>OY720145.1:600000-912297 GCA_963082955.1 Cheilosia grossa
TCGACCAAGGAAGGTTAGTAATTTGATCGGCCGTAATTTTATGTACTTAGGAACGCATTTCATTATTACATAATTGCATTTCTGTTGTCGCAATTCGTCAAATGGACCGCCTCGACTGACATTTGGCTGCTCTCCAGATGAAAACTGAAAAATTCATGAAGTTTAGACGGAGTTGCATTAAGTCCGTCATTCCAAAAGGAAAGAAAAGATGCAGAAAAATAAGAAAACTGAAATTAGTGTTACCATTTATTCGATTCGCTCTAGATAAAGAAATTAAAACAGCTCGACTGTTTGAATAAATAACAAAAAGCATTGCGTTTGCCTATTAAATAATAAGATACAAAAAACAAAAGGAGACGATAGCCAGCGTTCTACTGTAGCACGGCCGCATTCGCCACCACACTCGGATTATTTACAATTTCGCCCAGACTATCCAACACTTCTTTACGGTAGTCGTCGAAGTCTCCATCGATTTCGTTAATGGTTTGCTCCTCGATGACGTACAACGTGCATCCGGTTTCTCGAATCAAACGCTCGTCGTGGGAAACGATTATCACACCACCTTCATACTCGTTGATAGCTTCGCCTAATGCATCGATAGACTCGATATCCAAGTTGTTTGTTGGTTCATCGAGGATAAGCACATCAGGTCCACTAAGGCAGAGTTCGGCCAAAGCTACACGTGCCTTCTGACCGCCGGAAAGATCCTTCATTTTGATTATGTGTGCATGGCTAACAAGTCCAAATGATCCAAGAGCTTTGCGAGCCTTCTCGTGAGGCAAGTTGAATAGCCGTTGCAGATACTCGGCGGCTGTTTCCTCTGCAGTTAAATGCTCCCCAGAGTGCTGGTCAAATCGTCCGATTCGAAGGCGATGGTTCTTTCGCTGTTCCCCTTCCAAAGGCTCCAGATCACCAACTAAGAGTTTCAAGAACGTTGACTTACCCACTCCGTTCGGGCCGACGATTGCCACACGACTGGTTAGATCAATGCCAAAGTCAGCTTTAATGAACAGCGGCTTTTGGCCAGGAAAACTGAAAGTCACGTTGTGTATTCCAAGAATGGGCGGCTGCAGTTGTGATGGTTCGGGGAAACGGAATTTCACGATGTACTCCTTTGGCCGAGCTAATAACTCCTGAGGGCCCTCGTCTTCCTCGGCGTTTTTCTGTCGGCCCTTGTTCTTTTCCTGCTTGCGGGTCAGGACCTCCTTCTGTTTCTTTTCTGCCGACTTCTTTGACTGTCCATGGGCCTTGAGCTCTTTAATGCGTTTCTCTTGCTTCTCGTACTCCTTAATCATTTCACGGCGTTTCTGCACGTACATTTTCTTGAACATGGAGTAGTTACCCTTGTAGTAGTGCAGTTTCTTCTGGTCCAAGTGGACGATCTCATTGCACACATTGTCCAAAAAGCTCTGATCGTGAGAAACTATCAAAAGGGTTTTCTTCCATCCCTGCAAGTAGTTGTCCAGCCAAATGACTGCATTCAAATCCAAATGATTTGTCGGTTCGTCAAGCATTAGAAGTGTAGGCTCCAGGTAGAGTGCTCGGGCGAGTGAAACACGCATCCGCCAACCACCGGAAAAATTGTTTGTGGCACGGTTCTGCATTTCTTCGCTAAATCCCAAACCAGCAAGTATGCGTCGAGCTCTCGCTTCGGCAGAGTATGCCCCAATCGCTTTCAACTCAGCGTACACGTCGTTCAGCTCTTCCTGGACACTCATATCGCCGGCTTCGATTTTATCCTCAAGATCTTTGCACTTTTTGAGAAGGCTATTTCGTTTAACGTCGGCATCGAGGATAGTATTAATGGCAGTTCGGTCGTCTGCCACGACTTCTTGTTCGCAGAGCAGCACATCTATATTCGGAGGTATGGCAAAGGCACGTGTCGCTATATGACGGAGTAGTGTGGTTTTTCCATGACCGTTGGGACCCACCAAACCGTAACGCCGTCCATGAGCAATTAAAAGGTTGGCATTAACAAACAAGTCGTTACCTAAAAATGGAAAGTTAATGTTGCAGACTGAGCGAAGTGGCGTATGAAATGCACTCACCTTTGGCCGAAATAGTAAAGTTTTCAATCTTAATGTCAACTGCAAACTCCAGCTGGGCCATTTGGCCGGCAGTTTTTTGCACTTGTGACATGGTAAAGTTGCTGTCCAGATCAGAGTGGCCTTGGCCACCCTTTCGGGTCATTAACTCCATTTGGCGTTCATACTCCTGCTGTTTCTTTTGCTTTTTCTTCTCTTTGTGGGTCAGTTTCTTCTCCTTGTTTTCTTCTATTTTAAGATCATCCATATCCTCTTTGATCTCATCAAGAACGGTTGCTGCTTCTTCTTCCTGTATATCTTCGGTGACTTCCGCGGGGTGTACTTTCTGGGTTTCTTCGACGGCGATGGTGTTACTAGCTGGTAAATCTGTATCATTCTCCTGGACATGTGTCACGGGTTCGGGAACGTTTTCAATCGCTTCTTCTTCGTCCTCAACGTCGTCAGCTTCTATGTCGTATATGTCATCCTTGGGAATATTCCGTTTTCCCTTATTCTTTTTCGCCGATTTTTTCGCAGCTGGCTTATCAGGGACAATGAAATCATCCAACTCTTCGTCACTTGGAAGACCGCTTATAGTCTTACCCAGTGAATCATCATCACTAAAATTATCCTTTTTTTCCTTCTTTCCCTTTTTGGCATTCTTCTTGGGTGCTGGCTTCGCGACAGGTAACACCTCTTCATCGCTTGATATCCCAGCAAGGATGTCCTTTCCACCATCGTCATCTTCATCGCTGAAGTCATCTTTTTTAGCTTTCTTGTCTTTTTTGGATGCCTTTTTAACTGGCTTAGGAAGAACTACATCTTGATGCTTCTCATCGGAGTCGTCGCCACCTTTTCGCTCCTTTTTACTGGCAGTTTTCTTCTGCGACTTTTTCGAACCAGTCTTTCCGTTGTCGTCATCATTTTCAGTGACCTTGCTGCCAGGAACAGATTCTTCGTCGCTCGAGTCGCCACCTCGTCGTCCCTTCTTCCCTTTCTTTACAGATTTCTTCGCAGCTGGAGTGACCACCTCGACTTCATCTTCGTCATCAAAACGATCCTTTTTCTTTGATTTTTTTGATGACATTTTCCTAGTTAATAATTAAAGAAATTAATAAGTATGTACAAAGAAAGTATTTCCTTTCGTATTCACGTGGAAACGTATGCAGTTTTTGTACCAAACGAAATCTCGTTCTTGTCAGTTGTCACAAAAATCAAAAGTGACACTCATGAAATGCAAGTACATGATGGGATACATTTGTTTAGAAATGAGAAATAACTTTGAACTTAAGAATATATTATTCAATTAGCGGATGTAATTCACTTTTTACTTTTGATAAAAATGCCTGACTTGAAGAATTACATTATCTCGATAGATTGTATAGAAATAATTCAGAAAAAAATATGTTTCCTGTATTTCAACAGTAGTCAAGGAAAATCTTTCACAATTTGTGAAATCATGTTTATTGTGAACTGACCACAGGTTCTGTTTGTTGGCACGTTTAGTGCAAAATAATTGTATTGAAATTGGATTATGCTCTCTTACAGCAGACGATTTGAAATCTGGATCTATAGAGATCGTTAATTTTCATTGGGCCTTACTTATGTGGTATTTTATATTAAAACATTCGAAATTTCCGTCCCGATTGATTTCTAAACATTTGTACACAAAAAATTTACAAAAATAGATTTACCCGATGCAATGCCTTTCTTTGCTGTAGAATTTACGAAAATGTAAACAAACTCCATCAGTTGTCAAACTCAAATGCACTTGTACTGGTAAATCTGAAGCAAATCTAGAAAAAAAAAATCTAGATTCGCAAAAGTGCTCTGAAATCTGAAAAAGATTGCTTTTTTTGTACCAAACGAACATAAAAATTGCTCTGAGAACAAAAAAGTGCTCTGATGTGCTCTTAACTTATCATTTCAACACTCAAATGTTATTTATTTCAGAAAAGAAGTCGTGAATGAATATTTAGTGCAATTAACCTACGACTTAAAGGCCGCTGCAAATCGCACCCAGACCGACTTCTTCTGAACACGACCAACAGCACCATATCCGCTGTACAACAGAAGCTTTTTCAAAACTGTCAAGCATTTATAAAGAACGCGCCATGTTTTGTCTTGTGGATATTAGCGAATTTATTTTTGTTTAATATTAATAAAACAATTCAGCGTCTCACACTATCGAGTAACGCGGGTGAAGTAATTACCACTATATCACTTACCTACGTGAAAATACAAGGAAATTGCTAGCTTATACATTGAATTTCTAAATCGTGACCGTGAGCACATTTATTCCCCCCGAGGACTTGTTTTCGAAACCACGCAAACACCATTTCGTACATCGACATGGTACCAATTGGCGCCGTGCACGGGCACCCAGGAGTCCACCCACCTCAACAGATTCAGAGCACCCCATCGGGACCAAATCAATTGCAGTCGTCGTCGAACAGCCAGTCGAATAAATCCTCCAATGCCGTGGTTTGTTGCAACTAACCCAGCACATGCACATTTTCATAATCAAGCTACTTATTCCAGAAACCAAACTACACACTTAAATTCACTCTTGCCGGGCATACGAAAGCTGTTTCGGCTGTTAAATTCAGTCCCAACGGCGAGTGGCTAGCTAGTTCATGTGAGTGTACACTTAAAAAAAAAAAAAGAATTTGTTTCATCTTTTCTTTATTCAACAGCCGCTGATAAACTAATAAAGATCTGGGGCGCGTACGATGGCAAATTCGAGAAAACAATCGCAGGCCACAAGTTGGGCATTAGCGATGTGGCGTGGTCATCGGACAGTCGTCTGCTTGTGAGCGGCAGCGATGATAAAACCCTCAAAATTTGGGAGCTCAGCTCGGGCAAATGTCTAAAGACTCTTAAGGGTCATAGTAATTATGTGTTTTGCTGCAACTTCAACCCACAGAGCAACTTAATTGTCTCGGGCAGCTTCGACGAGAGTGTTCGCATATGGGATGTACGCACGGGCAAGTGCTTAAAGACTTTGCCCGCCCACTCGGACCCAGTTTCTGCTGTACATTTCAATCGCGATGGGTCGCTGATTGTCAGTTCTAGTTACGATGGATTGTGTCGTATTTGGGACACAGCCAGTGGACAGTGCTTGAAGACACTAATCGATGACGACAATCCGCCGGTGAGCTTCGTCAAGTTTTCGCCAAACGGAAAGTACATTCTAGCTGCCACGCTCGATAATACTTTGAAACTATGGGACTACTCCAAGGGCAAATGCTTGAAAACGTACACTGGGCACAAGAACGAGAAATACTGTATCTTCGCCAACTTCTCAGTAACAGGTGGAAAGGTAATTGCTTGGTTCTTGTCCTGTTTGGACCTGTTGCGCCACAGAATTTTTAATTTTATTTTAGCATCCCTGTGAATTATTGTTTCTTTTGTTTTAGTGGATTGTATCAGGGAGCGAGGACAACATGGTCTACATATGGAATTTACAGAGCAAGGAAGTAGTTCAAAAACTACAAGGACACACGGACACGGTTCTGTGTACCGCCTGTCATCCCACGGAAAATATAATCGCATCTGCGGCATTGGAGAACGACAAAACCATAAAGCTTTGGAAAAGTGACACATAAACCTACGCAGCTTGGAAACAATTATCAGAACTTTAGTAGGAATAATTAGAATGTAAATAACTTAACATATTGTCGCGTTTTATTTTTATTTGATTCGTTTGGTCTCATATGCGGCAATCTGGACTAACGGGCCGATGTTTTACTTGCGATTCTCTGTCGGGCAATAAGGAAAATACGAGGAAGAAGAACTCGGTGGGTGTTGCAAATTAAAGACTGTTAGGTCTTACGGAAAAGGGTGAGGGAACAGAACAGAAAAGCAGAAATGTGTTTGTGTTTCATGAATAGAAGTGCTGTATGAATCTATTCTACTTTTAGCTTCATGACGCTAAATTGTTCTGTTCAGTACACGTGTTTTTTGCACCTACTTCTGGGGAGGAGCAGACTCGCGAGGAAGTGAAAAAAAAACAGCAGCTTTTCGATGTGATGTGAATTGAATAGTTTTGAAATAACTGCGATCAACTCTAAGCAATGTCTCTGGTAATGCAAACCTAATTTGTGCTATTTTTTCCATTTGATAACATTCACAGTATTTTTATTTATTATAACATTGGAGTCAGTTATTCTGTGATTGCATATTCAAAGTGTAAGAAAAGTTTGGTGGATTAACATAAATTCTCATGCACAAATGAACCCTTGGAATGAAAGAGTGATAAAAAAACACTGCGAGATCTAGGAGAACCAACCCTAAATTAGTGATGACATTTCTTTAATTTCTGGCTCCCAAACTATCCGCTGGGGGGTTTGTGCCCAGTCTCATTTGCGCTATAGCTCTAGCTCCACCTGTCGCTTTGTTGTAATATTTTATCAAATATTCGCACCGATTTAGACATCAACCGTGCATAGTAAAGTACCTACCCACAAAAAAAGCAACAATAGCAGAAAAGTTACATTAGGGGGCCGCGTGATTTGAGTGACGCGTCATTCGACTTAACAACGGTGAAGGGAAATCTAACAAAAACAAATGCACAGCTCACTATGATGAGGCAATGAGGTAAATTCAAAAACTAGGCCCAGGTCAATCGGGCCCGGGGTTATTCGAAAGCTTGATTAGTGCCAAAAATAAGTAAAAGAAAAATATTTAACTGAACGTCACAGTCCATTGTCACTTTGCACACGAATCTTAAGCTATTGTCGCATTTTAATTGGCCGGCTCGTGAAGCTTTTGGCTTGGTCGTGCTGTGCAGATAGATAGATACCTAGCCTACCTAACCTACCGCCGCCTGCTTGTTCTTGCTCGAAGGGATCTGCAGCTTATGCTGTCAATGTGATTGATTTTTTTTTTGTGTCTGTTTTGCGCGCTTTTGCCAACGCTTTCTTGGCTTGTCGTTAACTTGTTTATTTTTATTTGTTTAGTATGTGATTTGAATTTGAAAGTGTTTTTATAAACTGTGTGCTTATATTTCCTATTTCCAAACCATGATTATTAATCTAAACGAGCGGGTAAGTTTGCCTTTTGTGTATTTCATTTTGAATTGCGTTATTATGTATATTTTAAGAACGATGAAAGCTTTTGACCCTTAGAGTAGATAAAATACGCGTGAATATGGAAAATTGTAAGAAAATTCATATTTTTGGGAATGCCCAAAGTGCTTATTAATAGACCTACCAATACCAATATATGAAAGCCAGGGAACAATAAGGGAAATTGTGGGTAGTTATAAGTGCCAGTTTAATCTGTTACAAGGATATTAGTGTTTCTTTAGCTTACGAACGTAGGTAACGTCGCCATTTAAGGGAGATTTGAAAAATGTAGGCATAGTTAGAAACAAGAGCAAAATAAAATTAATGAGACAATCAACAGCAGTTTTCAATAACATTTTAAACATTCGGTAGGTATATATAGAATATAGCGCTTATTGAGGTTAAGTGCGAATAAGAAATGAGTCCCAATAATTGTTATCCGGTGTAACGAATCCTCCTCTCCTCGATAAAATTGCGTTGTTGTATCGAATAGGTACTGGACCTTACTAACAATCATTTTTAACCTTCAGACTAAATATTTTTTAGGTCACAATATGCAATTTTGAATGGAAAATTTCGCAATTGTGAGTTAAAAAAATGGATCCTCGACACCAAACATGATTATGAGTATCGCGGACCGTCACTAATGTCGTTCTCGGTTTGGCAAACAGATCAATCTTTTTGAGAAAAAAAAGCAATTTTTTTTTGATCGAGATTGCCTTTTCATGATAGATTTGCCCGAAAAATCTATTTTTTTTAATCTCAGATCACTTTTGAGAAATCTCAATTTTTTCTCAGATTTACTTTACACATACTTTCACTAACACCAATCTTAATGACACAAAGTTGGTGGTTACGAATTATTTATCGTTGGAAGGATTGCTTTTTTAGCTGAATTATTCGTTTTACGCGTATGGGATCGAGTTTTATATTAAATTACATACCTACATATATCGAAATGCATTTTTATAAATGTGTGAAAATCAATTGAAGTGGATGTTTTTTTTTTACGGTCAACTTAATACACACAAGAACCAACAAAATTCAGATTTCATGTTCGATTTGCCAGCAGAAATCTGAAATCAAAATCTGAAAATCAGATCAAAATCTGAAAAGGTAAATCGAAAACGACATAAGTCCATATGTTATGTGTTAAGCTAAGATTAGACTGTAGGTATGCCAATTATGCATATGAATGCCAAAAGGCGAAGGACCAGATTAGCTGTCAAATGAACAAAATGTCAGGATTATCGAAACTGTTTATTAGACTATATGACCAAAATTACCGATATGGTCATATTTGTCTTGATGGTCATTTAAGGCAATTTTTATTTATTACGAAATAGAGAACGAAAATGAAAATAATTTAAAATTCCACGAACTCAAACACCGATGACAACAAAATTATTCCTGTTCCATCATAAATGCCATTAATGCCATAACGAAATTTCAATTAAAAGCTGGGCATTCTTGCTTATTGTCCGATTACACTATATGCCGTTTGGGCATTTTTATCTGTCAAAATCAGCCTGGTATGGTATTCAGGTCATGAGAGCATTATATGTGTGACCATATTTCGACAGGAGAACTGTCATTTTATGACCACTTGGCATACCGTCTAATCTTACCTTTATACGCACTGCGTGAACTTTTGTTACATACTCGGTCATAAACTTATGAATAGTCTCCGCAACTTTACCTCACAGAATAAGAATTTACAATTGACAATTTGCTATGGCACAATTTACATAATTTAAATACAGAGATATGACAAACTTATGCATTTCTACTGGAAAAATTTACAAGTGACAAAAAATAAATAAAATTAGAAAAATGCTTCTTTTTTAAGGGAAAAACGACTTAATAACCTCAATTTAAGGGAAAAAATAATAATTTTAATTTTTTTTGAGTTTTTTAAGGGTCATTAAAATTAAATTTTAAAGTGTAAAGGCATTCAACACTATTTTTATTACATAAAGTATTTTTTTTATTTTACATTTTATTTGTAACTCACTTAACTTACATCCTAGACAAAATAGATTACATCTAATTTAAAACTAACATTTATCTTATTCTAGCTGACTGGCTCTCAGCGAGCCTTCTAAACTTATCAATATCCTTAAAATTAATGCCTTTCGGCCTTAAATCTATCTATATTCAAATTTGTTTGTTTTTTAACTCCCAAGAAACTTTATAAAACTTGAATTATTTATTTGTATTTTTTTTTTTTATCTAAAACTACTTAAAACTACCTAAGCTACTTAACCTAAATTACCTATAATCAGGGTGGTGAGCAAACTCATCGATTGGTCACCATCCTGATCGCGTCCATGGGCGCCTGACAGCCGCCCACAAGGGTTCATCAGTGCCACCGAGACTCGAGCGAGGCTATAAGCGTCGTCGAGCGAGGCTATAAGCGTCGTTCGAGTCTCGGCGGAAATATTCATGTTGGCTAGCCCGGCCCCTCCGAAAGACCCCCTCCTCTAAGCCTAAACCTGGAGTAGGGGGTCTATATAAAGTAAATTAAAGTATATTAAATATAAAATGTCAAATGAGTTTCATAAATTTATTTAAATTATTGTGAAATATGTATGTATCGGAAATCTTATTTTACATCAGTTGATTTTTTTTTACTATCCTCTCGTTTTTTTGTCTCAAAATGTTTATGTACATATTTACAACAAGAATAGGACCTGCAACCCTCTAAAAACTTCTTCCCACAAGAGCATTCCTATGTTTTTGTTGCTATATGATCTTTAATACCATATTCTTTTGTCTATCGGGAGATTCGGGATATCTTAAGTGGGTTTGTTGATAAAAATGGGTGTTATTTGAGTAGATGTGGTCTCTTGCTGTGTACAAAGTTTCGAGTTACCAGTGGCGACCGATCGAACAAAAAACCAGTTGTACAAAGAAACAATTATAATGTTGTTGTTTTTTTCAACTAGAAGTTCTCTACGATAGTCGTTTCATCGACCAGAATGTGAATCTTACGTTCTTTGGCTGTTGCTGCTTGTGTGCGATATATAATTCCCGCTCTTCGGGGAGCCTTTGTTTCAACATCGTGTTGTCACACGAAGAGCTGCATTATGCCCACTTGACGCAATTTCATATTATAAGTGGGCGAAGGCAAATAGTTAAGAACCACTTTAACTGCTTTAAACGCAACATATTCGGTGGATTTGACAAAGGCAAATGGACAATGCATATTTTAACGAACACTGTGTATTTGGAATGCGCCACTCATTGAAATACCTATATAATGTTTAACTCTAACTGTAAAGTCTCCCTATCTATTTCGTCGACAGTTGACATACCATTTGTGCCAATGTTGCACAATGCAACCGATTGCATTGATTAAAATCAGTTTCTTACTTGGACACTTATTATCAAGAAGAACTTGCACTTACTGCACTGGGGTTCCCATTTTGGACTGTAATAATTTGTCTACCTTATCTATGCACTGCAAATTAAAATTGCAATGGAAATATGTATAGAATTATTTAGTGCTATTGCCCACCAAAAAGTCCGTGAAATTCCTGCGGTAACTTGAAGGCAATGTCCTTTTTTTTCTTCGACAGTATAAGCCAAGACGTCAGGGTTCGGACTAAAATGCGATAGCAGTAGATCTACTGATTTACTGCGACACCGCCTCCCCACATCAATGTTCTGCACTTTTGAATGAGAGTTATTTAATTTTCTTTTTGTAAGGATCTTTCATTAGCGACTTGACAGCTTCAGACTTTCAGTGTGAACGAACTCTCAAACCGATAACCGAACTGTCAATGGCAAAATATTCCGAGTTGGTGGTCGCAACTCTAAGAGTCGAGAAACGGATCCGTCTATTGGCCGCCGAGATCGTGTGATTTATCGCCTCTTTTTTTATGGGGCTACATTAAATCGTTGGTCTATGCCAACAAGCCGGCGACGACGTTAGAGGAGCTCAAAGTCAATATGCAACGAGAAATAGCGGCCGTATCGGTCGAAATGTGCGGCCGACTCATCGAAAACTGGTTTCATCGTATCGACCGCTGCATACGTTTCCGTGGTGGACACTGGACATATTCGAACGAAGTCGAATTCCATTCATAAATGTTGTAATAGTAATTCAAGTCGACTTTGAGATATCTCAAGTAGTTTGCATTTTATTTAAAAAATAAGTTTTCAAGTCCTTGATGAAAGAGCTTTAGGTTTAATTTCAAATCCATATCTACCTACATTCAATACGAAATAAATGAAGTTTGGTGTCACTTAAATGCACAGTTGGCGTTGGTGGAATGCAGGCATTCAAGAAATGAATCCCCCACAGTTCGATAGGGGTGAATGAATGGACAAAGGTTATGCACATGTGATTTCTAAAACATAAAAGCAAATTATAAAGGAGATGCAACAACAAAATCTACTGCGTAAATTAATTCCCCGGGTCAGAACCCTGCAAGACGTTGTAATCTGTTGCTGCGATTGAATATCGATAGCGATAAGCGATAGTCTCTCGCACTCACTCGCAACTCCTGACTGATAAAATATAAACCTGATAAATAAGTGCCGTATGGCAATGTAATGTTGTGGGCGTACATCTTTCTGTTGTGTGGAGTGTTGTATATATCACGTAATGTATGGTGCTTCTTTGGTGGTGGTGTTCTGGTGTTACGAAAGTTTAATGCTCTGGCACCGCTCAGTGTTCTTTGTCATTGGTTCTGTTTTTCCCTGCGTATTTTTAAAATTCCCGAAAGGTTGTTTTCTCTTGAATAAATGCAACAAACTCACTTAATATTGTCCATTTCGACCAGGCTCAGAAACTGGATTATTGCGTCGCAATGGCAAACACCATTAATTGATGCGCATTTTCAAAGAACAACCGTCCGCTGAGCGCTGATGCCTTCAGCCCAGAATCCATACAAAACATTTCCCAACAATCACTCGTGGATCTTATAAACCCAAAATTTGACAGTTTCGACGATTATAACTTATGGTAAGATAAGACTGTATGCCAAGTGGTCATAAAATGCCAATTTCTGACAGTTCTCCTGTCGAAATATGGTCACACATATATGCTCTCATGACCTGAATACCATACCAGGCTGATTTTGACAGATAAAAATGCCCGAACGGCATATAGTGTAATCGGACAATAAGCAAGAATGCCCAGCTTTTAATTGAAATTTCGTTATGGCATTAATGGCATTTATGATGGAACAGGAATTATTTTGTTGTCATCGGTGTTTGAGTTCATAGAATTGTGATTCATTTTCATTTTCGTTCTCTTTTTGGTAACAAATACCAAATGCCTCAAATGACCATCAAGACAAATATGACCATATTGGTAATTTTGGTCATAAAGTCTAATAAACAGTTCCGATAATCCTGAAATTTTGTTCATTTGACAGCTAATCCGGTCATTTGCCTTTTGGCATTCATACGCATAATTGGCATACAGTCTAATCTTGGCTTTAGCGATGGAATGAAAATGATGTGGTACAAAATTTTCCGACTGTTTCTGTCAACTATAAAAACTCGCTGTTCTTTCGTGGAGCGCGTAATTTTTAATAATTCTGAACTATCTCCGCTGCGGCATATGTGTTTTGGGCATAACTGCATTTATTAATTGAAAACTGCTATTTGTTCTACCCCAAAAGCATTATATTTGACTAATCTAATATATTATCTATATAAAACTGAGTATTCGTCGATTGAAATAGCGAAATTTACAATTACAGCAATTTTCCGGTGTACTGACAATTCTTGCCGCGAACTGTCACAATTTATTCGCAATCCACAACTCGCAAAATCTCTCAATTTGAAGAGAAGTACCTGAACGGTTTTCTTACAAACAGTTTAAGAAATGTCATTTCGACATTTGACAAGGTGCCCTTTAAATGCAGCACCTACAAAATAAGTTTGAATTGAATTTTTCATAAGCTAGGTAAATACCTATTAAACTTACCTTTTGAATGCGCTGATATGTTTTAGGAGAACATTTAATTACAACTTCTTCCTCCAACATCGTTGAAGACGAAAATAAATATAGTCTTACTTGTCAAACTCTTGAGCTGTCACTTAGATGTCAGTTTTAGTTTTTAATTTTTCAATAAGTCCAAATTCGGCGAATAGAAAATTACGAAAAAATGAAAAGAGGGGAAATGGATTTCTCTCTCATTGTTTTCAATTTTCTCAGTACGTGGTCGCATTCGCACAGTTTCATAGCCAATTTTAAATAATTTTACGTTTGCAAAAAAGTACCCGAACGAACCTCTTTAAAAATGAAACTCAACAGCGGTCATCTGCGACTAAAAAGTATTCATGTGAATGAAATGTCAGAATCTACCAATATGCGCTTGTTAGCAGTTCGCAAATCCGCTCTCATATGAATAGTCCTTTATTTGGGTTGTGGACTTTATATTTATTATATTTTCAAAGATTTGGGGCCTCACAGGGTCAGATACACATTCCTTTGTCTCCTAGTTTTATCAATGTAGGTACACTGCAAATCAATTTCTTCCGCTTTTTTCAACAATATTTGTTTCATCGAATATCCCACGGTAATGGAAATTCCCCACAAAGTATAACACTGGCACTGGCAGCTGGCCCACTAACAGCTTGTGTTGTGATTGTGAGTAGGAGTAAATAGCTGCTTTGGTTAGGTTCTCTGCCTCGACTCGAAAATCCGTCCCAATAATAATTTTTATTGCCTTGCCTTGTGTTGTGCCATTAAGTTCACTATGAGAAATTGTATTCTCCTTTTTCCTCCATAATTTCAAGATGAGATGGTCCACGACGGCACTCTTATAGTCGTTCGTTGTTGTCTTTGTGACTTTCTAAATCACAGTCAGTTCGAATGGAATGTCTGGTTATCGTTATCGCTTCAATTTTATATTTTTTTCTGTTCTTTTCATATTCTGCTTCGATGGTTCCTGCCAGCCTGGCACTCGTGCATCGAAAACGAAATCGAGCATCGCAGATCACACTGAGGTAAAGTTGTATTATACGAACTATGTGTATATGTATACCTATAAAACACCGCATAGTAAGATAGTATTCGAGCAAGTAAATAACTCTTGGGTTTGCGTTTATATCGCTGCTCGCACACACGTTCAGCTTCTCTACGCGACGGCGACGGCGGCGGTGAACAGCAGCCCAAGGTATGTATATAGAATTCTGTTCTGTATCTATACCTATACCTTGGCTGGACTTCAGGCTTCAGCGTTCAGCCGACACCGGCAGCACCCAGTGATGCCAGATTTTTTTTCCCAAAATTCCCCATTTTGGGGAAATTTTTTGTAAATTTTCCCCATTTCGTATCCGTTTTTTCCCCACTTTTTTCCCCATTTCGATTCATTGAAAAAGGAACCTAAAGATGAATTTTTAATATATATTAATATATTTTTTTCTTTTATTAGGAGACATCTTTTTTTTTTTAAGAAGGTAGTACGAAATTCATGTGAATTTAAAACATAAATAATCAATTCACTATACGTTGGCTTTAAAGTATTTACTCATTTTGGATTAGCAAGAAAAACAAAAACAAGTCTTTACTCTTTATAAACAAGCGATAGTAATAATAAATGAATTAAGAAATACAGACTTAGTTATTAATATCTAATATTACAGGTAAATTTATTCAAAATATATAAGAAAAACAATATAGGTAATCCATAAAACACAGCGTCATATATGGCTGAACTTCACAACTGATATTGAATTTGAAAAAAGGTTGCAGTTAGTGGTATTCGATTGGGCGCTCTCAGATCAATTTTTTTGCTCTCAGAACAGTTTTTATCAGAGACAATACAGTATTGTCTCTGGTTTTTATATTCGTTTGGTACAAAAATGCAATCTTTTTCAGATTCAAGTGATTTCAAGTGCGTTTGAGTTTGACAACTGGTGGAGTTTGTTTACATTTTCGGTAATGTTCTTACGTTCGGGATTTATTTGAAAGTTAACTACACGAGTTTTATTTTTAAAATATGCAAAATTGATAAACATGTTTGCATTTCGTTTTTTCCCCATTTCAAGAGCACTTTTCCCCATTTTCCCCATCAAGTGAAAAATTCCCCAAAATGGGGAAAAATCCCCACATCTGGCATCGCTGGCAGCACCGCCGTTCACTATCACCACACCATAGACAAAGTACATACATTCAAGTATGCTACGAGTATGTCGCGGGTGACGGGAATTCCGCTTCGCCTTCGATTTACGTCTTTTTGTGTTGGTTGGTTGTTGGTTGAGTCAGATGTGTGAAAATTGAATTATTTTACGTTTTAGTATACGATTGACTGTGCGACAGGAATGTCGTTCATTTAACGTCAGTGCGCCTTAATTTTTTCGGGTGTAGTTAATTTTGTGTGATTGGGAATTTTAGTGCTTTAATTTGTTTTATTAAAATGGACAGCAACGAAGTTGTTGACCTTTCAAGTGATGATGGTGAAACTGCGGTGGGTCTTAAGGTTTGGTTTTCGTAGTTATTAGTTATTTTAGGAACAAGCACATGTCGTGTCTATAACAGTAAAATTAATTTTCTGTTCGACTAGTAGTGAAAAGTGGTTCATAGAGTTAAGACTGTAGGAATCGGAATGAGGGACATAAAGTTAGTTAATTTTTTTTTGTGTTTGGAAAAAAATGAATTAATGTTTTATGTGTCAAAATGTTTTCTGAATTTTCGGAAAATGGGGTTGTTCGCAAGATTTAATTCCGAAAGCAGTTTGTGGGAAGTGTAACTCCTAATGGTTTGTGCATAGGATATCAGTATTTGAACTGTTCACTCCAGGTTGAAAATTGACGGCCAAATGATGAACTACACAGAATCAGTCATTAGACCAGCATTTTGTATGAAATGTTGGCGGTGGTTTCGGAAAGTAAAAAAAAGAAGTGAATAGAAATTGCCATAAAAGAAAAATAAGACAAAGAGAATGACAAAAATTTTGAGAAAAAAAAAACAAAATTGAGGAAACAAAATTTTGTGGTTAAAACGTTGCTAAAAAAAAATTATTGGCGCAAGAGGTCCGTAAGGCCTAGCTTCTCACAACAATTCGTTTTGTTGGTTTTTCATTTTTGGGACTGATGATAAAGATCTACAATTTTATGCCGAGTCCAAATGGCTAATTGGGAAGCCCTTTCATGACAGTTTCGCTCTCGGATGTTTAGCAGAGGTTCGCAAGAGCTGGCGCAGTGGAGAACAAACCTTAAGATATAATTTGCGCTTTTCCGGGGATCGAGCCTGGGTTATCTCGCTTGGTAGTCGACCACAGCAGCTCGTTGATAAGTCCTTTTGGAACATTTTAAAATGTTTGATTTCGGCGAAATGTTGAATGTCGTGGTTGCATTTGTAAGTTTGTCAAATCGAACAAACCTAAAAACAAATTCCCCACGTCTTTTGATGGCCTTTCACCGTCCTGGCAAATCAAGGGAAAAACAAGAGCTGTCAAAAATATTCGAATAAAACGATTGACAGTTGGTGTGACAATTGAAGAGTATGGACCGTGAAATCTAAAAAGACGACGTTTTCTTATTATGAGCGCGCTCTGATCGGAGCGTCTTTTTTCTGTCAAATGTGACTGGAAGTGTGCTTGTACATGTGAAATCAGCCAATTTAATTAGAGCTCATAGAGCGCGCTCTGATCATGCTCTGGACGAAGAAAGAAACACAAATTTGAGCTCAAATGTGTCTGAGCTAGAAAAGAAACACGTTCAGGTTCTGCTCTGAACTAAAAAAGAAAAACGCCTATCATTTGAAGGTCTGATTGGACATCGCCACCAGCCTTCCCTTATATTGAAACAGCAAAATACCGGGTGGTTCAGATAGATGTTTATTTCTGAAAATAAAATAACATGAACAACAATTATTTATGGAATCGATATCATTCATGTGACTCTCTCCGTTTCTGGTTGAATCACGTCACCCGTGAACGAACAATTAGTGATCGATTTTTTTTTGTTTTGCGTATGAAAACGAATTTATTCCGTGAACGTATAGCTCGTTCACGTCACCCGTGATAGAGGATTAATCCCGACATTTCAATCAATTACGTGTAGCCCCAGGTACGCACGATTCTTTTGAAGTCTGACTTATGGTCGTAATAGGGTTATTACCTAATAGGAAATTTATTGATGCTTTCCGCGCTTCGTTCTATGCCGATTCTTGTGAGAATACCCAAATTGTCCTTATTTAAATTGTTTATGTATTTTTTTTTAACTATTTTTTTTAGAAAATCGGTTGCCCGCCTGGATTTTGAATCTCTTGTCTCCGCCAACGCAAGCTGTTCCAAGAAACTAAAAAGATATTAATTAAAAGTACAATTTTACTCTTATTTCGCAAGGTCCCTTCCAATATCACATTCATCGGTTACCAAAAATATGGTTCCAAATCGTCAATTTTGTTACAAAATTTTTTTTGTTTTGAAAACCCGTATCGTTTCTTTTTCCGCTAAAATGCTTAGCCAAATAAAGAAGCAATAAAAAAGGCAGACAAAGTAATTCGGTATATTCACTAAAATAAGTTTTAATCATATCATTATGTTATTGATAAATTTTAAGTGTAATTATTTATGAAAATTAATATGTATATTTGATTAACTAGTCTATTTAGCAAACGTCAAAGATGTGGATTGTGGTAAAAGGCACGATGACTTTCTGCAAAGTAATAGCTATGTGATTAACCGAACTGAATAAATTGTCTACACTAAATATGGACACAAAACATCGCTAGGACAATCGTCTTGATAAAATTGTGTAACAACTCCTTCAAGTACCAGCGCTATAGTTGATTTTATTTCATTGGTCGAGAATGGGATCGGAATACGGATACAAAACATCAATTCAAAATACTCTTGGTAAAATTATGTATGTGTAGGGCTGAAATTGTTACTTTAATTAACGAAATTTTCACAAACACCCTTGATTGTCAGACATCCACACATAGAATAGAAAAGGCAGCATTTTGTCAATGTCATACATACTTTTATTTCAGCGTTACTTTTACATTACTATATTTATTATTTTTGAATAGACGTATTCATTTTCTCTATAGGTAGATGTACATGATTGATCTTTCTTCGTTGTGTTTAAAATTTAATTCAGATATATGGAATGCTAATTTATGTATTTCAATGAGACTGTACAATTTACAGAGACCATCCCAACAGCTGTAATTTAACCAATGAGGCATTTGCATGTTTTAAATAGAAGTACATAATCGAACTTACACAGTCCCTGAATTTTAATTAAATTACCATTCGTATAACTTATACAACTACAATGAAAATATTTGGAAAACCTCGCACTGGTTATTAATTAATGGCCATGCTTGCATGAATGCCTTTGAAACACTCACGCTTCGCGTTCACAAACGCATTCAGTTTAGCCATAGGTAATCAATAAAACCTATAACAACGCTGTGGGGTGCGTTTGAACTTCAAGGTGGCAATTATAAAAGAAGAACGAGTTTATTTTTCAAAATATGTATGCAAATATTTCCAAGATGTATGACGTCTTGAAGGAGATCCGTAAATTGCTTGAGATACAAGTTCATTTAAAAAATAATATTTCAGAAGTGGGAGCAGTAATTTAGTGGTTATTGTGTTGGACTACCAAGGGAAGTGTTCCAGGTTCGATCCCCGGTAAAACACAAATTACATCTTGAGGTTTTTTCCACAGGGCCACCTCTCGCGAGAGTCTGCCAAACATCCGACAGTATAACTGTCAATTATACCTTTGGACTCGTCCCCAAAATGAAAAACTCACACAAAACGAATGGTAGTGAGAAGCTAGACCTAGGGTCCTTACGGACCTACTGCCCCAACTATTTATTACTGTACATCAAATTTGCCTTTCTACTCGTGGATTGTAATTATAGCTGGAAAGACTTTAAATTAAAGGTTCCTTCGTTCATGAAAAAATGTAATAGTTATATCTACAGAAAATGGTTGCGTCTATTCCTTATAATTATTTTACATTAAGACTAACTAATCGTTTCTTGCCTTAAAAAGTAAGTAAGAATAGTGCTACCAACATACACCATTTGTAGTTAACTGCGAGAGACATATTATGTGATCTTTATTTTTGTATCAATCAATCGTCAATATATTCCTTAAAGTGCATACAATTTATAGTAAAATTAAATTTTTAAATGCAAAGTCACATTAAACTTTAAGTTATACATTTACCTCTGCTAGATTTGCTATTTTTTCTTTTAAAAATAATTTATTTAATGTTATACATTTACCTCTACAAAGGTTATTAGTGCCTTTCTTATGCCTTGAACATAAATTTACAGCAAAGACGTTCATATAATTGGACTTTGTAATGCTGACATAACCTAGCGAAGAACAAGGTTCTGTTCTGTTCATTTTCTTTTCCGAGCTAGGATAAAATTGTTTTAATTTTTCATATACTTGCGTTGGCTAGTCATTTGCTTCTCAGGTATTGTTGTGGCAGTCTGTTGAGCAATGCACATTTCTCCTTTCACTTTTATTGATTATCGTTGAAAAGTGGTAGATGGTCCGGCTTGTCTTCTGGAAGGTCCGAAATATGGATCAATAATCCAAATTCCAACTCATCTTGTAGATTTGCGTTCTCTTCTGTTCTACATTTCAACCCCACTTGGGATTCATCCTATTTTGAGGGATTTTCTGCGATTTTTAATATGTTCGAGGGATAAAGAGGCATTTTAGTTATTCAAGTAACATATTATTTATAACGATTTTCAAATACCAATATAAACCCAGACCAATGCAACTAAACCCTAAATTAGACACAGTAGTGACATTTACCGGAAGCTGGATGTCAACCACGATAACTATTACTAGGTCTGTTCCTTAACGATAATGCATTTGAACACATTAGCCAAATTTAGTCAAACTTCGTTCCCTTACGCAAAAGTTGTGCAGAAGAGAGCCAAAAAGAGGGAATAAAACATTTCCCCTCCATAGAAAACCTGCAAAGATTAGCCGAAGAAATTTCTTTGGGCTAGTTGGTTATTTTGCTCACATACAAACTGACTTTTTATTTGTTTTCATTTATATTTTGTGCTTGTATAGCATTAAAATAGATAAGCAAAAGAATTTAACTTTTTAATTGCTGCAATGAAAGCAAATCAAATATTGGTCCTGAATATCAATTTGTGCTTTGTTCTACTGATATTTGAATGTTGCCGCCCAGAAAAAAATTACATTTTTCAAATTTGTGGTTCAATGCGTTCCTTTTTTTGTGGTTATATTTCATTTCCATGAGCGAATTTTCTCGCAATGAGAGAAATGTGATATATTGCCAAAATTGAACCAGAAAGTAAGGGAACAGACCTACTATTGCAGAAGCGGCCGCAGCAGTTGGATGCAAGCCTGAGTTAGAGCTTCCGCAATAAACAATATGAGATTGTTAACGTAAGCGTGTTTTTCTAGTGCGCCGAACCCTTGGTAGGCTGTTGCTTCGCTTAGTAATTTTCAATCTCCGACTTGTATGCTTTGCAGCTTGTCAATGTGTTTTGTGCACCATCTCATGATAATATTTCACATTAAAGACTCTATTCTGCAAGACAGTGTTTGTTGCGAGTAACCGTCAAACTCAAATTGATCAATCCATCAAACCGGCCGGTGGCTTCATAGGTTCATAATTCTTGAAAATTACTGTGGTGAGGCCATCACTGGGGAGTGCTACAGAAATATGCTTACCGAGTGCTTTTGCAGAGGTGACGTGAATTGGCCACCAAGATCGTGCCATTTGACCCCGCTAGACTTTTTCTTGTGGGGTTTTTAAGGTCGCAGCTTTGTCCCAATAAGTCGCAATCGATCTTACAGCCAAAATGACCAATGTCATCGCTCCAATTTAGCCGGATCTATGCGGCGAAGTCATTAAAAATTGGACCACTCAGATCCGTGCCACTGTGAGAAGCTAGGATAAAAAGCCGCGGTGAACATTTAAGCGATGTTATATCCCATATACGAATCCAGTGGCACACATAGGGCTTTCAATTAAGAAAAGAATCTCGCTAATGCCTCATGTTGTTTTATTCCATTTTAGCATTGAACGTACTTATTAAAAAGAACCTTTACTGCCCCGTTATTGTGACACTTGCTGGCTTGAACGAATCCAGCTTGTATTATTCGCATTTGCTCTACACCTAAGCTACTGTTGAGACAGAAAGACCGCATAATCTACTCACATGTTCATTATAAGGTGGCAGATCAACTCGAATCGCTATGTATACTCTATTTCCTGCCCAATGTTCACTTGCTGTCGCGTCAAAAAGCTAGGGCTAGGGTCTTATATTTTCTTTTTTTAAGGGATTCTATAACGTCATGTCAAATCCTCTCTTAGGCAAAACACGTTGTGTCGGTTGAAGCCGTTTTAAAACTATGCGCGTCATCAAATGTGATCATGATAACCCTTAACCTGCGTTGGCGCTTAAGGTTGCTATTAGAACGGTTACTATCCATTTGCTCTACGTTCATCTCTCCTGAGTTGGAATGATTTTTCTATACATCTTCTTGTTTCTGATATAATGCCTGCTTCGCCTAAGAATCAGAGATTCGGAGGAGTTATCCTTTGATTGATATCCGGCGGCATTATGCGAAATAGACAAACTACTTCGATCTTACACAGCGTCAACTACTTTTGCCTGCTTTCATGTTTATCTGTTCATCGTATTGTCAAAAACCCATTTTCGCTGCCTCAACATCAATATGTACTTGCAAAAGCGCCACTGTCAGCTCTATGCGCGTTCACTTGTCAACATTATTAGCATTTGAATCGAGCCACTTCAGATCTTTGCTTGTACGTTCCAAAAGTTGTTACTAATAAGTTACACGATAGAACGTTTATAAATCTAATACCGTTTTCGTCATTGGTGGGGCCTTTATGGGAATGTTGTCAGAATGGGCTTGACGGGCATCCAGTAGTTCCATTTAACTGACAGCATCTCGGGGCTCTGTTAGAGCCGGACTGTGAGAATTTGGTCACCGGATGATTTTTTTTGCATAAAAACCACACTGGTTCCTAAAATCAAGGAGCTACGAAGCCTCGGGTTAGGGACGAGGAAGTCTGCGTTAAACCTTTTCGAATTTTAACAGTTCTGATTTATTTATCGTTTGTTGGCCTTGCATTTTTTTATGTTATTGTATTGTATTTTGGCTTTACTTCCCGCTAAATTCTGGCCTACTTAAAAGTTCCTTATGTCATTTTCAATTTGGCAAAAAGGTATTTTTTTGTACGCGATTGCTTTTCATGTTCGATTTGCCAAAAAAATAAATCTCTCTTGATCGTTGGCACTTTTGAGAAATCGCAGATTTACACATAAATTGTACTTTCACTAATATCAATGTTTATGACACACAGTTGGCTTTTACGAATTTCTATCGTTGGAAGGATTGCTTTTTTTTTACTGAATTATTAATGTAAGACGTATGGAAATTATTTCGCAATGCGTTATTATAATTGGGTGTAAATGAATTCAAATGGATTTCCAGTCCAAGTGAAAACAAATCTCAACACACGCGAGAACCAATAAAATTCAGATCTAATGTTCGATTTGGCAGCAGAAGTCTGAAATCTCAGATCAAGATCTGAAAAGCCAAATCGAAAACGACATTAAGAATTTGGGCCCGACACAAAACGTCGTTTAATGTTTGTTTTTTATAGAATTCGTGGTGTCAAAGTAGTCCAACACGCACACGCAGTCGGCAGATCTTGTCGGACATCTCTCCTCTATCCGTATATGGACAGCCCACGATGCTTTAATTTAAAAATGTTGGCGGTAGATCGAGATTTATGCGGCGTGAATTTATGCAACCTGAAGATGGAGAGGGCTTTGAAAAATAAACGAATGTGTCCAGTATTTAAACTTTCCAATCTAAGTTCCAGTTAGTTTAAATATATGGCGCATCAGGTCTATATTTTTAGAGTTAATGGAAATGGTCAGTTTTATAATGTGCCGTATCCGAACGGCTAAAATGAGAAGCTTCTTCGGTCAAATCTAATTTTGACTGCTTGGCTGACATTGCCAAAGAAAGGGAAAGAAGACTGGCTATTGTCTATTTGTGTAAAGGGTAGATCAGAACTAGACAGATTCAACAAAAAATAGCCACCCTTAACAATCTGACTGGTGTGCAGAGTTTAAGAAAAAACAAATTAACAAAAGTTCCATCCCTATCCGTATATGGAAGATAACTCACTTACACACTAAACAACCACGTTTTAGTGTCGATATTAAATACTTTCGATATTTTTCATTTTAGTTGACCAGAAAAGAGACGGACCGCCAAAAATGGAACGAGCTGAAGAAGTATGTACCATTTTTGGAGTACATATCACAGAAGGACCCAGAAAAAAACGCAACATATACCAAATTACTTCATTGGCTTAAGATACGAGCAGTGTAAGTACATGTTCAATAAAAAGTATTCCATTTCAAGGAGAGTACTCCCCGGATAAGAGCACATGCGCATGGGTTTTATAAATTTATTAATTTCGGGTTTTCAATTAAATTTGTTGCTATTAAAAGGTTTTTGCTAAGACGCTTGCTTACATCCGGGAAGTAGGTACTGTATTTGAGTATTGTGTAGATAAAAGTTAAGGCTTATCTCAAGCAGTTTGAACAATTTTATTTTTTATATCTGCGCTCCACCGCAACACGCTACTTTTTGCACTTTAGCAGCGATAGTTAGATAAGGAAATTATTGTTAGCGAAATATCAACTTGTGAAGATAGCCCTTATAGTTATATAGTATTTGTTGAAGAAGTATTGGAACATGAATTAATGACTCAGCAACACTTATCAAGTACAGTCGTCGAATAAAATTCTAGCGTTAAAGAAGTGTTCTTAGTTTGATTTGATCCTAACAGTCTTCTGGTTTGGCATTATTCGCGACCGTGTTAATAATTCTCATGAATTTTCTCCATTTTCAAATTTTCTAAGTATTGTGATTTTCTGAACAATTGATTTGCTTGTAATCAGTTTTAAAATTCCCCTTTAACTTATTTTAGGTTACAATAGGTAATTTTGAATGTAAAATTTTGTTGTTAGCCGAAAAGTGTTAAACTAAAAATAATTACTAATACCGGCCAATAAACATTAAGCCTACAGAGGCGTGGGGCGCCGGTGGCTAAGCGGTCATTGGGCTGGACTACTGAGCATGGGAGTCAGTTTCAATCTCCGAAAAAAACACAAATCACATCTTTAGGTTTTTACCACTGCGCCAGCTCTCGCGAACTTCTGACAAACACCCGAGATTATACTGTCATGGAAGAGCTTCTCAATTCAGTCGTTCGGTTGTGCCAAGCCAAAGTCTTCTGGTCCTTTTTGTGCGAGTTGCGCCAACTATTTATTGAAGTGAAAACTTTTAATGGCTCGTTGGGCAGAATTCCGAGTTCAGCTGAAACGAAAAAGTTACCGGCGACCCCGGCAGAATGAGAGGTGGGGAAGGAACGAAAAGGCGAAGGACTTGGAATAGGGAACAAAAAGAAAGCTTTACGCGCTTGATTGCTGTTGGGACACTAATTCGGACTCAAATGAATAAGTCATGGGCGGAAAGAGTAGCGTTTTGGGTGAGTTTTTTTTAACTTACTCGTAACCTTGGATTGGCGTGTTTATTTTAAATATTTTCTTGCTTCATGAAGATCCACTTTTACCGCCTAGTTTTCTAGGCTCGACTTTTTTTTTGTAATTTCATGCTTATTGGCTACGAACAGACAAATCTAAAGATTTCAGTCCAAACAAACTCGGGTATCACGGTTTGCTGAAGAACTGGACCTCGATTATCCACTGAATCACCTCCTTCATAGTTTTCAGGATTGGTGAGCTCGGATGGAATCGTGGAGCGTGGAACGCTCCGAAGAAATTTGTAATTTTAAGTGCTATTATGCAAAATTTTACGAGAAAGTTTTTCCCATCCGTATATAATGTCGGAAAGTGGTGTAGACTGCTTCCTACTGTCTCGTGATCTGATATATCTCGATTTCTTTCCAATATGGAACTGAGTCTGTTCAGAAACCAACCAATTTGGATGCTTAAGGACATTCGCATTGAAATTGCTAAAATAACTCTGAAAGTGCTTAATAGAGCTCCCCTCTGCTCCGCCACAGCCAGACTTCCTCGCCCGGTTTAGTGAGTGAGTGGGGCTAATGTAGTGAGTACTCCACATTCTGGGGTCCTAGCAAATAGGTTTAAATCTCATTTCGACAGTTTGTATTTGTATCCGCTTTCTCAAGTACCATTCATAAAACAAACGGGAATGCACACATCTACCCTTAAACCGAGTCAAGTACACAAATCAGCTAATGCCCAGCAATCGGCTGACAGAAATAAATGATTATATTTGAGACCAACACAAAAAAATTGGTCTAGGGTTCGGACAGACGGACAAAAGCGACACTAATAAGGTTCCGTTTTTTCCCTCTGGCTACGGAACCTTAAAAACCTCCACAAAAAACCATCGGCAAATGTTTGACCGCACAAGACACTAGGCGTTCCAGCTGCACATGCAGTTTCTTATCTCCTTCAACACCATTGGAGTGCTCCCCCGCCAGTAGCGGTCGTCTTCGTATCCATACAAATGGCATTCGATTTGCAGTGCTTTGCACGTTATCCGTAGATTCGTAGATATGATACATCTGTAATTTTTTTCTTACTCCGTATCTCGTATGAAGTCCAACATCACGACTCACGAGCTATATACCGACGTGGAGTGCAGTTTCAAATTGAGTGTCATATTCATCTTCAGTCCCAACGAATTCCTATTTTTTTTTTTTCATTTCATAAATACTTGCTGTGCCTGCAAAATTTGTGTGGGTTATGTGTAGTTCATTTACTTGGTCAACTGAGTAGCGATGTTTAGGTCGAGGAGACAGCTGATTATTTAAGGAAGTGCTCCCTCCCTTAAATATTTTTGTTCGTATTGGTTAAGAATTTGTTAAGTAATAGCAAAAGCAGTGAAGTCAGACAAAAAATGCATTCCAGTCAAATTCGTTCCCAAAAAGAATTCGTAGCCATTATTGGCATAGGGCACTACCAATAATCATTTTTAACCTCCACACTCAATATTTCGTGGGTCACAATATGTAATTTTATATGGAAAAGTTCGCCATTGAGAGTTGCAAATATGTCCACTAAATATGATTATTAGTATCGTGGATGGTCTGTAGCCTTCTTTTTCTCACTTTAACTGGTTAACAAACTTTTCTAGTTTCAAACTGGTTTAAGTAAATTTGTAAATCTTATGTCGTTTTCCATTGGGACCACCGGATATTTTTTTCAGTTCTCAGATTCTACGCTTCGTCATGGAACACGAAACGAAATTGATCTGCTTTTGTAAATGGGTTAGTGCGTTATTTGAAAGCATTTTCTGCTGGTCAAACTGCATTCCTTTTTCGAAAAATGTTGTAGATAAAAATGTATGTATGTATTTGAGTATTTTGGGAGATTTGTAGTCTTCAGATGACGAGGAAACCGATGAAGATAATAATTCTTACAAAATTATATCCATGGCTGTTCATGTATTTCATTATTTTGGTTTTCACTTAACTTCGCACATTTGTTTTCAAAGCAAACTTCTTAAATGACGTAAAAAAGCTGTGCAAAGTATACTGGTACTGTGGCAGTATGTGTAAATCTGAGCAAATATCGAGATCTGCAAAAAGTGATCCGAGTCAAAGAAAAGATTGATTTCTTTGCCCAATGGAACATGAAAACCAATTAAGATAAAGAAAAGCGATTCTTTTTCTGTCCCAATGGAAAACCACATAAATAAGTAACTTATGTCGTTTTCCAATGGGGAAGAAAACGTTGTTTTTTTCAGAGTCAGAGTAATTTTGCGGATCTCGATTTTTGAGCCAACGCACTAACACAAAACATTTGTCCAATCTTAAAGTGTGACGACAAGTCTGTGAGAAAGAGACATTTAGCCGCTGCAATAGATAAATTGAATGGATATTAACACAAATTTCAATTTAAGAACAGCAGACTTTTAAACGAAGCGCCACCACAAAGGCAAAGAAAGAAAAATCTCATTTTATGTTCCATTGGGCAGGAAAAGTCTGAAATCTGAGAGCAAAATATGAAAATCCCAATGGAAAACGACCTAAGTAGGGCTGGGTGTACAGGTAGTAGACGGTTTGCGGTTGAAATGGATGACCTTTGTATATGCAATGCCTAATATATGATTTATGTCGGTTTTGAAGTTGCATATAGTGCATTAGGGAGGACTATCACCCTTTAGGAAATGCTGGTGTGAAAGTCTAGTAGTCTGATCAAAATCATCCACTTAATTGTTATTGTGCAAAAACTGTAAAGTCATAGCTGACTATTTTGCATAGTCATTTGATTTGCAATTAATTTATTACTATTTCTAACAATTTTTTTAACTATCTGTCTACTTATACGTGTAATTCCTTCGGGGTAAGACTCGCTGACGTTATAACTCGATAACGGCTGGGCCGATTTTCATGATTCTTTTTTTTTTTTTTTGTTTTGTTCGTATTGCTGTATTTCAGGTTAAGACAGAACGTAAATCCGAAAGTCGATTTATTTGCATTTTTCAGGCAAAGCAGAGTTATGTCGGGTCGAGCGAGTTTTCAACATATTCTATACCTATATAGTTCAGAAATAGTAGTTCGATAAATTTGAGGGGATTTTATGAAACGAGGAATAGGTACAAAAATAACTATTTTATTCTCTGAGTGTGTGTATCAATTTTGAAGAAGTAAGTGGTTTGATTTTATCGTATTTATCTGTAGATGAGTTAAGTTTCTTTGATTTGGGTTAAGGTCGGCCACTCTGAGTAGGTCCGAGTAGGTGTAGGTGTCAAACTTGTAAACAGGAGCATGGCGCGCGATGTCGGCGTGTTCATTGCCTTGAATCCGTACGGATCTTTTTATATGACAGCGTTCCTGATTATACGTAGCTTAAATGATGGTGGATGGTGACTACGATTCATAATTTCGCAATATCGACTGTTAGGGATGACTGATGGTATATGTCTATGGATAGACAGTGCCTGTCGATAGGCGAGGCAAGACTAGAGTAAGTAGGTTACTCTACTCTTGCTCTGATTGCAATAATACGCTCCTCGAGAGATGGAAGTAGAGCTTCGAACAACATGTTTTTTTGTATGGGAATAGTAGGGGAAGCTTTGCTACTTTCCATCTTTAATGTACCCTGGTCTTTTGGTTGGTGAATGGAAGCTTTTGCATCTTCACTTAGGCCTCCCATAAGTTTGCTAGAGAATAGTATCGTTAAAGAGCAAGGGGCGGAAAGCGTTTATTATTACGGAGAGTCGCGAAAGGCTTGTGATAGTCTGAGCGAATATGTTTCTTCTTTTCCCTTTGAAACCGGTTAATAGTAGGTGTATCTTACCTGGCGCAGATTTTCGGAATCCAATCTGTTTACAAGTGCTCCCCAGCAACCAAATAAGAACCATCGGGCCTCCGGAACTTCAATCCTTCCAACGAGGCATTAGTCACAGTTTTTCAAAGGTAAGTTAGAATTAGAATGCTCTAGAGTTTCTAGCCACCGTCCATCCCGTTCCTTAATGTGGTATCACAGTAGGCGTAGAACTCTGGTCTTAGTTTGTCTTTCAAGGCAGCCTAACCTAACCTATAAGTTGGTGCACTATAGCACTATAGGCAGGCAAATGCCAGTCTGGTGGTCTTATACATAAATAGTTGGCGTAGTACCATACTTCATTATGGGATTGGAGTATGAATGCAGGCGGAAAGAATAAGTAATAACAGTAATTTCTTCCCCGTCTGTAAAAACAATACTTTCTCTTCCAACAGTTAATTATAAAATGGATACTCTTAACTACCCACAAAAAGATTCATCCAGAAAATAACTTATAGCGGTTGCAATGCAAAGGAAATCGAATTCCTTTCGTTTTCGTTTTCCTCTTTTGTTTGCAACACGAATACAAAATGCTAATCGCTCTAGGCTCTCTATGAGATAAGGGGTCCGTTTCGAATTACATTCAGTACGTTTGCATTTCCTTCTTTCTAAAGACTCGCTTGCGACTTTATTGTTTCTAGTGTAGGTAGGTATACCCGTAGTAAATTCCAACGAACATTTGCTGTTTTCAAGTGGAAAACCATTCATTTTATGACAAACATATTTCTTTTTGGTGCTTGCAGGTACCCAGCTCGAGTGGCATACATGTGTGAAACAAGGATACGTAAGCGATATGAAAAACTAAAGTTAAGCATGGTAAGCATGCCAATTCGGTGTGTGCGAAGGTCATCTTTCTGATTTAATTTTTTTTAGTGTTTCCCTCCGCATGTTGTTTCCGCGTTCAAACAACTAGATGCCATTGTCATTTCTGATGAAGATGAGACACAGGATCTAGAAGAAATTAGAGCTAGCGAAGACCCCACAAAAGTCTCTAAATCTCAAACAAAGACCAAAGGCAAAGTCAGGGATAATGCCGGATTATTTGAGAAAAACTCTTCCGCTTCGAGTGTTCCGAATCGCAAAACTGGAGAGGCCAACATTGATGTATCAAGAGTAACTGATCAATCGGTTGCATCGTCTTCCAAAAAGTCGGATAAAAATAGGCAAACAAATTTCGCAAATGAGATTGTCGAAGACGGTGAACTTTTATCGGACGATGACCGGGAAAGTTCCAAGAAGGGTGCAGGAAAACCAAAAACAACGGAAACTGCAGATGACATACTTAATAATGAATTATTTAAACGAATCGATAGCTTAACGGAAGATGGAGATGGTCGGAGCAGGAACGGAGGTGTATCATCTAAGGCACTTCAATGCACATTGGAAGTCCAGGCCGAGAAGAGTCCCGTTCTGCAACAAAACAATTTGGAAAGAGAACTGCCGCGCCGCAGATCACCTCTGCCCCCGCTGCGGTTGTTGCTATCGCCAGTGAGTGATGAGGATGATTCAAGTAGAACGGACACCCACAGGAAAAAGAAGAAGAAGAAGAAGAAAAAGAGCAAAAATAGGTCACATCGTACATCCGATTGGTACATATCCGAAGCAGAAAATGCTGATAATGAGAGAGCTTTAAGGCAAAAGATCTCCCGCCGTGATTGCGGTGATGATGATAAAACATTCAAGCGAAATAAATGTGATAAAACGCAAAAGGAGAAATCCAAACGTTTCGTTATATCCGACGACGATGACGACGACGCCGGTGAAGAGGAAACAGCTAAGAAATCTCCTAATATAACAGTGCCAGGGTCGCAGCTATTCCAGAGAAGGGATCCTGATCGTGATACTGTTGTATTGTTAGATTCCGATGAAGATGACCAACCCCAAAGTACAGTGGCCAGTCAACCATCGCCGCCACCAACAGCGTTGCCAATTCCAGCAGTCCCGAACGCGGATGCATCTGCTATCAGTGACAATAAAGCAGCTCCGAACCCAAGCACTATAGGAGACTTGAATAATATGGACTTGGAAGAATTGAGCGATGTTTATTCAAAACTGTGCCAAACAACAGGCATACAGCTTGAGGAACTGCTAAGTGACCTAGTAACCAAATCAACAAATGTGAAGGAACAAGCTCCAGTGGTTTGTCTAGACCAATTTAACCAAAATCAGATTTTTTCGGACAATTCAAACAACAACAATAACAACAATATGATGTGTATTGAGGCCGATTTTGAGCAGCAACATAATGAAAAACTAAAACAACAAAACCATCATTTACAACAACAGCAACACGAACTTCTTCAACGCCAACAGCAGCACCACCAGCAGCAAATGCAACAGGCCGATCAGATGCTCTGCAATGTGCCACAACCACAAGCACAGCCGTACACGTACCAAAACAGCTTTCTGCTCGGACTAAACCTAAAGGATCCTCGCATTGTGCAGAAGCTTAAGCAAATTCAGGATTCGCCCATTTACAATTTGGGAACTCGTGAATCGGCCAAAATTCTGGTGAATTTGCATTCGTCATGTCCACAAAGAAGACCGAATCCCATTGCCAAGGTCACTGCGAAGACAGCAACAACATACGGAGAGCATAAACGCCTAAGAGAATTGGAAAAACAAAACCTGCTAGATCGTGAAAATGCCGACAAATGTACTGCGGTGACTAAAGATCAAATAACCTTGGCATCAGATCAAGCCAGCCCAAGTGCAAAACGCTGCAAGTCAAGGCGTCAAAATTCTGCCGAGTCTGGCAGTGGCAATGAAACGTCCAAAGAACGAAAGCGCGCAATCTCGTCCGGGTCGGAAAGCGGACGAAAGACACCGGAGTCTGGTAAAAAAGACGACGCCCGCAAGCGAACAAACTCAACTGGATCGGAAGGTGGTCGGAAGACGCCCAGGTCTAATGAGAAACTTAAACGGAAAAATTCTGCAGCGTCCGAAGAAGGCCGAACAACGCCTAGTGAAAATGCAAGACCAATGCGAAAACATTCTTCTGGATCGGAAAGTGGAAGAAACACTCGTAAGCCCAGTCAAAGCGAGACGGAAAAGGACAATGACGAGATAAAACGAAGAAGTTTCTCGCTTAGTCGCAGTAAGACATTACGGATTGAATCCGACGACTCTTCGGGCGAGGATGCGTCGTTGCCCACAACAAGTGCCGTGAGTCCATTGAAAATGGAAAAGGTTGTCGACATCGTACTTTCCGCTATGAACAAAACAAAGAATAACGCCGAAAAAGCTCTGAGAAGTCTATCACGGAGAAACTCCATGATAAAGTCTACACATTCACATGAGTCTAGCCAACAGCCTACAGCGGCAGTTGCGAAAGTCTCTACAAATGAGAGAATTCGAGAGGCATCTGCCGAAGAAGGTCATAGTCCTGGTGAAAAACGAGGACGTCAAAAAAGTATCGATCAGTCAACAAGCACTCCAAAGACAAACAATGCACAAAAAAGAGGTTGCCGCGAGCTCAATAATCTCAACTGCACTTTTAGAGATTATAGAGAGATGTTCGAGAAAAATTGCCTACCAACGCTTGACGGCAAACGACGTTGTATTGCTCCGAAAGGTTCAATGATGGAGACCCAATTGAACCAATCAGATGAGAATTTGTTCCTCGCAAGCGACAAAAGCAACGACATTTTTGAACCCCAACGAAAGGTGACAGCGGCTCCAATCAAACGCAGAAGACAAACCTGTAGCGCCGTGCAGAGGCCATCGTCGCCGGAAACGACTCAATTGCCACCCTTAAAAGTTGTGATACGGCGCCTATCTGCAAGCGGTACGTTTGGTATCGAAGAATCGCCAGGAATTGCCAACGCTTCTGATGATACGGATGAATTCGATGTAGAAGAACACCGGAAACCCACACCACCAAAGACGAAAGATCCGATATTGAAGTTAAGAAAGCTTTCACAAAATGACATTGAGGAGCTCAAGTCGGCGGAGAAGAAGAATCGGAAGGACAGCTTCGGCTATTCAAAGTCAACCTCCAATTCGATGAAGCAAAGCGAATCCAGGAAACATCCAAAAGCTGTTGAACTTCATCGCCTAAGTGCGTCTTCTACGGAATCAACATTGTTTGTTGAAAGTACTCCACAGGAAGCTCCGATTCTTGTGCCATATACTTCAAAACTGGTCGACATTCCTACAAAAACGGCACCGAAGCCTCGGAAGTATTCGAACGTTGATATCGGAATGACACTATCCGCAACGAAGACGTGCACGCTTTGCAACAAGCGACCATTAGACCTGACCAATCACTATGTCGTTCAACACAAAACAGAGTCTTACGTGTCCCGCCTGAGTTCTGCCGAAATCGAGGACCTTGAGGCGAACATCACACTCGCGGTTCCCTACCGCAAGCGGTATAAAGTTGTGTGCGTCTTTTGTCAAGACGAGCTGGAGGATCAGTTTGTTTGTTTCCACGACCACTATTCCTACCATACCGGCGAATATGCATACAAGTGCGATGTGTGTGAACTCGTGAAGCCATATCGACCAGATGTACGTTCGCATCAACTACGAACAAGCAGATGCAGAAATGGTAAAATTCGTGTAGACTACCGGTACAAACAAGAACTGACGGTTATATATTTGTATGTGTGCAAGCTGTGCAACTTCGTTCAGTTGAATGAGGCAAATATACACAAACACCACCGCGACCATCATGGTTTCCGATTCGATGAGCCTCAGCACGTGAAAAAGTGTATAATTGCCGCTGTGGACAGCACAGAAGTGGCCAACGAAGTAATGCCATCAAATTCGCAAGAAGACAATTTCGCTGAGGGGAACGAGAGCATTTCAACAGCGGACAGTGAGACGAGGCAACCACAAGAGTTTGTTCATGAGCACCCGCTGGACATCAAAGACGTTTTGTTAGCTGAAGATGGTCAGACCGGCGAAAACCATACGATAAAGCTAGAAGGATACGAATTGTCGCCTAGCCTGTCTTTGTTTGAGAGTTTACTCGATGATATGAACAGGGATAATGAGACTTTAGAATCGGAACCTGTTGCATCTCCTGAAGTGCTGTTAGAGCAGCTTCATTGCAGTCAGACTTCAAGCAGCGTAATGACCGTGGTTCATGCCAATACTACTCCAATGCCGTTCAAAGATAACCACCAACCTTATGTAGACCAAGTGGATGTCAAGCCCAATGTAAAGGACATTCAAATTGAGCCAGCAGCCGTGCAGACCCCACCGGCTCAAGTAAAACCAACTCAAAACAGACCGAGGATTTACCGATACACTATTTCAGAGTCGGGCTACTTTGGCATGTACAAGTGCATGTTTCAAGACTGTTGGTTTTCAACTAACAAGGATGCGAGCTTTATTCAGCATACTAGTTCGCATACCAGCAATTCAAGCTTTAGGTGTGCTTATTGCGGATCAAAGAACTCATCTGCAGAGAAACTGGTACGGCATGTTCGTAGTCGACACAGTATGAGTCGATACCAATGTTCTGACTGTACATACCGCAGCGTGATACCCGGAAACGTGAGCATACATCGGGGTCTATGCCACAGTGACAGTGCCAAGGATAAGGGCATATACGAGTGCGTTTTTCGCTTGAAAACAAAGGAGGAGAGGGTTCTTGATCTACAGAATAAGTTGATAAATAATATCACCAGCTTGAAATGTCCAGGTAGGTTCCACGGAGAACTGAGAAGCTCTTCAGATCTTAAACAATTGCTATTGCTGTTGCTAACCTGCTTTGTAACTTCTTCTAGATTGCTCATCAACTTTTTATGCGGTATCTTCGATGAAAATGCACATTCAGACAGAGCATCCGCAGTCCTTCGACACGTTGGACATGTCGATGTTTAATGAGTTTGCCTGTCTGCATTGTAAGATGGAATCGAATTCTAAGGAGAGTATGCAAATTCATTTGGCGACAGTGCATCCAGACGAAATGGGATACGTGGCAGAGAGGAAGCTAAAAAGTTACGCTTCTCAGGTGAGTTCGAAGTCGAATTGTGAAAAGTTCTATAATAAATTATTACGATCATTTCCAAAACAGGATTCCATCGAAAACATCAGCATGGTTAACATAAGTAAGCTCATAATGCCTGTAGATATACATCTGGCTGAGTTTGTGGAGCCAGATCTAGATCCAGAGCCAGAGCCAACAGTTGCTGCTACTGACGAGCAACCGTTATTAGAAGAGAGTTCGCCCCAACTAGCAGGAAGTACATTCAATGGTCATATTTCAATTCCTTCAGAAGACGAACAGCCAGCGAACATTGAAACCGAGCCAGCAGTAAGTACAGCCATCAGCCAGGCTGCGGTTCACACAACCACCAAGGAAGAGGACATACTACGTGAACGCATGAAGCTCTTGTTAGATCTGCTTACAGAAAACACTGGCATTAATCAGTCGGTGCTCTACCGGTGCACCCAATGTACTGCATCGTTTTTCAAATACGAATTTTGGTTAACACACATGACCAATCGGCACAGTATCACTGACGCAATATCCTGTCCGTACTGTAGCCAGCACTTAGCGTTAGATTCAGTGGTCCCGCATTTCGAAAGCCACAGCCGCCATCAATACTTTTGCTTGCACTGCATAAAAACTTTCTGTTCACACGAAAAAGTCCAAGAACACTTCAATACATGCCACACAGACTGTCCGCAATTTTCTGAGAAGAAACTTAAGTTTGGCTTCCGATCCTATTATATTGTTCAGAAACAAGACGTTCCTATTGTTGACTGGACTCCGCTCTATATAGCCATGAGCGAAGAAATACGTGTCAATTTGATTGCACGCCTGCAGGAGAATACGCAGTTTGAGTGGTGGGAAGGGTTGGACCTAGCATGCCTTGAGGAAATTCAAATTCCGCAGTTCATAGAGTTCGGGCAACACCGTTACAAATGCCTCGTTAAATCATGTCCATTCGTCGGGTTGGAGGAGAACGAGTTGGATTCACATCTTATCACCCACACTATTCCCCGGCAATACAAGTGCTCGCATTGCGCCCTTAAGCTGACGTCGCCTACCTGGGAGGATATGAAGAACCATAAAATGCTTCACAAGGATAACTTGTACATTTGCTGCGTTTGCAAATACGTTCACCACAACCGCTGCGGGATAACAAAGCACATTGAAAGCTTACACAATAGTAGAGATGTTCCAGTGATCACCATGTGGAGGGACGAAATGAACTACAAAACGTCTTTGTCGATTGTGCTAACGACCGGAAGGACCGGCTTCACAACAACCGTAGTATGCTTCTGTTGTGAAAAGTCGATGAAGAACAATTCAGAGCTGTTGCTGCATCTTAAAGCGCAACATAAAATAAAATTGTGTCCCAAATGTGCACATTGCGACGTAGTACTACTAACACAACCAGGCGCTGAAGAACACAGCAAGAAGCACGGATCACAGACTTTCAAGTTGAGGTATGACATCTTGACAACTGCCTTACACAAAGTGAATGTGAAATCCATGGCCCCGTTCTTGATTGAAATAAAGCAGATACAAGAAAAGCGCACTAGCGAAGAGGACGAGGAATTCTCTTTGAAAAAAGTCAAACTGGAAGACCAGCAGTCGCACATTAACGTTGAAGACGAAATTATATTTAAAACTGAACGCGACGAAGGAGTAGTCCCGGATGAAGCAGACAACTCACAAAGGCCAGAAGGTGCAATCAAGTGTGTGAATATAAATCACCTTGTTCAAAATGTAAATGCGTCAACTTCACAAGAAGTGAACCGTCGACCGCAAGTGGGTCGAATTCTTGTCAAGCCAACAGCAGCGCTTCAAATGCCAGCACCGTATGCAGGATGCTCTCCAGCAAGCCAACAACCTGTGCAAGCATTCACCAGAACGACGTCCTCAGGAATGCACCAAAGTACGCCTGGACAAGTAGTTACGAATATTCAATTACCTAGCCACCTAGGAACGGAGGTTTTCTCAACGCCTTCATTGGGAAGCTATTCAGTGGCAGGACCGTCTTTACCAACAGTTTTACCAGGAAATTTGACATCGAGACTTTATCCAGGTGTTAATGTTTGGATTGCCCATAATTCGCGACAGATGAATTTGCCAATACCAGATTTAGACAAAACGCTGGATGGACCACATGATGCCAGAACTTGCAACTGCCCTACACTACCAGAAATCGCCGTAACCTGCAAGCATTGCATGAAGGAGTGTACCGACTTTTGTGAATTAAGGACCCATTACGACGCGGTACATGCTCCTAAAAAACAACGGTTTTTATTCCGCATAGCCCGAAAAGTCGAATGCATGCATTGTCCGCATCGTTGTAGTTTGCGAGCACTCGTGGTGCATCATGCCACGTTTCACCCAAACTCAGCTCGCATGTGTCGCAGCATAACAGACGGAACGCGTTGTGGTTTTTGCAATATGGTGTTTGATTTCCTGCCTACATCCGATAGATCCATATGTGCTTGTCCCATGAACCAACGGGTGCTGTCGGATTGCCTCGATTTAAAAACATTTAAAGCTTTGCAAATGTACGGAGTGAAGTCCTACAAAATCACACAAGCAAATAATGGCGACAGTCTTCAAAAGCTAGAGCTCATTAAAACCATTTCTTATCTGTGCAACGTGTGCGACCGAATGGAAACTGGCCTGCAGCAAATTATTGAACATTACCGCAACAGTCACATAAAGTCAAGCGAGCCGTTTGCAAGCCGTGTAAACCATTATAAGAAAATCGGAACTATCTACCCGCGGGGTCTTATATTGGACCTCGGTGACGGTGACCCGCAAACGTTCAATTACGAATATTTCCAACAGGATATTAAACGTATTGAAGCACAAATGAAGCCGCCCTCCAAATGATGTTAAATTGGTTAACGCTTGTTGGGTTGTGATAGTTTAACGCAATACTCATTTGCATAAGTTAATTAATGATGTTAGATGTGTCGAGGAACACTTGGAGGTGTCCTCTTATTTACCTACCATTAGTATTTTGTACTTTCGTTTTATTGAATTCGCAAAAGCATTTATGTAGAATTTAGTTTTATTATTTTATTTTATTTATTATTTTTTTTTTTTAAAGTGTTCTTAAGAATTGAATTTCTGGATACTGCTAAAATGAATGCTGTCTTAATGTCCAAAGCTGGTCGACATTGGACCAATAACTTGTCCGTAACGCGAAGGAATTTCCATTGAATTTTGTATGCTATACACTCAACTTTGCCAAAGTTAGGTTTTCTTTTTCCAATGTATCGTACCTTAATATGTACTTAGTATATGATGTCATACCAGAATAAAATGTATATTTACTTGAATTCTCAATCACTTTATTTTTAAATTGTTTATACTCCTCCGGGGCCAAATTATCTCGGCCTCTGTCCAAAGAATACGCTTCCTACAAATCCCTCTACCACCAACCCTTAACACACTTCGCTAATATTCCAATTATTGCTATGCTGCATAATAATCTGCACCAAAAAGCTAGCGATTGCTTTCGCTTTTTTAATTATTACATTTTATTTGAAACAAAAAAAAACAAATTGATCTACTACTTCCAACAAACCGTCCACATGAAACATGAGTACCTATTTAAAATGTTCAAATATTTTTCCAATTCCTTTCAACTTCGTTGATTTAAATATCCCGCCAGGCTTCGGATCTGTTGGACTTACAAAACTAGAAATCCAATCATACCAATTAGCTAAACAATCAACATCTACTAAACGCGACCCATGACTTAATTTGTGAAGCCGAACATTAGTTCCGCTAGCTAACAAATTTCGCGATGAGCTATTACAATGCGAACGCGGCCACGGCAAAATGTAGTAAACTTCTTCTGAGCTTTCAGTCGGACGGTACGTAAACAGAAATTAGTGTTCAGTTTGTTTAGCAATGCTAGTGATTGGTGTTTAAGTTGTGAATAAGTGCAAGGATAAATTGAAGTGAAAAATAAAAACTGTACTACTGCAAGGAGTGAACTAATTGAGAACGAAATGAATTCTAATAAAGGTAGGTTTTATTTTTATATGCATGTGTATGGTGGCATGGGCATTTACGTTTTAATATTAAGAAAGACTTGAACGATTTCCATGAATTCAAAAAACTGCAGAAACTGTTTTAAGCCATTGAAACTTTGAAAAGATGGTTACAGTCTTATGGATACGATGTTGTCTGACTTCTGGGGTATCATTTTGATTTTGAATTAAACTAATGTGCTCTGCTCTCCGCTTTGTTCGTGAGTGCGGTATCTTTTTCAAGTTATAAATTGTACACAATCGCGTCTTCTTCTCCATTCAACAAACATGTTAATAAAAGGGAAATTCAAATAAAAGGGTGGATAGGTAATTTGTGCTTGCATAACTTTCGCATGAAAAATTTCCACGCCGGTTGCATTAATCGAATCAAAATGGGTCGATCATCAGGTTGTAATAGAATAGGACCGTAGTGTGTGGTTATCATCCAAAAAACGTTGTTTTTCTGCTTAGGAAATCGCAAGGACCTCGCAAGTTGCGCAATTCATGTCCAGCGAGCGGGGACTAGTAGAACCCAGAATTAGACATGTGAAATCTATGAAAATTCCTCAATTTCGAGCGTCAGTACCCGAAAATATTGGAAAGTTACCATTCTTAGTGCGCTCAAACCTTCCTCCACCAGGACTCCTAATAATGTCCGAGCCTCTCAGTAGTTATATAAAGACGGTTGTTGCTAGTGGGGCGGGTTCCAATTCGTCCATTGTTAACTTTGGGAACTTAGTCGGCCCGTGTTGCCCTCAGGAAGCGTGGCTCCGTTCGGGGTGTTCGGGTTTCGTGGCCAGAGTCTTACCTGAATGCAGTGCGGAAGCACTGCTACTGCGCAGACAAGCCTGGCTGATCGATCAAAACGAAGCAGTCGTCTACTGACGAACATTCAAAACGACACCGATATTTAAACATTTTAGTTTTATTAGGGAATTTCTTAAAATATAGTTATTTCTTATTTTCTTTTAATAGATAATTTATTATTTTCAATTTTCAATAATCTATACACTTTTCCAACTATTACAAAAATGTTATCTATTTTGTTTATAAAATTATTATGATCAAATCAACTAAACTTAGGTAAATTATACTAAAGACCAATACGAAAACTAGTTGAAAGTGAATGCAGCTTAGAAATGATGCTCAAACCGTAGTTATGCCCAAGGCAATAGGAACACATAATATGCAAGAGAATATTGCAGTTGTTACTTGATAATTAATATGGATTCGGAGCGGTTGAACAAAATTCAAATAAAAAGCCCCGAAAGGTCGACCCTGCCACATGTTTAAACAGCCAAATGTGTTCTTTTGCGCACGCTTTTAATTTGATCAATCAAATATGAGCCATAATTCTGACAGCGCTGAACAAATCCTAATCTCATAGGACAGTGGCATTTTGCTGAAACCTAAAATAGATTCCACTGCTGGATAATTCTTCTGCGACTGCGTTCAAAATATACTTAACACGTCCAGCTTTTGGTTTCTATGAACTTTAACGGTGAATGACACACACTATTTGGGTTGTTAACGGCTCTTTCGACTTTTGTCACTTGCTGAATGGCACCACCTGATCAACCAACAGTAAATTGCCGCCTTATAAAAAACATAATAATCAAAAAGAATCTAAACTTGGTTGTTGTTATCCGATTGCCTTGGTCATACTGCAGCCTTCTAATGTAAGAAAGCATATTCTTAAAGAATAAAACACAAAATAATGAAAATAAGTGATTGATTTGGAAGTCAAAATCGATAGTTTGTGCAAACTCTTACAAACAAGATGGAGTCCTAGCCTAACTGAGGAGGAAATAAGGAAAAACAAAAGGAATCGAGAATTATTTGTTATCTACAGTATTTTTTGTGTCGGCATTTGTCAGGAGTTCTCCAGTCTCGGCGGAAATATTCGTTTGAACGTCTAACATGCCGCATATCATAAACGACAGGTCATCATTGTCGGTGAAGTCGTTTTGCATCATCAAGGAAGTCTCATCGAAGGCATCGCCGTTGATGCCATTTTCTTCGTCGTCAGAATGCTGCAGTAGGGACAATTGCGCCGCATCGTTGGCAATCTCGTGATGGTCCCGGAACGGCCCCGAAACCTGAAGCAGCACAACTTTGATAATGTGCTTTTCTGCAATCGTGTCCAACCCATGCTGGGTCCGAAGATGCCGTAATACGTTCTTTCGGTTCAGCTGAGTGTAATTGCATAGGGTGCAAACATTGGCCTCGATTTGATTGGACTTGGTGTCGAAGAAGTGCAGCTTCACTGCCTTTCCCTTCTTCGGGCAACCAGCACCAGATTGTAGGTGATTGGTTAGGAGACTTCTTGTTGGCTTTCGGATATGACAGCCGCTGCATTTGAAGCTGTACTCGCCTGTGTGCATTGTGAAGTGTTCGAACCAATACGGATACAGGAACTTCACCTCCTTGTCGCAGAATATGCAGTGAGCTGCATACTGCTGCTGGTTGCCTTTGTAGAGATGCACGAAGCCCACGTTGCTCGTGGTTAAAAGGCGACGTATATCTCTAGTGCGAAGACGCGCGGTGAACACCTCCGACGAACGATGCTCGTTGACGTAGTGGTGAACCGTACGGGACACTCTCCTTAGGCAATGTACACAAAAGTCGAAGCTTTGGTTTTGTGCGTGCAGAGAGCGATCTGTATTTTTCAGCGATTTATTCGTATTGACGTCTAAAGCCGAGGGGAAGGAATCGCTGTTGTCCGAGTCTTCAGGTACGGTCGTAACTGGATCCAGTTCGACAACGTTATTGTCTTCATCGGATATATGTGATTCTGAGGATTGAGGCTCGTCGGCGAAATCTAACAGACTGTCAACTTCGCCATCATCCCCATCGGCTTCTACCCAAGTGGGTGTCAGAAGATCGTCGTCTGCATTGCCCAGCATTTCTGTGTCGGCTAGCCGAAGTTTCTTGCGCGAGGGTCCTTTCGCTGGGTCTAGTTGAGGTTCACTAATCAAGGGTCTATTGATATGCCAAAAATTAGGAAACTTACCAACACTATTTCCCTGACGCTTGGAAGTCGTCTTTTTCGCTACAGTCTTTTTCGTTTTCCGCTCCCATTCTCTTTCCCTTTCGAGTTCTCTCTCCTCCGCCAGCCGCAGTTCTTCTCTCTTCTTGTCTTCGAGCTTCTTGGCAAGCGCCTCGAACTCCTCGTCATCGTGATCTTCGCTGTATGTGAATCCAGCTTCCTTTCGCTTTGTGCGATTCGTGCGCAACGATTTCTTACGCTCGGTCACGATTTCTTCCTCGGGGACTATGTCGCCTATGTTTGGAGTGTAATCGTTGTCATCGTCATCGGCCACAAGAGTGCCATTACTTAGCTTGCGAAACTTGCTTTTGCGTTTCGGGATGTAGGAAACGGCGGGTACGATATTTGACGGGTTTGCGTTGGCAGAGGTTACTGTGGCGATTGTTTGAGTTTGACGTTGCTGCGGCAAGACTTCCGCGGCAGCTGTTGGCCTCCCCATAATGCTGGGCTTGGTAGTTTTCTGAGTCGCAACAACAGTTTCTGCCTTGGAACCTATTCTAGTGCGACATGTTACTTTGCCAGTTCTCGAATCTGTTGTCAATGCGACCGGCTTGCCAAATGCCTCATTGGTAGCGAATCGACAAAATCTTCGGCCGGCGTCGGTCAGATTGTCATTCTCAATGAACACACTCCGCAGGTCCAATAGCATTTGGATGTCGATAGTTTCAGCAACAGAGCTTTTTGCCAGCGTGTTCAGGTTGACTCTGGTCTCCTTGAGTCGCTGGAAAAAGCGGTATTTCAAGACACGTTGAAGCAGAACAAAGCAAGCATGAGAAGCGATTTGCAAGGGGCTGGCAAAGTTTGTCAGAAAATTCTCGAGCCAATCTTTCAGGAACATATCGTTCGCCTGGCGAATGGCTACGGTCGGAAAAGCACCAGAACTGCGCTGCACCGAGTCGTTTGAAGAGGACTCGTCTACGCTTGCCGACACCACTGACGACGAAGGGGCCTTTCGGTTGTATGTCGGATTTCCGTAAAATGCATTTGGAATAATGACCTTCTTATTAGAAAGGTGCGCTGAGAATGATGCCGGGTTTGAGCTAGATTTAGGTGCCGGTTGAAGGTTGACAGCATTCAAGAAGTTAGTCTGGGCTGTTGGCTTTCCTGTCAGTTTGTTTACCAACTTTATTGGTATCCTAGTGTTCTGTTTGTGCGATGGGACTAGTGAGGTCTTCTTTATGGGAGCTATCTTGCCTTTTGTCGAACTAACAATGATGACATCATCGTCGTTTGACTTGGAGCTTTGGGCTCTTTTTGGGGTTTCATCGTCCGAATCTGAGTCCAGAAGACTAATTGTTTCCATCAAGGCTTTCGGGTCCTTTTTGAGAAGGTAGCCCGTTTCGCGAACTGGTTTTGGTTTGGTAGGAGTTGAAACTTTTCTTATTGAAACATTGTGCCGCTTAATGATATGACGAAGAGTATCCATAACAACTGAAGTCGACTTGCGAGCGCTAGGTTTCTGTTGTTTTTGCTGTGATTTTGGTGCGGCCACAATAGGCTTTGATGGCATAATAGGGAGGGAACGATGTAGTTTCAAGGTCTCTTCATCCTCAGGGTCGGAGTCAATGAAAATGGGGGACGAGCGCGTCTCTATTAGAAGAACATCATCATCATCACCGTCGTCCTTCTCATCGGCTTTCGTCTGATCTAAGCTGGCTGGGCCGTTTTCTGTGGGTGCAAATGCAGGCGGAGCTTCAGTAGTTTTCAACAGTTCGTCTGGCGGATTATGCATTGTGTCCAATGGATCCAGGTCTTCGGTATTCTTATCTCCTCCCTCCTCTTGTGCAGCGACAGTTAATTCTTTTTCTGCATTGTTGGGCGTCGTTTCTGGTTGCTTATTGTCACAACCGACATCGGCTTCACTCAGTGACTGCACTGATTGTATAGCTAAACTTTCGGCTGAAATGATCTTAAATGGTAAGAGTTCTATCTCATTTTGTCTGATAACATCGCTTTGTTGCGCTTCAATTGCACTTTCCGTGTCCGCTGAAGACACGAAATTTGCCTCCTGGTGGTCGGCAGTTTCCTGACGGACAATGTTAACTTCTTCGACAGCAGGTTTTGGGGACTCGCCATCATCCGGAAGGATAAAAGTACCACTTTCATCTACTTCATGGCCTAACTCTTCTGCATGGGTTTCCTCATTCGCTGGGTCGTTAATCGCCACCAAAAGACTATTTTCTTTAGGAGGGTCGTCGTTTAGGTCATCATTTGGTGGCGTTTCACTGCCTTCTGCTTCAGTGTTCGGATCAGCACCTTCTGCAGATAGTTTCTCTTCTAGACTACATTCAGTTTTCTTCTCTTTCACATCGCAGATGTTGCCGTCGCGACTGTTTTCAACGCGTTCTTTAACATTTTGGGTGGTCTCTGATTTGGCATTGCCATTTGCTACATCAGGTTCAGCTTCCGGTACATCTTGCGCAGCCTCTGTATCCATAGGCACATCTTCAACTTTTGCAGGATTCCCTTCAGTGCTTTCGTCTTCTATGTGCGAAGAGTGTTCCGTTTTGGGACTGGTTCTTTCTTCCGAACTTCCATTCACCTAGAAAAAAATAAACGCATGTGAGCTGATTTAATATACCAACTTCCGGCACTTACATTTTCGCATATTTCAGTGACGTTTTCTTCCGTCTCCGGCACAGCACTGTCGTCAACTTTCCGCAAGACTTCATTCTTTACTAAACAGTCAGGCACATTTGGAATGTTTTCTTCTTTTTTATCGTTGATTTCAGCCTCATCCTTTTATTAAGTATGCAAATAACTATATGTAAAAAGGAACTGACAAAAAATGGCTCTTACATGTTTTTCTTCGCCACTTCCAAAGACACGGCTCAGAACTTCTTCGCACTTTTCTAGTGTTTCGATTTGTACACTGAAACAATTACAACAAAAAAAAAAAAAAAAAACATTATGATTGTCGCAGATATTCATGAAAGTTTCTACCCATTGTCCGGCTTGTTTAATAAGTCATACAGCAATTGCATTTGCGCCAACTTGCCCTCCTTTTCACTATCGTTGGCCAATAGCTCAATTATATTGGCTAAAAACGGAACATACTTTTGTAAATAGTTTATTTTTTCCTCACATATTGGATCCATTGTATTGTATTAAAACTGTTTGTGCTACTAACAAAGTTTTAGTAGTATATAACAAGCATTATTTTGCACTTAAGTTTGATAAAAAATCGAGTTTTTCATCGACCTATTTCGTTCACAGTTCAATGAACTAGATGTCGTATATCTTCATTAATAGTGCACAAACAACTGATTTTGTAAAACTCTTTACAATTATGAATATTCCATGTGCTGAAGCTGGATTTTAGGGAAATTTAATAAAAATTTGCAAAAGGCTTTAGCTGGTCATAAACACGGGAAAGGTAAGTTGGATTTTTAAGGGGTGGGTATTATGTTTTGACATCTCCCAGCTTCTGTACGCGTTGCTATCCACTGGTAGACGCACCTCGATGACTGTCTAGTGTCAATTTTCATTGTTGTCAAAAAAGCGCCGGGTGAAAGAATTCTATTACATTCAAAATGGTAAATGTAACAGTGCGGTCCAGTTAAGTGGCCTCGGGCTTTTGACTTTTGACTTTTAATTTTAATTGTGTTGTGAGTGAATTAAGATAAATATATGTCGCTCTATCCTAGTTAGATTCAAAATAGTCATGTTGAAGAAAGTTGTTGTGAAATTAAAATGTGTTCATGTAGGTTTATAGCCTTGTTTCTTGCCTATGTGGGTTGCTCGTTTAATACTGTTCATTTCCTCAAAAAATGGGCTCGTTCCCTTTACAAATAATGCTATACAAAGTGTATCGATTTGACGGCAAATATTTTGCTTCTCCAAATTTGCGGTTTTGTGTAGGATGTCACGCATGCAGTTGATGAATTTAATTTTGAAATTTCGCAAATTCTTCAAATTCTTCTATGTTTATTGTAAACGGGGTCAGATTTGTTGGTAGTGTACTTGGGCGGCGATGGCATTCGACTTTGACTTATTTAGCGTGACCATTTGCAATGAATATTCCGTAACAGTTCTGTAACTATATATAGTTGGCGCAACAGGTCTGTAGAGACCCAAGGCCTAGCTTCTCACAACCATTCGTTTTGTGTGAGTTCTGTAACTGACCCATTAAAAAAACGTTTTTGTTGAAAAAAGACCTTATGGGAAAATATTTGGTCTCGATTGTCTTGAAAGATGCGATTCAACAACTAACTTTAAGAGATGTACAAGTGTTCATTCTTAATGGAATCCATGCATCCACCTGGTGGTATGTAAGTGAAGCTGTTGCAACTGTCACAGAGCACCTATTTGCCATAGAGCTGGGTTGGACATATTGAACGAATTTATTAAAGGTAAAAGCTCAATTTGGTCTTGGAAAAAATACCTACCAACAAATTTTTGTCTGGTGTATGGGTTCTGTCCCCCATCGCAGCCTGTAAACTCCTGTAAACTCTCTGTCCTGGCTTCATTGAAGGCTACAGTTTTCTTGTAGTTGTATTCATAGCTTTGGCGATCCATCTGAAGTTCGCCTTTTTTGAGGATTTTCTGAACAGCTAATCCTTAAGCCGTTTCCCAACCTTGTCTTGGTCATTCTTCCGCCGTCGCATTGCTTGCACCGTGCTCGCATTTAGTTGCAGTTACTGATTTTATAGCTGGCTGATGGCTGTCGCTATAGAAGGTAACACCTCGCCCTTGTGGATGTTAGTTAACAAAAATACAAATAAAAAAACATTATTTCCGGCACATAAAACAAACTTGAGATATTAGTTAACCCCGGTGCAACCATAATGCAATCTACACACTCAGGTGTCTTTTTATGGCACAATAAACGAATATAAAACGATTGTGCTAATTATTGCGACGACGGGGTATACCTACAACGTACATTCGCCATTGAAGTTCCTTCGCACGTTATCTGTGAATAATATAATCAAAACTAATCCATATCGACTACCGTTGAAAAAAAAAAAATTTAAAAATCCCAATCGAAGATATCAAGCAAAACCATTCGTATCTCAAGTAGGGAAGTCCAAGCCGTTAGGCTATATCTTCTCGGTCAGTGGCAGTTATTGGCTCAGTAAGCATTAAAACATTAACAAACGCGTTTCGGTTTAATCGGCGACACGATGCACGTTACTACAAGCATTACACTTTGTTTGGCCTTCGTTTCGGCGTTTATCGCGGCATTTATTCTGCTACTCCGCAGAAAATCAAAGCTCATCTTTGGGGTCTATCCCAAGAAAGGAATTCTTTATTACCTCAAGTACCAACTAGCCTTACAGTTCCTGCGCTACTGGCGGAAGAAGATTTTCTACGAACGAGAGGATGAGCTGAACTCAACACAATATCTGGAATCGGTGGATAGGGCCCAAGCCTTAAGCAGTAACCCAAAGTCGTACGATGTTGTTTCATTTTTCGGGGCCAATGAGGAGGGGTATAAATTTATGATCACCGTCGAGCGCCGGCGCAGGGGCATAGTCAAGGCCGGCATGTATTTGTGGATTCCCGGCCGGGGACTGTTTTCGTCGCCCAATCTGCCCGATATGGTGCACTTTGCCACAGCTGATGGCAGTGAGAGCGAAGGATTTATAGCTGAAGGCTTCAACATATATCCCCTGAAGAGTATGCGACGGTGGAAGGTTATCTACAGTGGCGAAGTCAAGCAGGGCACAAGTCAGTTTGCCTTTCAGTTCGACGGTGTGTTTCACTCCGAAATCGAACACTTTGACTACAACAAGAACCTGAGCTCTTCGGTTATTGCGGACTCTGTGGCTCGCGAGGCTTGGGACGACCAGTTCTTTCACATGGTCCGCAATGTGGACACAATTCTAGGAAAACGAACTCACTACGAGCAGTCGGGCAAACTAAACGGAATCTTTCAGCTGGGAGACGAGCCCCAAGTCGCTCTAAATCTCAGCTCTTTCCGGGATCACAGCTTCGGCACTGAACGCTGTCTCTCGTCCATCTACAGATATGTGTACTTTGCTCTCTTCCTCGACGATGGCACGAATTTAGTGGTGGGAATACTCAGTCAACCGTCGTTCTTCCTTTCGTCGCTTAAAGTGGGGTATGTTTGTGCGCCCACAGGGGGATACGCACCCATCACCAGCTGCAACTTCGAGCTATACTCATATGGGGAGAAGGGAGTGCCCCCGATTCATGAGAACTTCATCGTGGAAACCCTAGAGCGCAAGTTCTTCGTCCAAATAAAATCGGAGGAGTGTGCTATTCGCTATGTGGGCGGTGATTGGGAGTCAAAAGTCTACGAGCAGTTTGTTTCGTGCACAGTGGACGGCGTACAGGGACATGGCATCGCAGAGTACCTGTACCGAAACACAACTGGACGCTCAGAGCTGGCATCGAAAAATGACCCAGAATGGTACCGAAGAATCAGGTCCTTCGAGCGAAGCCTGAGCAGCGGAGAGTTCGTCGACGACTGGGGTGGGTATTTGTAAACGTAAAATGAATATCACGCTTAGGTTAGGTAGTATTAGTACGTTTCTCTTCAAAGTATTCTAAGTTGTGTGCGCGTACCCGTACATCCATGTGCAAATGAAAAGACTTCATAAGTGTTAAGGTAAAAATTGTTGTACATATATTTTTAAATCAATAAATTGCATGAATGAAAGTATTTCCCTATCAAAATCACTATCCACTCAAAACATCAGATAAAAACGGATTGGTTTAAATAATCGGCGATGAATTTTCAAGTTTGAAAACAAATCGCCATAGAAGGACCAAGCGACATCCGAGAACGCTATGCTTGGAGGAGATTAAAAATTCTCCATCCACGACAAAGTATGAGAAAAGGAAAAAAGGATTTAAAAAGTCGCACACCCCACTTCTGGTTGCTTTTCTTATCGCAGTGAACGCACGGATGGAACCCCATCCCTCGTTGGCCTTGGTGCTATTTGTCGCGAGACACGTGCAAATTGTGCTTAAAATTAATTTGAAGGATTTTCGGTTGGCCGAACACGATTGTTGCTGGTATATGGGACTGATATCGGTGCGGGTGCGGGTGCATCTCGTGGTTAGGTGTTAATGCGATTATAAGAATGGCAATCCACTAAAGTCCAGCTCACCCCTTGTTGTAGAGATTTTCTTCGGCCAATTGGGGTAATGTTTCCTCTCTCAACAAAAAATATTTATGATTTCACATGCTGTGACGTAGGCACAAAAATGGGCTATTTATGGGTTTCCTTCAGCGGCAAATTAACCTGAGGCCAGAGAACTTTTTAAATAGTTTTAAATTTAATGGCGGGTCCCAATCCCAAGAGGAAAAATCTAGTACATAATCGTATGTACGCAAATTACTACCACCAAATAATAATTGTGCGTCATATAAAGTGCATAGCACCGAGCGATTTGGTGTCGCATCGCCCTATAGTACTTTTGATTTAGAATTGTTTATAAATTGTTTATCTTATTTTATGTTTATTAAAAATACCAGACTAAAACAGAACCCCCAATCCACCCAGTAGGCTTGGCCTATGACGATAGGGTTTATTTAGAGCTAAGAGAGAAAGGGGACGCAAAAGACCCAACTCCTTTTTACGACCCTTCAATTATAGCTACATTCATAATACTCCTAGATAGGGTTGAAGTCAGGGGAGCCTGTGCAGATCTCACCGGACAGATGATTTCTTTTACGACTTTTCTTGCTTTCATCTGCATGACAAAACAAATCGAACTGTTGGTAAATTTTGCTGTCTTTTATTTTTACTTTACTTTATATTGCATACTCTGACGCAATTCGGGCTGATCACGGTCTTAACCAACAAGCTCCTCCAGTCAGTTCAGTCGCTAGCTGCAAGGTTGGTTGAGATCGCTTTTTAATCGTGTGCGCAACCTTCGGTGGGTTCCTTCTCCGCTTCGTTGTTTCTTTATAGAGGTGGACTCAAGGACTCGTCCGGCCTGTTGCGTAGCCACCTTGTTATCAGATCGACGTCAGTTGAATCCTCTTCACGCTCCATTGTTACAAAAAGGACATAATATCCCCTGAATAATCTTTCACTCAACCGAGATGTGATCGCACGTTTCAGACACGAATTTGTTCAATATTTCCTTGGTTCTATCAAAGAGGGCTTTACTTCTTAGATGCCTTCGAAGTTTGAGACGATTAAGATAAGAGAGTCCTGGTCCTGATTGTATCTTTGTAAGAATTCGGCCAAATTGATTCGCATTTGACAAACGAAGCTCCATTTTATGTTCACGGCGTAGAGAGAAAATATCAACTTTAGTCTGGAAGCTAGCGCAAAGACTCCACACTTTCCAAAAAGCTTGTATACCAATAAATAAATAATCAAATTGCCTGAAAATTGCAAACTGTGGGGTTAGAATCTTGCTGAAAAAACAAGTCTTACTTTAAGAACGAGCTAAAAGTTTATCGAGTATTCATAACCTTTTGAAAAGTGCTTATGATCAGTATCAATACTATACCCTCCATACCGGCTTCAGTTTTTCCAAAATGTACTTAACTTCTTATTTAGGCGACTCTACAGTTCGGCGGGGTGAAATCTCAACTATAGCAAGCCTCTCTAGTGAGCCCGGTGTTTGCCTAACCCACTTCAGCCATCTTTCACTTGTGCGCGCCACTTAGGGTGAGGTCTTTCTCTACTACGTTGTAGATCTACTGTCTACCGGTAGAAGTCGATGATTATAAAGGGTGATTTTTTAAGAGGTTTAGAACTTTTTAAAAAAAAAAAACACAAAAAATTCGAAAAAATGAATGAAATATTTATTTGAATCGATAGTTTGAACCTTGCAATTTAATGTTTAAAGATAATTTCATGCAAATGTTGACCGCGGCTGCGTCTCAGGTAGCCCATCCGCTGAGTCCAATTTTGGCATACTCTTTCACACATATCGGCCGGTATCTCACGAATGAATGCATGCTGTGTGGCATGTGGCACTGTCTTGTTGAAACCACATATCATGCAAGTCAAGAACTTCCATTTCGGGTAAAAAAAAGTTTGTTATCATCGCTCGGTAGCGTTCACCATTGACAGTAACGCTGCGATTCGCATCATCTTTGAAGAAATATGGCCCAATAATGCCGCCGGCCCATAAACGGCACCAAACAGTGGCTTTTTCGGGATGCATTGGTAGCTGTTGCAATGCTTCTGGCTGATCTTCACTCCAAATGCGGCAATTTTGCTTATTTACGTACCCATTCAGCCAAAAAATGAGCCTCATCGCTGAACACAATTTTTCGATAAAAAAGCGGATCCTCGGCCAGCTTTCCAAGAGCCCATTCACCAAAAATTCGGTGTTGTGGTAGGTCGGCTGGCTTTAGTTCTTGCACCAGCTGTATCTTAAAAGGCTTTACGCCCAAATCTGTCCGCAAAATTTTCCACGTAGTGCTGTAACAAAGGCCTAACTGCTGGGAACGGCGCCGAATCGACATTTCGCGGTCTTCTGTCACACTAGCTGATACGGCCGCAATATTTTCTTCACTACGCACAGTACGTAAACGTGTTGGTGGTTTAATGTCCAACAAAGTAAATTTGGTGCGAAATTTGGTCACAATCTTCCGAATAGACTGCTCAGAAGGTCGAGAATGCCGATCATAAAATGGAAGCAGCGCGCGATGAACATTTCGAACCGAGCACGAATTTTGATAGTAAAATTCAATAATTTGCAAGCGTTGTTCATTTGTAAGACGACCCATGGTTAAATTGCAAACCAAACTGAAGCTGTTTGACAGTGACACAAGGTACTAAACACACGTCAGCTGTCAAAACCAGTGTTGCCAAAACCAAACCAGCTAAAAAATCACCCTTTACGATCCAGAGCATGTCCTAGCCATCTTAGACGACTGAGGACTGATGCCTAATTTGTTCACTAGGTCTATGTCTCTGTTCAGCTCGTATACATCGTCGTTGAAGCTTCTTATCCTCCAAAGTCCGTCAACGCACAAACGGGACCGCACATTTTTCGAAGGCTCTTTTTCTTCATCTTTATTAGATAGTATCGAAGCTTCGGCAGGACCCGGGTCATCAAGGTCTCTTATATTTTCTCTGGGAATAGGGCTTTGCTTCGTCTTCTTAGCCCAAAGACAAAGCGATTTGCAAGAGTTCTCTGTTTGATTTCTACTGAAATGTTGTTATTGAAATTTATAGAAAAACCGAAGTATAGACAAAGCCCCTACTTCTTCGTCCTTATAGCTCTCTATTGTGGTGTTCCATCCTCCCTTCTTTCCTTCTTGTTAACAGCACATACCTGGTTTTTGCGCATGTAAACCATGCAAATAGAAAGTTCCGCAAATAAAATAAGGCAAAGTTCTGTTTCAATCACTTTATTCGAGGTCTTGCCTCTTCGATTGATACTTTTCGAATAACCTGCAGTCTCCGTAAGTCGTATATCGAACAGACACAGACTTTTAAAGGATCGTGCGCCATGTGTGGTGTGGCGTGTGCGTTTCACACGTTCGTCGCCTTGTCTAAATGGGGACGTTCAAGTATCTAGTTTACTAAGTCTGACAGCTGTCTCACTAGATGTATCTCGGTTTTGATTGGCCGAAATCGGTCATGAGCAGCTGTTTCAGTTGAGGTTTATGGAGGAGTTGCCGACGAATCTAGTCAAGAAATTCGTGACTGAGTGCTAAGTTGACAGTTCGCATATGTGGCAGACGTCGGAAAAGTGACGCTCACGACTCAATGGAGCCGTTCTGAGTTATAGTTTAAGTAGGACCGTTTTTTTCAGTTTTTTTTTTGGCCAAATTGGTTACATTGAATGGTTGGTTGAATACATTTCTTTTCAGTTGACGTGTATGGGTGGCCAAATCCTGCCTGCATACTCAGTTGACTTTTCGAAGTGTCAAAACTCAAACTAAACCGCGAGAATACAAAATAAGTTTGTACGAGTATATTTAATAAGTCTGTAGAGACGTCATATCAGTCAGAAACAAAAGGTAGAAGAACCGAAAACAAAAAGAAGGTAATGTCAAGATTTGACGTAAGTTTTCTTCAGTGGCATTTGCTGAAGTAGGCGTAAGTTAACAGAAGAGACTCTTCAGTCGTTTTGCCTGTTTTGACACACCTGGCCGTAGAACTATCGCGTTTCGCATACAATAAAGTGCAAAAAAGCTTTTTCGTAAGTGACGGAAAACTGAACGAAACTGTTAGGACAAGAGTTCAGATCATGGCTGGGTTTTTATGTATCGTTGTCATTTTAATGAGTATTAGATAATGCAGGTCTGTTTCGATCAATTCGATGTTCCTTCCTCGGCGGCCCAGTCCGTCTCTAATCCAATTTCCGAACAAAAGTTGGCTCCAGTGGCGGTATTTCAGATATTTGGTACTTGTCCGCCAAATAACTTTTTTTTTTTGAAAATGCTATAAAAAAAAACTACTGAATATTTTCTCAAATTTCTTTTTGTATTTGAAAGTACAATCCTTCCGGTTAATAATGGAAAATAATTTCATTCAAATGGCTGCCTCGGCTGGCCATGCAGAAGCCTACACGATCGGTCCAATATTTAAGCACATTATCGATTGCGTGCAGCTGTATTTCACCAATGGCTTCACGAATATTGTCCTTTAAAGCGTCAATTGTCTCTGGCTTGTCGGCGTAACACTTATCTTTTACGGCACCCCACAAATAAAAGTCCAACGGTGTCAAATCGCAGCTCCGAGGTGGCCAAACGACATCAGCTCTGCGGCTGATAATGCGATCTGCAAAAACAGGGCGCAAAACATCGAGAGTAGCTTCGGCTGTGTGGCACGTAGCGCCGTCCTGTTGAAACCAAATGTTGCCAATATCCTCCTCTTCAGTGCGACAATTTTGCTTGTTTACATACCCGCCAAGATGAAAATGATGATGATTTTTTTGGCAAAATCGGCATCTTCTCTAAGTCGATCGCAGGCCCACTTTCAAAAGTAATGTCGCAATATTTCCCAGCGTTATTCAAGCGTATACACAACCATATTCGTTCAGCGGAAGGATAAAACTAATTATCTGTCAAATCAGACATGAGATAAGTGTTACCATTCGCGAAATAAGCACTAGTTGAAGAAAAAAAGTTAGATGGCTGACCCTTTATTTAAGTCTTTTGTGGTAAATGCCCTTTTAGATCGCAGAGCATGTTCTCGGCTTTCAATAAACTTATCGATGAATTAAAAGAGATGTACATACATCTCCATTATAGGTCCTTAAGTCTATATAACGAAGATTAGGAGACGAAGGTTATTTTCGCTGATGTATGATCGGAATCTTGGTCGGCTCTGTTGCCCCAAATGTTTTGTTTTCTGTTCTAGACCTGTCCTCTTTAGTTTTGTTTTTGAATTCTTCTCCGAGAATGTGATCTACTATTCATATGGTTCAGGACAGGACCTATGAAAGTTTCTGTCGCTCCCTTTCTTCCTAGTGAGTCGGACATTTCATTACAGACATCCCCACTCAATTTTACTCAGTGATCTATAGGATTCAAGGCTTTGTTTCTATCGGACTCGGACACATCTATCTATGGCACAGATCAAGCCTCAAATGTGAAAATCTGAGGTTAAAACTGACTATTTAGTCCCTGTTTTTAATCGTTTTACTATGAGTCTGAAAAAAAAAACACCCTTCCAACGTTTCTACTGCATGTTCGTGTCAAAGGCCAGCCAATTGCTCTTATTTTTATTTTATATCGATTGCCTTTTGAGAGAGAAAAAAACTAAATTCGCATTTCATTGCATACCTACCAAACAAAGCAATATGGTTAGGAAAAAATTAGTCACGTGCCACATTTAACCGCCACACGACTGCAATGACACCTCTAATCACAATGAATAACAAACAATCCTCTTAAATAGATATCAACATCATCGTTCTTAATCTCGGTGGTTTTTTACTCATAATCGCAGGAAAAGACTCACGCAGTATTATTTCCTCGCCTTCACCATACTAAGGGTTGGCATCTCACAGACTTAAGTTATTAATAATTTTTATTAGGTAAAATACTCACAGTGAGCACGAGGGGTTGTTTTGGAAACTCCGCCCTCGCCAGGGCGTGTCCTATTCGTCCTTTTGGAAATAGCACACAGACAGTAGGTACACGGCCATTACACAAGAAAACTACTCGTCATTAGTCCAATTGAAGTCGCGTTAGAGAGTTTCTTTGAGTCGTAAACAATTTAAATATTTATTAAGATAAAACATTTATACACCAAAGGGAAATTGCTTAGAGCTTTTTGCGCCTTCTGTTTCGCATGAGAAACAAATTTGAATCATTTCGTACGTCCAAATTGATTGCATTCCTTTCCGTGTGGTTTTTTTGTTTCTTTCGCTGATGCTGTTATCACATTTAAGCCCGTGCCCCAGTGTCCATGTGCTCAGATATGAATAATTAGTAATATGAATAATAATTTTTTTTTTTTGTAAAAGATGCATACCATTCCGTCAGTTCGATTAGTTGCTCACAAGTGAGAGTAACAACGAGTTGACAAGTGGAGTGGATACGGTCTGACATTTAGAGTGTGTAAAATATAAATATTTGAAAGTGAGTGCTAACTAGAAAACTGGTGTCTTAAACATTTAAATGGTTATTAGAAGGGCTTTTTTTGAAGACGAAAAAGTTACCTAAACAAGGTCAGAACTGCTGGCTTGACAAAGCAGTGGGTCGCTTTTCGTCTCTAGCATTTTGGTATTCTCTGGGCGGAATATTCTATTATTTGTGTCACTGTTCGCGTTTCATTAACCGCTAGATGACTATCTGGCTGTGCTGTGCCCGAAATTGAGAAATTTTTCTTAAAACAATCTTAGCGCTGATAGATTTATTGAGAAAACGGGAAAGATAAAACCAACTTCGATAAAATAGGAATAACGCGAGTTAAAGGTTTGAAGGTGTCAGATTTGACATCGCATTTGAACAAGGAGTCTTGATGACATCTTGAAAGTTGTACCGGAGTTAGTACATAATTGTAATGTCACTTTAGCGGTTGGCAACGTATTTTCCATGCCACTAAAATTGGTGTGTCCATCGTGAGATTAAGCGGTCAAGTCAACGAATCTGTCAACGCAATATTAGGTTAGTGTTTTTTTTTCAAAAATGAAGTACCACATTTGGTAAGAGTTTCAGCATAAAAAGTTGGGCAATCGAGCTTATAATAATATAAGGTATGTTCCCTTAAGACATTGGGGACGTTCGGATACCTATAGTTTATGACTTTTGATGTATTTTATGACGTTTTTCATTGACTATCCGAGAGAATTGACCCGAAATTTATGGTGTTCTCCATTGAAGATCCGAGAGAATTGCTCTCGTTGGAGCACTTTGCTAGAGACCATAATGTGAGATTTCGTTTTCTGTTGGTACTTTTTTATTTGTTTTCTTAAATAAAAATTAAAGTTTTAATAAGCCAAATCAACTTATCTCAATTAAAGTTAACATCCGCACGCTTTATTGCATATTTTCGGATCACATAGCGCAAAATTTGCTTCGAACAACACAACAAACATTGCAATCCGACATTTTGCTATTGTGGGTTGGTGAGTTCAGAGCAATTCTTTAAAAATATCCCGGACACTTCTGTCGTGTTAAGAACTGACCTGGAAGTGACCTTTTTCTTCAATGAAAAATAGAAAACATAGAAAGAACACTTCTAGATTTGATCTTTTCATAGAAAGTGCAATTCTTTTCTTCAATCGAAAACGCCATTAGTTTTTTATTGCCCTAGATTGGTCACGTGAATAGTTTTTTCAGTTGACATTTGGGGAGGGGTAGCCGACAAATGTAGTCGAAAAAATCCTGCCCGCATACTCAGTTTGACGATTCGAACAGTCAAATTCAAAATAAACAGCGGGAATACAAAAACAACTCAAGTTGTCTAGTCCTAGCTGTCTAGTTTTCAAAGCAACTGCTAAGGGGTCGCGAGCTTCAAAATCAAAAACAAAAACATTAAGATTTTTAATATATTTCGTTATTTTATATATATGTTTTAATAAAAGGGGTGAGCTTGTATTTTAGTGACAAATTTGACAAACCGTGGAGTTATTTTGGAAACCTTTACAATTAAATCTTCTTCCAGCTCCACTTTGCTTCAGGTAGGACGTAGCAAATGGCACTAAAAACCTGATGGCTCCTCTTGCAAGATTTGGGTACTCGTCCCTTCTTTTAACCCAGAAAACGTCTACCCTCTGCGATTGAAACTTCAGTTTAAGTATTGTATCCGCGGAGGCTCATTCAGTTTTTCCTTTTACTCGATCGAGGATGCGGTAATTCAACCCCTGGTATTAAATTTTAAACCACCGAAAGTACACTGAATCCCTTAGTGTGGACTCTTTTCCTCCAGCTGTCATTTCTGGTGCAAAATTTAACATTTTTTTAAGACTTTAATGTTTTTGAAAATCTCTAAATGTTTAAATATTTTTGGCTTTTAAGAAAAACAAAAGAATATAAAAACGGATAATTTTGAAGAATCGATGACAAAGAGTTTTACTCTCGCTACAGATTCAATAAAAAAACTGTTCAGTTTTTGATCGAAAATTTAAATATAAGAGCCTAAAACAAATCATTTTTGCATTTCTGCATTTTCGCAAGTTGTAGTCGTTCTTAATTATTTATTTCTTTCTGCTATTTCATTAAAATTCCCCAAACTTTGTTCGGTTTCTCAAACTGTCAGTTTTTGAGTCCCTTTGACAAAATGTTACAAAGCGTTTATAATGGACTAAAAATTCAAGCACCGGCTTTAAAGTTAGAGGGCTATTAGTTCATGTCTACTTATCTCTCCTAATACACGATGACTATAATTTTGCGTCAATATTAGGTTTGTTGGACGTGCCTAAGACTAGTGCCCACTAGTGCGCACTGAGAAGTGTCAGCTGATTTCCACACCTGTTAAAAACCCTGCACAACCCTGAAAACTCGGCTTATATATCGAACGCAAAATATTTTGCCCTGAAGTCTGTCAGTATTTGATATTGAAAAATATTTATCTTTTGGTGAACAAAGTGACGATATAAAACTATTTCTTGTTTATTGTTAAAAATGAGTGAACTTAATTCTTTTAAATGCCAAATTTAATTGTATTCATCTTTATCATTATAAACAAGTGAATGACAGCAAGCAAAATGACAGCGCAACTCAGCACTGAATCCTTGCCCCGACAAATTAACTGGGGTCAGTTCAGGGCACAACTAGGGTGCCCTAGAAGTCATGTCAAACACAGGTTTTCAGTACCAGGGCGAGCTCAGTGCTATATCGAACACATTAGGGTTAAACCAGTGCGCACTCGGGCCCACGTCAAACAAACCTATTATTTCCAGTGCAAGTTTGGAAATTTCTTTCTTATTTCAATTTCGAAGAGGGTCGCTGAGTCGTGTGTTCAAGGGGGTCGTTGTTCTGAAAAGATTGAAAAACAATGACTCTAGTCAATCAGTGCGTTCGGATAGGTGCCTAGTTCACACAAATCTAGTTAACGTTTTGCATAAACCATGAATCCGAATGTCAACATTGCATTCGAATAGGTACTTTAGTCAAACTTCGTTGTTCGTTCCCTTACCCAAAAGATGCGTAAAAGGGAAGGGAAGTGTGACCGAAATTGACTAATGTGTTCGAAGTTATTGAGGTTATAGAAAAGTGAGATTTACTGGCAAATATTTGTAGTGGAGATTATCAGCCTGGAAATTGAAATCACGGCTAAATTAAATGCTGTAAAGAATTCAGAGATCGACTGCGTGTTTTAAAATACTTGTGACCATCTATCACTTAGATTTCTGGGCTGACCATTTGTTTTGATGTGGCTACATCACATGTTTAGATTTGAAAGACTGATAACCCGCCATTTGTCATGGACCTGAAGAAAACCAGCCGTAAAAATAATATTTTATAAATGAGTCAGCCAATATACTTTGTTCGCATCGTCGTTTGTTGCGTTTGCTATAAGTTTATCTACTGAATGATATAAATTTAGTTCAAAAACTACGAGCAAGACTTTTCCCTACTTTACGCGTACCTATCGAAGATTCGCTCGACGCGTCATAGAACTCCCATTCGTTTGATTAATTTGGCCAAATGAAATTCGGTCTCTGCTTCTAGCGTGAGTCGCAACTAAATGTTTCAACGGAAGCGCACGAAATATATTTTACGTGATCGTCGTTTCAAAGTTTACACAAATGAATTTTTTTCAGCAAACAGCTATCAACAGTTAACCTACACTTTGTCCGTCGCATACGTTATATGCGTTGCTTTTGTTTCAATCTACTGCTTAGGTACGGTACGCTTACACAATCGGTTGGTTTAATAACTCTGAGCTGCACAGACCAATTCTCTCTGCCGTTTCGAAACTGTACCCCCATTTTGTTTTGTATGTAAATATTTTTTTTAAGGTTGGTAAATGTGATCTAGAGCTCAATTCTGCCCAATCCAATACCACAACCATTAAGCTGATCTTGTAACGTTCGTTACAATATACGAACGAACAAAATATCTGCGTCCACCACCGTATTATGCAAACGTGAGTTCGCCGGATAGAAAATTAAATTACGGATACAATTTAGCTATATATCCGGCTCTAGCACTAGTAATGTGTAGACAGTTCGCCGCCGCCATATTGCTTTGGACCGGAAACTGATGTCGTTTTCCATTGGGCAAAAAGAAGCGTCCGGGAGAGTCTGGAATCGAAAAAATCACTTCAGAAACCGTTCCATTGGACCAAAAAAAATACTCTTCTGGTGATTCTGAGGAGAACATTTCGCTTCTGGATTTGAAGTCAGAATCCACTAAAGAAGCGCTCACACAAGTGTAGTTTATGTTTTTTGGCATTTCAGCAATACTTTTGTGGATCCAATCAGAAGCAGTTTTCTTGATCCATTTGATTACAGAATTAGTTGATCCCCGAGTGAAACTAATGGAAAACGACATTATTTTACAGATTTTTGCTCGAAAAATTGTATTTTTCACGGGGTGATTACTTTTATTTTGTACCTTTTCCATTTCAGAATGGAGTGGCAACCAGAAAACGACGATCGCAGTTCCACATCCTCAATTAATAGCAGCACTGATCTACATTCGACTACGAACAGCAATGGTCCCATTAGTTATCGGTCTCATACTGTACGACTTACATGTTCCCCGAGAGAGCACATTTCCAATGGCAAGTCCTCGCTGAATGGTTTTGGAAGTCATGCCAAAACCGATTCCATCTCCGACGGCGAGTTGTCTGATTTTTCACTCAACGATAGTGACGATGATGAGGTCCGTCATCACAATGACGGTGAGTACATTCAATTGTGAATTAAATTTCATTCATCTTAACACAAATGCTCCCTTTAGGTCTTGGACTATCTCCTCGGAACAACGTCTTACAACCTCATATTCAGAGTATATCGCCCGGCGGACATGTGATGAAGAATGGCCAGGTCGTTGTCAGAAAAGTATTCACCAATACGAGGGAACGCTGGCGCCAGCAAAATGTTTCCGGCGCATTTGCTGAGCTCCGCAAATTAGTGCCCACGCATCCGCCCGACAAGAAGCTCTCAAAAAATGAGATACTTCGGATGGCCATTAAATACATTAAGCTCTTAAGCAGTGTCCTGGAATGGCAGAAGCAAGAGGAGCTAAAGTACGCCGAAGAGAACGAGCCCAATAACAATGACAAGTCCACCATCAACGGTATGAGGGAGTTTCATGTGAAATGTGAACGATCTATAGTTCAGTTAGATAACGTCGAGCGAACTACAAACAACCTGCTTATGATAGCGCCACAGCTACAGTCGTCGAAAGCTATTAAAGTGGAAGCTCCAGATGAATTGGCCTCGAGCTCGTCCTTTGCCTTCCACCGCGACATGCAAAACCCACCCAATAGTACTCAATTTCCGCCAAAGCTGGATAGAACTAAGAAAAGGACACAGCAGCACGCGAAGACCGACGCAGATTCAAAGAGAAAAAAAGAACATCCAGCCACTCAAAATAACAGAATATAATTATATATTGTTCTTCGAAACGTATAACTGTACATAACATTTATTTATAAACCTAAGACCTTTTTGCTGTACTCGGCGATGTGTATAACGCCGTACTTCGCCGAGGCTATGTGCAGATTTTCCCCACACACCATCTGCGAGTTGATGTGTGGATTGTGGATTTCAGTGATCAGCGTGCTGCAAGCAGTTGACGAGTCTCCAGTAGATTTTAGCATTTTCTATCAAGAAATTTAGTTAAGATTAAGTAAGCAAATAATTTTTAAGGACATAAAGATTTGATTACCATCCAAAATTCATTGCCAGGTAAAGCGTTTCCATCCCAGGCATAAGACACAACTAAGAGGGTGTTTTCATGCGCAGGACGTGGCTGTTGATAAGAGAATTTGGTAAGTCTTGTTAAATAATACATTGTTGTCACTTACCAACTTATCGGCGGGATTTCTGTTTGACAAAAACGTTCGTATTCCCCCGTCTGGGTGAGTTTCGGATTCGATCAGCCCACCATCCTTCAGTTCTCCACATTCTGCTGTGTGAAACCATGAGAAATGGACATATGCCACATGACTGAGCTGCGGCATAAGCGCCTTTAGTCTCTCCGTAAAAGTTAGAAGAAATATTTCCTCCTGCTGAGGAGCTGTCTTCCAAACGCCCAGTCCAATGCCTACAACATGAATAAAAGCGCTCTGTCCTGCGGCGGCAGCTCTCGCCTCGCTCTCTAACAGCAGAGTGTCAAATGAGATGGCGTACCGCTTTTTCATGATCAAATTGTCAAAGATATCATCTTTGTTCTTCGATACTCCAAAGCGCTTTCCGTCCTTGGTCACTTGATCGAACAGGAAATCATTTTCTTCGTAAAAATCGTTCCACACCTGACGGTAACTACTTTGTCTGCTCGCGCCGTCATCCGACTTTGGCCCATAACCGTTTGCAGCTGTGTTTTGCAATTTAGATATCACAATGTCTTGAAATTCCATAACATCTCGGCGAGAGAGGCGCGCCCCAATCAAACCAATAATAACTCCGGCAGGCTCAATCTTCGACTTGTCCTGTTCTATCACCCCAACGTTCTGTCGATTGCCATCATTGAGGAACTCCGTGTGAGATGAAACTGACAGCAGTGCAGACAACTAAAGAAAAACTTTTTAACATTTTCCACTTCACTTTGATTTCGACCTAGGTACCTTAATTTCGTCATAGCTCAGCACATTCTTCAACAGCAATGGCGGCTTTTCTGCTTCCGTCCCAACTGTCATAAATCCACTGCACCCCTGTTCCCTTGACAAAAGCAGATATTTGTCGTTTTTCCCAAAGAAACTGACACATCGCTTTGTCAAGAGACGGTGCACAAAATCGGTGAGCGTAAGCTTCGGAAATATGTCTTTTTCCAGTTCGTTGGCTAAAAAGTAGAATCAGTGTTAGTTGATAGGCAAAATTGCAAAACTACAGGCTCGCACCATGCTCGCACTTGTGCTGTAAGAACTTTAAATACAACGACAGTACCCTCTCGTGAATCACAGGATAGGCGGAAGCAACTTGCTGTTGAATAATTGGATATCGATCCTTCGGCTGGCCATATATGCGGCAAGTGTTTGTGCCGAACTAGAACAATACATTCAATAAAGACCACGGAGACAGGCCGCAAAGTGCACTAGTAAACAAACCTCAACAGGGAAATTGGACGAAAGTCGAGTGAATTGCTTCAAGTCGATTGTGCTTCCGTCAGCTTTTTTCGTTGTTGCACTTTTCGCTAGTAGTTGTCGGGCAAAGTCACTAAATTCAGGCTGAATGTCATTGGGTGGCCAAATTTTACAGAATTCTTTGCCAAAACCTCCCATTTCAACGATTTTTCTTTATTGACTACCAGGTACGACAGACAGACAGATAAAAAACTTGCATAGAGCTGTGAGCTTTCATATCTCTGCTGCAAGTGTTTTTAATACAAGCAGACATTGAGTGCACTTATGAAATAGCTACTCTTCTACTCGGTCGTTGACAATTATTTACATCGGCCGGCCAGAAAAGCTTGTGCGAGGTGCTTTTGCTTTTGTGACTCACGAATCCACAATTTGATGTAGGTATACAAATCCCGTGGTTGTTTACATTACCCTCATACGCCATACCGGCATATAGTCATTAATCATCTTGTGAAATTCAACAAAGTATAGTGCTTTCGAAAGTAAAGTATGAGTTTGACCTACCATATTGACACTTGTGCTCCAAGAACTGTATGTAGAGATATAAAACTCGTTCATGAACTACCGGATATGCAGAAGCCAACTGATTTCTTATCAAGTCATGGCGTATCTCTGGCTGGTTTTGAATTCGGCAAGTGTTCGTACCAAACTGTGGTAAATATGCAAATGGAAGTGGTTTTGATGTTGTTCAGTTGTTTAGATGGATGATTGCATTTGTACCGTACCTCTATTGGGAATTTGGACGATGTATTTATGATGTCAGCTATGGTGGTGTCGTTTAAATTCGCCTTTTCAAGTTTAACACATTCACCGAGCAATTTCTTGGCAAATTCTGTGAGCCTTTGCGTGTTTTCTTCCGGCCATACCTTTGCGAATTGTTCCCCAAATTTGAGCATATCTTTGTTCCACTTATTTCAAAAAAGCACTAAATAATATATATAACGCAAAACTTTAAAAAATTGAACGTCAAGGAAAATATTTATGTCAAATCGTCAAAAGACCGATCGATAGGATGACAATGCGCATCTGCAAACCTACAGTAGAGGCGTCCAATAAGTACAGGTTCGTTCGTGTACTTTCAGCATGGTAAAATGAAAAGTGTTAAATCTCAAAAATCGAGAGAGAAATCTCTCAATTTCAAGAGAAGTACCTGACAGGTTTTCTTTCAAAAAGTTTAAGAAATGTAATTTTGACATTTGACAAGGTTCTCCTTAAAAGCAGCATCTACAAAATAAGATGGGATTGAATTTTTTATGAATAGAGTTTTACTTGTCAAACTTTTGAGCTGTCACTTAGTTGTCAGTTTTCATTTTTCATTTTTCAGTAAGTCGAAATTCGGTGAGTAGAAAATTACAAAAAAATGGAAAGAGGGAAAATGGATTGCTCCCTAATTTTTTTTAAATTTTCTCAGTACGTGGTCGCATTCGCAGTTTCTTAGCAAAATTTTAATAACTTCACGTTTGCAAAAAGTACCCGAACGTTACACTACACTTCTAAACTAATAGTAAGATAATGGGAACATATTTCCGCCTAAATTGTCAAGAATGAAGGTTTGTTTTCATAAACCCAAGGAATTAGGTCGATTTTGCGTACCACACAATGACACATTTCTTCTATTGTTCGTTGTTGCAATTCGAACACAGGCGTTTGAAGGGCTTTATACGTTACGATTCTTATTCAATTTTTAAGCCAGATATACTACACGCGCTTTTTTGAACAGTCGACTGTTTTGTCACAGTGGCCTTAGCAATACATTTCCGACCTGACACTCTTTTGCAAAAACTAAATTTTAAATGGCAGACTATTGAGTTCACCACTCACGAAGCAGTTTCATTCATCTATTATTATTTTATAAGTGTACTTATTGAACGCATCTACTGTATGTGTGCAGATTTTCTTACGTGGGACAAGTGATGCGCATTGCCATCTATCGACTAATAGATGCACTTTTGTTCGATGCGGCTGTCAAAACAACACAATTTGGCTACTTTTTTTTCCTTGCTGTGCTGCTTCATTTTTGCAGTTTCGCATTTACGCCGGTTGTTTATCAATGTTTATATTATCATTTAGTGCTTTTTTGAAATAAGTGGAACAAAGATATGCTCAAATTTGGGGAACAATTCGCAAAGTTATGGCCAGAAGAAAACACGCAAAGGCTCACAGAATTTGCCTGCGGCAGAAAAGCCGCCATTGCTGTTGAAGAATTTGCTGAGCTATGACGAAATTAAGGTACCTAGGTCGAAATCAAAGTGAAGTGGAAAATGTTAAAAAGTTTTTCTTTAGTTGTCTGCACTGCTGTCAGTTTCATCTCACACGGAGTTCCTCAATGATGGCAATCGACAGAACGTTGGGGTGATAGAACAGGACAAGTCGAAGATTGAGCCTGCCGGAGTTATTATTGGTTTGATTGGGGCGCGCCTCTCTCGCCGAGATGTTATGGAATTTCAAGACATTGTGATATCTAAATTGCAAAACACAGCTGCAAACGGTTATGGGCCAAAGTCGGATGACGGCGCGAGCAGACAAAGTAGTTACCGTCAGGTGTGGAACGATTTTTACGAAGAAAATGATTTCCTGTTCGATCAAGTGACCAAGGACGGAAAGCGCTTTGGAGTATCGAAGAACAAAGATGATATCTTTGACAATTTGATCATGAAAAAGCGGTACGCCATCTCATTTGACACTCTGCTGTTAGAGAGCGAGGCGAGAGCTGCCGCCGCAGGACAGAGCGCTTTTATTCATGTTGTAGGCATTGGACTGGGCGTTTGGAAGACAGCTCCTCAGCAGGAGGAAATATTTCTGCTAACTTTTACGGAGAGACTAAAGGCGCTTATGCCGCAGCTCAGTCATGTGGGATATGTCCATTTCTCATGGTTTCACACAACAGAATGTGGAGAACTGAAGGATGGTGGGCTGATCGAATCCGAAACTCACCCAGATGGGGGAATACGAACGTTTTTGTCAAACAGAAATCCCGCCGATAAGTTGGTAAGTGGCAATAATGTGTTATTTAACAAGACTTACCAAATTCTCTTATCAACAGCCACATCCTGCGCATGAAAACACCCTCTTAGTTGTGTCGTATGCCTGGGATGGAAACGCTTTGCCCGGAAATGAATTTTGGATGGTGATCAAGTCTTAACGTATTTAAGAACCATTCGCTTACTTGATCGTAATTAATGTTTTTTTTTATAGGAAATGCTTGATGATTCTGGAGATCCTTCAGCTGCCTGCAGCACGCTTATCACTGAAATCCACAATCCACACATCAACTCTCAGATGGTTTGTGGGAAAAATCTGCATATAGCCTCCGCGAAGTACGGCGTTATACATATCGCCGGGACAGCAAAAAGGTCTTAGGTTTATAAACATAAAAGAACGCTCTTTATTGATGGTCGCAAGGATTTTGTTATTTTAGGGTAAGTACCTGCTAACAAATCGTGCAAAAACGAAAGGAAAACCGATCGACCCAGATCGAAAGGGCAGTGGACCACAAAGTCTCGGTGAAATAGCGGCACTTTCCTGGCAACTTAACGGAACCCAATCAGCCTGGTTTTAATTTATAAATTTGAGTATTGGGTATTTTGACTGGTCGCTCAAAAAATAAACGAATAAACATGCGAAATAATATTTTATGACTTGTACTTATTGAACGCCTCTACTGTAGCCTTGCAGATTTATTTTAGTTGGGACAAGTGATGCGCACTGCCATCTACCGGTTAGTAGATGCACTTTTTTCAAAGCAGCTGTCAAAACAAAATTTTCCAGTCTTTCCACTGGAATGCTATGCAAATCTTATCTGTGGCCCCTGCTACCGTTTCTGTGCGCCTGGTATTTTGTGTGCGATTTTGTATGAATGATGGTTTGTCGTTGGAGTTTGAAAAAAAAAGTTCTTTAATTCTTTAATGGTAGCCGAGTACCAAACTGGGGCCCTACTCTGCAACTCGTTTCAAAAGTAACATTTTTCGAAAATGAACATTCGTTGAATTGAATTGGAGGGATGCCCAGTATACATAGACGATTTTGACCATATGGCTAGGGCGCACGCTGGACAGTTTGTCGGCTTCCAGCGCATGAAAGAAAGTTGCCTCCGACTAGGTAGATGTATGTTTGGTACGTCCTAGTTTCTTGTTCGCATGATCTCTTTGGCAAATCGTATTTTTATCACGTGTTTGTCGAGTCTTTTTTGCTTTTACACCTGTTAAATAAACAAAATAGAACTACGTACCCCAAATATCTTTGCGACCATCAATAAAGCGCTCATATCTTTATGGACAGATTGGGGGTATATAAGATGATGCTGCACTGCTTGCTGTAGTGAAAAAGAAGCCGAATAATGACGACGCAGCTCAGAGTTCTTCTTGTGGTCGCTGTTTTTGCCATGCTGTGGAGTACAGGAGGTACGTACCCAATTTAGTTCCGAGAACTTGTTCAAAACTGTAATTTCACTAGAAACCTGCACTGTTGGAGCTTTGACTGCTGATCCAGAAGCTTGTAATCACTACTACCGGTGCACCAGGTCTGGGGCGTAAGTATATTTAATTGTTTGCCGGCGCGGTGATCATATAAGTTTATCCTCAGCGCCACAATACAAATTCGAAAAAAATGTCCACCTGGCAAGAATTTCGATCCAAAAACAAGACACTGCAAGTCGAAAGCCGCTTGTTTGATTTGCGATTAATAAAACAATAAAAACCAATGCTCTGTATATATATGTTTATTATTTTGAATTTTTCTTTGGGATGTCTTAAACTTTGCAATTCTTAGTACTCGACCTATTGATGTTTCTTAATCGGATTCTATACACTTTTTGTTTTTCTTTTTATCTTAATTGATTATGAGTAGTAACGTCCTTTTCTTTCTACTACACCTTTTCGTCTATTTCTTTTGTTTTTTTGCTTCCTTTTTTTTTTTATTATTTTGTTCAACTGTCATTACGAATATACTTAAATATGATTAATTAAAATGTTAATACTTGAATAAACCTAAACACATTGTTGAAGAACAAAAAACATAATCTTAGCTAAACTCTATTCAAATGTTGATTATATTTCTATATGCTTTCATTTGTGTTGAGATTATTATGGAATCTCTCCGTCATTGTTTGAATTGCCACAAATAAAAGATAATTTGAGATTTGCAAATAGCACTGTCAATAAAGAAGTGTGTAATAAAAACGAACATTTTTTTACAGTCCTAAAGAGATAAAGTTGGAGAGTCACGAAGGTGATTATGACTAGAGAAGATCTAGGACTGGATTTTAGTTAGTTGGAGTAGCTTGGGTAAGGCATTTGGACGAGAGTTCGCATCACCGAAACGAAGTGAAGTAATACAAATCTGTGTGGAGAGAAATGGAATTTGTATCTTGCTACATGATATGTTCACTTCTTTAATGAATATGGAATTTATGGAAACTAAATTGCCCAGACATTTGTTGAGGGGGTGCAACTTGTTTAGTCGTAAATATTTATGTAAATGGGGAAATTCGTGGCTATGCGTAATTATAAGGGATTCAATTTTAAATGTACACCAACATACTTGTTCCAGAAAACGGCTGTTCTGTTCACACCCCCTGAACGCACTAGTTGCTGGGGGCTCGTATTACGATCTTCCATCTATAAATTAAACAAACGCGGTTCTTAACAATAGTTTTAGTTGGTCCTCCTTCCACGATTTGGATCACATCGAGATCTACTCTGTTTGCATTTGATTGGCACAGCAACGTCGACAGTCAGAGTCGCTCTTTATAAGTGATAGCTTTTGGGGTTGACACGGCAACAGCGGCAGCAATCGCAGTAGAAATCCATGGGAGAAACGTAAATAATGAATGAGTGGCCTTTTACTATAGTTTTACTTGTTTTGCAAAGACGTTATTGCGTCCTTTGCTGGACAAAAGCACTGTGATTAGGCGGGTGTCACAACAAACTCGTTGCTTATGATGGCTTTTTTTTAGCCGACTGTTAACAAAAAACAGCTAATGTCAGAATGACGGAACGCGCTGCTGAAGCCAATGTAAACAGCGTCCTCTTTCGTATTGGCGGGCTTTGCATTTTACATCACAGTGTATAATTTAAATTTAACATTACATTGATCGCCCCTTAAAGTTGCTGTCGATGCTTGCAGTCTCTTCAATACAGAGGTCCCCTCGATGTTCCCGTCGTGACAATCTGTTTCGCGCATCACTTCCTCTGTTAGTGTCCTTCCTCGCTGCGTAAGTATTTGGAATTGTCTTTGCAAACAGAGATTAGACACAATAAAGCCATACAATTAAATAGAAATACATACTCTAGCAAACAAAAAAGGTTCGTCGAAAACGAACAGAAATAGGAACAGATGCTAGTGTTTCATTTTTTAAAGATTCAACAACAATAACTACTACGATATACACTTTTGGGGAACAATTCCTGGAGCAAGTATGTGCAACAAATGATAATTTGCAATCGATTTTTAACCGTCGTTCGATACACAGCGCAATCAGTTCATTCACAATATTAATAAGTAGGTTTTTGTTTCAATAAAATGCATTCGCATCAACAAGGATCTAGTGTGTCGCGCGTCTGCGCTGAACAGTGTTTTTTCTTTTCTTTTTACTTCTAATTTAATGTTTAAAAATAAAATTCTTCCTCGTCGTCCTCATAGATAAATTTCTCTCTAATTGATTCAATATTCACATTTAGTTCTAGGTTTGTATATATATATACTGTGTTCTTTATATTCTAAAAACTAGAACATCTATATCACTTTTTTATTTGCATAAAGTAAAGTTTAACTTTATCTTGTTAGGTTTTTTTTTGTTTTTGTTTTTCTTTGAAATACATATAACGTTTTGGAATATACGTGTTTGTTAGTTTTTGTTCTGAAGTTTAATTCCTTTTTGGCAAAAAGAAAGTTTAAATCATTAAGAAAGTATAAAATTATAAACCGTATTCTGGAATTTGTATACGAGTTTATCTGGCATTTAGTGTAAGTACAAAATGTGAATTGTTTTATTCTTTTTAGTTTTCTCTTTTTGTTTCCTTTGTACATTCAAAGACAAACCGGCTGACTCGTTTTGTTTGTAAATTATAAATAGTCTCTAAAGTCAAGTTATGTGTAAATGTTGCTGGAGAAGTCAATTTAATGTCCAAAACCGAAATCAGTGGTAATAATTGTTATGGCAACTGTTTTAAAACCGTTATAGTTACATTTAATTGCTCTACTTATCAATTAATCGGTGTATTTTCTTCCTCTTATCTATTTTAGATATTTTTTTCTCTGTTGACTATAGTTTTTCCTAAATAAATATATACTATATACGTTCAAGTTGTTTTCAAGCATTCACTGCGTTTCATTTAAATAAATAATTGATGAATATATTTGTTGTTTACACTTAAAACACTAATAAACTAAAATAATAATAATTCGATTGCACAGAATTTAGTTCTTTATTGCGGTATGTGTTCGTCTTCTTAAAGATTTGCTCATTTTTAGGCGAAAAATTCCGATTTTCCTTGAATTTTGTATGCCTCCTCCTCCATTTTGTACATATCAAGTAGCTGCATCGGTTTGTTAAGTATTTTGTTTTTGTTTTGTTTGTTTTTTGTTTTTGTTTTTTTTTGAACACAACAACAACAAAAAAGAAGAGAAAACAACAATGTATATAATGTCCAATTCGTAGAAACAGTAAGTATTCTAGTTAAATATTATTTCTATAGCAGTTAGTCAATTTTCCCTAAGAAAACAAGCGAACTATGAACAAAACTGCAGGCAGACCCGCGAGCGATTTTCATTCAAAACTAAAGTATGCAAAGGACCGTTGAGCTTATACACGTGCGGGGAATTGTGTGTGTTTTATAATTTTTAACATAACAGACGTGGCTATCATTCGCACGTATCGGGAAATATTACGCGGCGCTTATTTTCAGTGCCCAGGTTAAAGTTAGAGGTGACCAAATCACAGTAGCAAGTAAAATAATAATGTCCTTGGAAAATTCTTCTTCCACGATCTGAACGAGCTATCAAGCACGCGAACGGACAAAATCATGAACTTCATCAAAACCTTAAAACGGTTTGAATGCAATGACACAGTAAGCAAATAAAATTTTTAATTAATCAACAATAAGACGCACTGAATAGGTTACTACGGGTAAGGGACAATCTCTTTCCCCCGAAGGGCATCACAATGGGTCAATTTTGACCTGAGTGTGACGCGGAACACTTCCCGCCAGCCCACCAACCTAGCCTAACCTAAAATAATACTGTCGCCTGCAATATATTTAAGTAAAAAATTAAAAACGATGTGATAGGACAGCGGAAACTTGATGTAAGAACTCAGGCGGCTAGCTTCGTTCATGTGAAGCAAACTCAGAGCCCAGCAAGGATGTTAAAGGGAAAAGTTGAGATCATTTCTGTGTCAAAAAGGCAAAACAGCATAAGCCGACGTATGTCAAAATTGACTCACTGTTACAACGATCGATCGGATGCGGATAAAAACCGCAAAAGTCGCCTTCCCACATCTACTAACCCTTTTTATGATTAAATTATAAACTTAGAGAATGCACTCCTCCACCAGGAGAGCGACTGGTAAACCTCAATTTCGCAAACGGTTATTCCGCCTCATGTATAAGCCCAATGGCTTGACGCAGTCACAAAAAAAAGGACATGCTGATTTATGGTTAAGTACAACGACACAAGCAATGTTTGAGTTGAGCAATAGAAAACGAGCTGTACTCTTGATAAATGGAAAAGACTTAAAAACGAAACAAAACAATCATAGCGATGTAAAACAGAAAACAACTTAAAACACTACGTAACAAAAAAAAAACAAAAAAAAATCATCTACTGAGTATCTAGCCTGCTACGATGCATGATTTCATTTAGCCTAAAGTACAGTCTCAATACTGGTAACTGTAGTTGAATGCTGCATGGTTTCATCAAGTACCTTTTGAACGTCAGTACTAAAATCTTCCACCTGCTTTGTGTGGGTAGATTTTAGCTTTTCCTTCTCTCGGCCCTGTTTGGAACCGATTTGCTAAGAGGGGTTAAGTACAAAATCGAATGCAATGATGCAACCAATTGCTGTCAGGCCAATTTGACTTACCTTTTTCTCCTCCATGAATCGCTTGATGTTGTTCTGCTTCTTTTCACGGAGACGACGATCCTTTTCGTTTTTCGTTTTCAAAGTCTTATCATTTTGTACCTCTTTTGCGGTTTCTACTGAAGCCTTCGCCTGCTTTGTATTCAAGTCCTTAATATCTCTGAAAAAAATGGAAATTAGAGAAACGTCTATATATACTTAGGAGTGGGCGTGATTTTACCTCTCGTGCCTTGCTTCGAGCTGTTTAATCTGTGTCGCCTGCACAACGAGCATCAGCGCTTTCATAGCTTCCTGTGAATCTTGGACGTGGGTGCGCAACATGTCCCATTCCTCCTTCTTGTGACGCGCAATCATCTCAGTCCATTGATTAGTTTGCTCTGTGATTGCGTTCTTTATGGCCGAATCGTTGCGTATCTCGTCCTTGCTGCGAGAAAGAAACAATATAAACTAAGAGTTCGACAAGGGGTGATCGCAACTCATTCACAGCAAATGAAGCTGGGAACTTGGAATTAACAGGAAATTAGTGGGCTGATAAAGAGACAGGAAAAACAATAACCCACAAAAGAAACAGTCATAACCGAAATTACAATCAATAAACAGAAGAAATTCAACCAACTACTGGGCATGACAGATCAATGGTTAAAAACAAGCAACAAGTCACTGCCCAGCAATAGCTGCACACGTCATTCAGTTTATAGCGCGCCACACACACTACGGTTATGCGTTCCCAGATCTCCAGCTAAGTTACAAAACACAAATCACTACAACAAACCTCTTTCCTTTGATCAATTTATCAATTGCAGCATTTTGAGTCTTCTGCATGGCCATTCGCTCCTTAGTGTGTTTCTTCTTTAGCGTCTCCAGTTCCTTTTGCTGTTTTTTGGCAACCTTCTGGAAGCCTTTCTCGCTACGCAACGACTCCAGTGTGACCGGTTCGAAGACCAAAGGCGGCTCTTTCTTCTCCTCTTCTTTCTTATCCTTAGCACCGTCTCGGGCAGCGCCACCACTGGTTTCTTCAATTCCGAGTGCCTTCATCTGTTCGTTCTGTTTCGCGGCAGCTCCAGCGAAACCTCTAGGATCGGATAACATCGCCATGAAGTCCTCGAAGCCATCAGGTACGTAAATTTTCAATTCGATGTTACAGAATAACATAGGCAAGGACATTGGGAAGTTGGCTTCTGTACGAAGCGAGATATGCCGATAGCCAGCCTGTAAGCCCTCCAAGGGCAGGATACGTTGGCCAATCATTTTGCCATTCTCTTCGTATACACCGAATCGCAGCACAGCCAGATCGGGCAGGACGACTTTTCGGAACAGGAAGGCCTCTTCATTGTATACCGGATTAAGACCGTTGTTTGGCACTAAACGGGTTCGGAACTCCTTTTTGACGGTATCGGAAGGCAAGCCGTACATATCGACTTCGACGTATGTTCCTACCTTCTTGTCTGACAAGAATTGACCGGCAATAACTTGAACACCACACTGAGCGGCAATCACACCGTCTACGGGGGCGTCGGCGAACGGGTCGAAGTCCTTGTCACTTCGACGCATGAAATCTGGCTTCAAGAGATAACCACAGCCGCCGTTATACTCAAATTTGCCCTGATTCAGTTGCATGGGCAGATCTGAGGTTTGGAAGTTAAGCGATACCATTTGGCAGCCAGCATTCCAGAATACTTGAGGCATGTAGTTCGAGGAATCGGCTCTTGTACCTTTCGGATAGATTCGAGACATTTGCCGCTTGTTGTAATTGACGAAATCGATTGATTGCTGTTTGAGGTAATTCATGCCGGCCGTCTCAGCGAATGATGACATGTTGTGGGCGATGTTTTTCTCTAAAGTAAACGTTATTCTCATCTCTATTGGCGGTAGTTTTGATGACACTTACCAATGGCAACATCGAATCCTTGGAACTTGATTGGCTGTGCATAGTTAATCATCGACGACAGCCAGGGATGCACATTAGTAGTCGATCCACTGTAGTTGGCCGCTAATTCGGCACCTTCGCCTGGCGGTGCTCCATCTGGACCGGGTGGGGCACCCTCGGCTGGAGGCGCATCTGGTGGAGGTTCTTTCGGTGGGGGTTTCGCGGCGCTGGCATCTTCGCTGGGCTCATCGCTTATTGTCAGCTCACCCTTGAGGAAGAGCTCAAGTTCGATTTTCTCGACATCAGGCTTCATTCGCTTGTTCTTAATCAGAATCTTACGCTTAAGAGCAGACGGCGGTGGGAGTGGTCTTCCGGGCTCAAGCTACACACACACAACAACGATCGAACTGTTATTCCGAAGTTTGAGTAACCCATTCTACTTACAGGATAATCTGGCAGTGGCTCCTTAAGTAAGAGTTCACCAAAAATATCATCACAGTACTTTGCTAATTTATATTGCTGGGCTCGATTGCAGTGATTCTCAAACGACAAGATTACAGGACAATCCGACGCTACAAACGCACAATCACGGATGGCATGGATACAATCCTATAAATGGAAAACATTGTAAGGCTCCGAATGAAAAGGGTATTTGAAGAGTTTACTTTGAACAGAATTTCAGTACACATGGCCATGCCGTGAGTGATTATCGGCTCTTCGTCCTCACCCTTACCATTCCAGCAATCCAGTTCGACGCATCTACATGCAGATTGTTAATTTATGTGAACATTTGCTGAGTTTTCTTGCTACTGACCTGCATCCGGCTAACATGGTTTGACGATACATTTCGACCGAACTTTTACCGCCAAATTGTCGACCAGACAAATACGTATTATGCGAGGAGTTTATATAATAATGAGCTAACGGCTGATCCATGTCCATATAGACTTCCAGTCGATCTAAGAACACGGGAGCGTTTTCATCAGACATAAGGTATCGCTTCAGGCCGTCGAGTGACAACTGAGCTGTAAACACATCAAAATGAATTTTACTTCAGAGGTTTTGATCGGTGACTTACAGTTCTTCTTCATTTCTTCGTCCAGTTCATAGTCGCCAATGATTTCATTGGCACGTTTCTCATCGTAAAGCGGGTATAAAATTTCATTCATCCTCGGATCTCTCTGCTTTTCATTGAGGAATTGAACGAGCTGCTCCAGCCCAATCACGTCACACTTTCCTTTTGTGCTGTTAAACAAAATGGTTTCAGTTCCAATATTGGCCCACTCGGACTAAGGTAATCAACTTACATATTCGCGAATAGCTCCTCGATATCGTTTCTGGGACAGACTTTGTGGTACAGCGCATAGAATTTGTCGAACGTGAATTCATCTTTGGTCATCGTGGCGCCTTTCTCGCCTGGCAAACCCACATCCGATATACACTGATAGACAAGCTTCTCCGTTTTGCCAGATGCGAACGTTTTCGCTATAACTTTGACTGGTATACGACCCTTAGTGTCGACTGAGAAGCACAATCGCATCCAACTGGATAGGGGAATAAGCAAATCGTTTACAAATACATATTCATAGGGACAAATTGTGTTTGTTTTTTTTTTCTTTCTACACCCGAAGCTAATTGAAACGTCAACAAAAGCTAGTTAGTGAGTTCTGAAAGCGTACACAAGCGGTTACATAAAAGACTTACCATTATCCTTGTGATGATTAATTTGTACACAATACTGAGAGCAAGCGTTAAGGATAATAAAACAACAATTGAGGGCATATCCGTTGCTGTGGTTTGCGATCACAGTCGGCAATACACGAAGTGGAAGTATAACACGTATTGACGGAATACAAAAGTGGTTCGATTACCTACGGAGTACCGAATTAAATATGCCGGAGTTTTACCGCACACGCTCTTTGAGTGCTGGTTCTTATTTTCCTCCTCCTAAAGACGTCAATATTTAATATGCTTGACAAAACGTGTGCCCTTTCTCTAGATAAATTATTAAACTACATAAAATACACGACTGTACTTATTTGAAGTAAGAGCCTTTCCAAATTACTTGGCTACGGAATATTGCTTATAAAATGTCAAATATACGTTTATAGTTTTTAGTTTAATGTCTCCAATGACTAGGAACTGGAAATGTCCCTTTTAGGGCCACGATTGGGGCAAATCTACGCGGAAGATCAAAATGCGAACATCTCGGGGAAGTTTAATGTCTCTAATGACCACGAACTGGAAATTTCCATTTTAGGGCCACGATTGGGAAAAATCTACGCGGAAGAACAAAATGCGAACATCTCGGGGATGTTTAATGTCTCTAATGACCACGAACTGGAAATTTCCATTTTAGGGCCACGATTGGGGAAAATCTACGCGGAAGAACAAAATGCGAACATCTCGGGGATGTTTAATGTCTCTAATGACCACGAACTGGAAATTTCCATTTTAGGGCCACGATTGGGGAAAATCTACGCGGAAGAACAAAATGCGAACATCTCGGGGATGTTTAATGTCTCTAATGACCACGAACTGGAAATTTCCGTTTTAGAGCCACGATTGGGGAAAATCTACGCGGAAGAACAAAATGCGAACATCTCGGGGAAGTTTATGTGAATGCAAATAGGAAAATGATGCACAATTCCGAGAACGAGGCATATTCAATGCATGTTCTCGTGAACCTGTCCTCACAATAATCAAGAAATTAGAGTTCAGTTGCTCTCATGGTTCAGAAAAGGGCCTCGGTTTGTGGTAAACTTGCCCTAAATAGCTTACAAATTGCACTGAAAACCACAAAGTATTCTCATAATCTGTGCAAAGTTGCACATTTCTAAACCGTAGAACCAGTATTAAAGCCCTGCAAACCGCAAAAATCAAAATTAATAAACCTACCCTCAGTAGAAAAGCAACGGAGAATAAGTACTCCTTGAAAACCACTCCAGTTCGTTTTAATTCTGATGAGTGCTATCTATTTAACTACCATCCACTTACCCGCACCAAAATCGTATAAAAAAGCTTTGTTGGATTGTTTCTGTTTTTTACACGATATACAAAAAATGTAAATTCCGCACAAGAGTGTTTTGTAAACTGTTTAAATCTACAAGGAATTAGCACGTATCATGTCCTTACCGCCCTAGGAAAAATATCCGCTTGCCTATCCCAACAAACACTCAAGGAGTACCTCTGAAAGTAATTACCTGTGCGTAACGAGCCACGACCTACGCCATAAATCCAAAACCTCCTTATGAATAAATGTTTTGCATTGTTAGTATTATTTAAGCGTACCCACAATGAAAAAACTTTGACTTTAGCATTGGGGCAAGAATGGGGCATTTTTTTGCTCAATCTTGACGATGAGGATGCTCGCGACTGTTTATTTTTTTTAAGAGCAATGGATGAGCAAGGTTCGAGTGGAATACTACACAGAATTGGAGCAGAATGGAATGCGTAAGCTGGTAAAGATAAAATGGAGATTGTAAAAAAAAGCGGAACACATTGAAAAAATGCAACAAATAATATCAGATGGCTCTGTTCAGACACGAATGGTTAAGGGAAGCTACACCTAATGTCATTTATGAACCTATTCCTTTCAACACGTATTTAACATAAATGCAATGCATAAATGTTTCAATCCTTTCCCGTCAGTTGACTGTGAATTGCAACGAAATCCATTCGATAAGCTACATTCTCAGATGAAAACGAACGACAAACATTATGGTCTGAAGTTTCGTCCTTCAGCCTCAAACGAGATCATACTATGTGACAATATTTAAACTGGGCTTAAATCTAAGCTAAGCATAAACCAAAAATGAGCTTCGATACCCGTCCCCCAACCAACGCGCCACACACGATATGCCTTTTTAATATCCTGCATGAATGCACGAAGGCATCATCTTTGCGCATGTATGTATGTGCATGTGCAACAGGAGTGCCATTGCGGGGTCTTCCTGAATATGTTTACCATTCCATCATGGTTATGTAATTTTAAATGGAAATGGTAAGAGGGGTTTCTAACAACTGCCGCAAAAGGTGGTTTCTGGTATGGTACATATCCAGAGACACACACTGGGATAAAGGATATCAGTGTCATAATGATTTATGCTCTTTTCGATCCATCCAGTGCAGGAGTGTGGGTGGTGTTTGTTACAGCCAAACGATTTGTTGAAATGCGAGCATATTTGCGAGTGGATGAGCTTTTGCATTTGCATGTGCAATTGCCGCTGTTACTCTCTTGTTCTTGTTTTCGTTCTCTTTACGATTGTAACGAGTGTTATTATTCAGAGACTGCTGCTAAGGACATGAAACAAAGGCACATGGTTATGGATTTATTTTCCATATGTGAAAGTTAGAGAAAGGAAGCAGGGAAAGTAGTCAGAACAGGTACCTCTACCATTAAGGGACTGTTCTACTGTCTTATCCAGAAAGTATAATGATTATAAAATCAGTTCAACATTACAAGTCACTGAAAGTTGAATGATTGAAGTGATTTGCAACTTATCAGTCCGTTCAAGTGGACATTTGTGATTTATGAAGCGTATGAACAATTTGATTGTGCTGACATAAGACTGATAGACCGTTTGAAATATGTTTAAAACCGTACATTCATTTCTGACAGTTCCCTGACGTTTTAGGACTGTTTCTATTTAGCCGATTAAAATTACTCGCCCACTGGTAGAAATTCTACAATTTTAGTAACTTATACAGCAAATATTGGAAAACAAATCACACACAAAAATAGAAAATCAAGCGAAAATTTTGAGTTTAAGGCAGTGAAAGTGGTTCTTAACTATTTGCCCTACCTATTTATAAAATTTTGGACTAGATTTCTCCCAAAAACAAAAACTGTATTGAAAAGTAATTTACTACGTCAGTTATACAATCGAAATGTCAACTCAATTCTCAGTCGATGAATTTGTGAACAATCTATGCGACAAAACGACGTGACGGCTGGCCAGCTGTCAGATCAAGAGTTTTGAACGTCTCAAAACAATCGTGTCTTTTTCAGCATTTAACTTTGCTGACATTTAGCAAGTCGCACGAGAAGAGTATGAGCAAACTGAACTTTCAGCGAGTTTCAGCTCCCTCGTACATAGTTTTCTAAGTGGAATTTGTAAGGGATCAAATTTGGAGGGGTAGACTAATGTTTTCTCTGATAAAGGCAGAGTTATTAAAAAAGCCATTTATGGAACTTTTATTTTAAGGCAGAGCACGAACATCTGTCACTCTCAGAGCAAGATTTTTGCATTTGACACATGGATTTAACTATTCAATAGAAATAGAATAGAACAGCACACTAGAAAGCCATACTACCATGACCAAGCGATTCTCAAAAAATTTTCAATCTTTTCCAGAAGGTTTGACCACGATGCCCTCATTATTGCGGCTATCTCCACTTAATGGATTCATGATGGGTGCAACTGCAGTACGTATACAAAGTTAAACGATAATATTAGTATACTGCGCAAACTATTGTGACATCTGTCAAAAAAAGTATAGGAACAGTACGCACACCTGCGTCATGGTGGATCATTGGAATCTGTTTCTATAAAGAAGCAGAATTTGTTTAACAGATGCGACAGAACGGAACAAAAATAAGTGCCCCAAATATAACGTAGTAGGAAATTTCTGATTCATTCGCTCAAACCTGCAAACGAATGCCAAACCCTTACAAATTTTCTTTTCCTTAAATGAATTTCGCCTACGGGAAGATGATTTAGTAAAATTGCTAAAAATTGGTCCCGTAAAATCCCGGGACAAAACGAACAACAAAAAACGGAATATATCGGTTTCGTTTACCAAGCTTCTACATTCTACAATGACATTTGGGCTGCGCAACGACCTTAAACTTAGAATCGATAAATGTTTCCACGTGCAAAAGGACACCCCTAAATGCGCTCTAAACCAATTACTTACCTTCTCGTCCGGACACGGCCTTATTACACAACATCGTACTCACTGTTTCATTAGGTTGGTAGTTGGACACACGTTGGTCGCTTTGTTATTATGAGTGATGTGTCGCAATCCATCCTGCCATCGCTATACGGTATACGGTTTTTAAATATTCATTCGTTTTTGTTAAAAAGATTAGAAAGCAGTTGTGTTGAAATGTTTAGTGCACATGCAAGAAATAGTAAAGTAACACATTGAGTTAGTAAAAAAAACATCCAAAAGTGAGTAGATTATCAATCATAAAAGAGAACTATACAAATAGACACAAACAGACGCAGTAAAAGGACAAAGTGCAGTTGGGATGCAGCAGCAATTGAACGTGTTTGCTTAGAATTCATGAACGCGTTCCGCTATCAAAACTTACTGTTTTTTGAGACACATCATGGGACATATGTTGTTCGCCTTAACGTTGTGAGTGATTTTTCGCAGACCATGTAGCCAAATCTAAAATTGGAAGGAGAGACGACTTGTACGAGGGCAAATATAGGGTTTCGCTTTGCATCCATAAGTGATGGCATACATAATTAATACGTAAGTTAATAAATAAACGCCATAGTTTTCCTTGGGCTGATTACCCAGTGTGACCTGTGAAGCCATCTACCATCTACGAGTACAGCAGCAGCAGCAAAGCGGCATCTGGTTTCAAGGATACACTCATCCAATATGTAAAGAAATGACAGTATCTCAATAATTTATCATCAAATAAAAATTCCTTAACACTTTCACATAACTCAACTATTCTGTTGGCTGTTCGTGTGAGCGGAAGTGGAGGAGTAAAAAAAGAATCAAACTAGATGGATGGCAAGTTATGAAACACGAGGCAGCCAAACAAAATGAGAAAACTTCCGATGACGGGCGAAAAGGAGAAAACTTTTCCTACATAAATCCGCTGCCCTACACAAGTGTGTTGCTGTAATCATTTTCTTTTTTCAATAATATTTTGACTTTCATTCAAAAAAATATGCCATACTGTCACAGTTGGTCCCTATCCCAGTGTGTATCCTTGGAAAAGGTTGCCATGTTCAGTTTACCCTCCTTGCCGTAGGTGTGCGTATTTTTACGACCAACACACGGATAAAGGGGTCGACTTGGGTTGCAAATGTGTCGCCCAAAGCGATGTAATCGGTCGTGTCCTTGAAGATTTTGAAGAGTTGCTTCCAGAAGAATGTTTATCCCGAGAAGATGCAAAAAATAGACTTTGAAGGTTGATTTTTTTTTTGTTTTTTTTTTTTTTTTGTTCGGCAATGTACTTTTTCATTGTCGGATCGAGACATTTCACACTGGGAACGTGCCTCGGCCAAGTTAAGTTCCAGCAATTTTCCCCAGCATTGTATTAGCGGAAATGTTATTTGTTGTCATTACGGCGAAATCTTATATTCTATACAACGAGGCGGAAAGGAAAAAAACAAAAACAAAAAACCATAAAACAACATAAGCGAATTTAAGGAAGTCGGGTGGCGGTTCCATAAGCAAATGGAATAAAAGATGTATAAGGCGGCGGGGGATTTGGTGGAAAATCTGTTTGTAATACGTTGTGACAAGTAACAAGTGGGGGAGTCTGCATCTGGATATGGATCAGTAAATACTAAAGTAGGTCAATTAGATGAGTTTTATGTTTACAAGTCTGTATCCATTCAATTACTTTACACGCGCTTTTGCGTTGTTCTTATCATTCGGCTGCTGAAATTGAATAGAGATGTAGGCGATTTGGCATCTGAAAACAAAGGTTGAATGTGGTGCGAGGCCAATGATATACAGAGCCATGGGCGAGGAGCTTATGTTTCTAGGGAATTCGCCTACTTAGCTTGGGTAATTTTACACAAATATTTCGATAAGAGCTACAATAACAGTATCATTTGGTTGTTTTCATTCAAGCGAATTGTCTAACTTACAAAACGAGCAAACAGAGCCGCCCTGTTGAGCCAATCAGGAAGTCGGACGGCCGGCAGAGAAATTGCTCTGAATCTGAAAAAAATGCTTTTTCTGTCCCAATGGAAAACGACATTAGTTTCGCTGTCACCTGCAACGCATAATCTGACTGACAACCGTGTATAGCGTTCACAAGCTGTTGCTGTTTCTGTTGGTGAGTTTTCTACTCTGAAATTAACAAATAAAAGCAGTCCCAGCTTCCACAAAGTAACTGAATAAAGAAATGTTGTTGCTTTGAAATGCAGCCTAGACTTGTCTACTCTATTTCGCTTGGATAAATTTGTCCAATAAAACAAAGCTACTGTTGAAAACCGTTTGAGTGAAGATAAAATATTGTCACAATAACTTTAAACACATCTTTCATCCATCGCAACCGGTGTGAAATAAGAAGTTTGCCAATGGGTGCGTTCAAGCGTCGCAAATATTTAGGATTATTCAACATATTGTGTGCATCTTTTACTTAATATGATGAGCTGTGCAACTGACATTTTTTTGATTAATTATCATGTCCATGGTCCACAAAAAGAAACACAAAATTAGCTCTGGCTTCTTATCCGACAGTCAAAATGACAAACGTGGTCAAAATCAGCAACAAATTATATAATGGTGGTTTTACAAATTCTGACTGCTTGTGAACGCATCCACTGAATTTAGCTGATAATTACATCAGAAAACATTATTCTATACATTGAGAATTTGTCAAACGTAACACAAAATAAATAGGGAGATTAAAAGCCGGATAAAAAGCGACCGTCCTTCGATGGTGAATGGATTGAAGAGCGACAAAGAGAACATGCAGCTGACGCGTACAGCTGAACACAGATCTGTTTTGTTTCCGTGTTTTACTAAATTTTCTGAAGTCCAGCATATATACTTTCCCGCAGACACAACCACAAGTGGCGATTGCAAAATAAAATGCAAATTGAAGTACTACTATGCCACTTTCAAAAGGAAAGTTCTTATCAAAAATCTGTGACGTGAGATATCAGGACAAAGAAACAGGTGAGTGGAGTAAATTACACAACCGGAAACCATACACAGGACCAAAATGAGCCGGACATGACCAAAATGAGCCGGACATGATTCGAAAACGAGAGAAACGAAAACAGAGTTCCTGTAAGGGAACCGAATGGAAAGGGGACTCTCTGAAGACCGCGGCACGATTGGAAATAAGGTCAAAATGTATCGTCAAGAAGTCACTCAGGACATATAGAGGGCGATGGGTAAAATTCACGCAAAATCAAAGGCTATTCAAAATCAATTACTAGAAAACCCTTTCAATATGCGTGTAAATTGTTAAAAAAGGACAAAAATCTACATTTTCCAGGCAAACTTTAATTTATTCCACACAGAAGAGGAAATATTTCAACTTGAATTGAATTCGAAATAAGGGTGTATTTGTGTGCATACATTTATGCAGATGTCAGTAGGTCAGGTGTCCCAAAAAACTAAACAAACAATATCTACATTTGGGCCGAACAAAAATATGTTTGTGTTAAACGCACATTTTTATACATACGAGTATAAACAACCACCCAAGTGCCAAGAACAAAACTGTGCGCTAAAGTTTTTCGCGCCACCCAACTCTGCAAACATCAAGAGTTGTTTACTGACATCAAAACTTTTTACTACTTTGGCCAGCAGTATAGATGATTAGGTGGCACACTGCTTCACTTCCACGGCGATAAGTTTACTCATTCCGCGTTCAGCACGACGACTTCAATCACAACAGTACACGTAAGGACACAACTTTTCAGCTTAATTAAATATAGAAAATTACAAACTTTCATCCGTTATGGATTGAGCCGGGTAGGAGTGTTAATGCCCAACACTCCTTCCTTTTGAAGGAACTTCTAATAATAAACTCGAGTTAAGAAGGAAAATAAAATAAATTGTATGAACTCCAAGTGAATGCCACGGACGTAGTTCACCTACTGCTACTTTTATGGCTCGGGAAACACTATCTCTTACCTTGGCACATGCGGCATCTGGACAAATTATATGATGATACGTGATGTTGATGTAGTCCGTATTCGAGCATATTGTGAGCGATCTTTCGTCCAGGGCGTTCAAGTCGTTCCCGTGCTTTTTGATGACCTTGTCAAGTAGCTTCGGGTCCTGCAATGACACACACATAATTTTAGAAATGCTTCCGATTCGTTTCTCAAATCACTGCTTGCACAGAAGAACACATCGTCGGCAGACACAAACATACTACGTCTACGGAGGGGGTAGTAAGTAAGCAAATAATAAAAAGCGATTTAAATTCAAAAATGAAAGGAAGAGTCTTCTTTATGTTCTCGGTGCGGACGTGAATTAAGTACCTATTTACCTTACAAGTCAGCATCTGGAAATAGAAAAAGCATCCGTTTTATAAAGATATATGGCATGATCCTATCTTACACATAAATACTAGTTCTTTGAGTACCATTTGCTGCCTTGAATTGACTTGCGAATTTGAAGAAAACTGACTTTGAAGAGGCTGATAGAAAATCATACAGCAGTAATTATACCTCTACTGTCACATATCGACAGTCCGCCTCCAATTAAATCCTAGTCCTCCATTCTCATCTAACAGGATGCGTCGCATATTTCGAATTACTTTCTGAGATGTGTACGCATATTTATGGCTAGGACGTTAAACTGAGGACAACTCGTAGCTACTTTTAAGAGGGTATTTCTAATCACATACAAACGGCACATTTGGGTATATTTTTGCATATAAAATATACAGCATACATTGCTTTGAACCGGAATGGTTTATTTTTCGTTTCAGTCATACAGTGCGGTTCATTAAATTAGATGCAGGCAGCTTTGGGAAGGCAAATTCTATAGTCACGTTTCCCTAGATGATATGAAAGACTTACGTCAGATTGAGGAACAATTTCGGGTACGTTCAAAACCCTAGTGAAATGAAACCATTATTAAGACGAACTCAAACGCTTTGATTTACCGCAAACTGCGTACTGAAATGACAGCTGAACTGAAACTTATTGGCACGTGAGTTTAAACAGCTGAAATGTCAACTTATGGGAATTGGCTGAGTTTATATTTCAATAAATGTTTACATTTACATATTCGCTAAACTGACAGCTTAACTGATAGCTCAACTGAAATGATTATCTAAAGGCCGCTTAAATATGACAGCAGGCTTTTTCCAGTTGACGTTTATGGACGGGTTGCTGACAAATACAGTCTCGAATTTCCCCGAGTTAGCAGTGAGCACTTAGTTGACGTTTTGATTGCACGACTGGAGTAGTAGAAGTGACGTTATTGGCCAATGTAGTTCTTACGTTCAGTGGAAATTAACCACAGCTTTGAATGTGTAATTAGACACAAATTTATTATATACACTTTGCCAAACGCACTGTTAGTCATCCAGCGGTAGATCGACTTGCATTTTTTTAATCCTGAAGTCTGCACAGGCATTAAAAAAATTTGCATTTTTCACGCATTTAGACGAAGATGGGAGAAGTGCATTGTCCCAATGGAAAATGACATAAGCTTTGATTGGCCCACATCAAGGGTACTTTTTCGAACACCTATCTAAGCAAAGTAAAACTTAAAAAAAAAAAACACGCCTATCGTTCAGTTTCCCAGTTGACGTATTCGGAGAACCGACTTGTCTATTCAAAAATGTATCAACTGAGTAGGCAATCATTTAACACTTCCATTTATTTAAGTTTTGGCTGCTTAACAAAATCACCTGATTCTAATCTTGTGAACCGCAGTGTACCCACATTATGTTATGCGCATTGATTCGTTTCATTCTTCTGTACTGAAGAGACAAGTAGAAAAGTTTACCCACAAAGATGCTTTGATTTATTTACGATGCTTGCCCCATCTAAAATTTGAAGGCAAAATGAAACAAGTTTAAGGAAAATTAACGTGCCCCAGCAGCTTGCGATGAGCATTAAATCAGAGCAAAGGCTATTTGTGAAGCAAATATTAGTACAAGAACTGAATCTTTGTACAGATAGTCTCCTTGAATGTAAATCTTCCATAAGTGTGTCAGAAAAAGAATAGGTCAATCTTTATCATACAGAAAGGGGTCCCTCGTTGGCAAAAAGTGTCTCACTCGAGTTTGTGTTTGTAGCGTAATTTGTTTGATTCATTTGGGGAAGAAAATCTAATGAAAAGATGGTTGCCCCAAAAATAGGAGATGTTGTCCCTTTTGTGGCAAACTTATCAACCATCACCGACCTTATACATAAATATTGAAGTGCTACCCTAATTTACACATGATGAATTTTGAATTCTTAAAAACACTGTAGGAAGTAGTAAGAGTATATAAATAAGAGCCGAAACAAATTATTAAGAAGTTTGCGTCAGAAGCGTGGCAACCGTAACCGAATAAATTGAGAATTTTCAATTTACACACTTTTGCTTCTACACCATGTTTTTTTTTGAGAAAAGGACGTTGACGATGGATGATGATTCATGCAGAGCAGTATGCCGTCGTGGTATGAAAACATTATTTTCTCATAAATTAAAAGCAAACATGAGTGTCTTTGCGTGTACCCGATAAAGCACCAAGAATAACATAATTGTTGCAAATGACATGCAAGACGGAGACTCAATCAAGTGTCAAAAGCTTCGACAGAAAAAAAGGGAAATTGCTGTGCAGTGTTCGGGTGAGATTGGGGATTTCGGTTTGGGTCTGACCCATCAAATTGAAGTGTCTCTATAGGTATATGGGAACAGCAGCACCATATCGATTCTGCTTTTACTATTCGTCTTACAAACATTATTTGAGTGCAATTTAACAAATATGTACATTCGAAAGGGACCTTTTCTATACTTGTCAAATGTTTGACATCGATTCAAGATCAGATAAATTAGAGTTGTGCTAAGATTTTCCTTTGTGTTTGTGAAACCTCGAGCACATTGCATGTCCAAATGTCAACATGACAAAAAATGACATCTGTCAACAAGTCGCTTGCCTTCAAATGATTTGACGAGTAAATTTGACAGAACTATTTCAGTTGCAAGTTACTACTGCAATTTAACTTATCGAATAAGAAAATCTATAGAAAAAGGCAATCAATCAGCCTTTGTATACAAGTTGAACCCACAAACTGTGTTTTACCCTTCTTTCTACGTTATAACGTTGAAGATGGCGCTTTTCTAAGGCCACGCAGTAAACGCAGAAAACTTTTGCGCTGCGAATTAAAGTATGAAGTTAGCTGCGGTTTGTCTAACAATTTACTGACGTTTGAGTCGTAAATTAATGATTGGGTTTGGGATTCGCAATAGGATCTCTCGTCTAAGCGCGAAGTTGGCTGCGGTTTGACTGCGATTTACTGACGTTTGCTACTAATGTGGTATTCGATTGGGCTTCTTCAGATTTGCTCTCAGATTTCAGATTTCAAGTGCCTCATCAAACATAAAGACGTCACTTGCTCTTCTTTGTGTTGATATTCGTGCGGTTTGAATATGTGTAGTCTTCGACACTTTTCTAAGCGATTTCCATTAACTGGTTAAATTTTATATTTAAACTTTCGAGGTTTCCGTCCCGATTGATTTCTATATATTTATACACAAATAATTTACAAAAACAGATTCACCCGATGCAATGCCTTTCTTTGCTGTAGAAAAAATTCACGAAAACCTAAACAAACTCTAACAGCTGTCAAACTCAAGTGAAAATCTGAGAAAATATCTGGATTCGCAAAAGTGCTCTGAAATCTGAAAAAGATTGCTTTTTTTCTTGTACCAAACGAACATAAAAATTGCTTTGAGAGCAAAAAAGTGCTCCGAGAGTTCCCGGTCGAATACCACATTAATCATGTAAAAGTAGGAACCCGCTTTAAATTTTTATCAAATTTCCCCTTCGGTTTCCATCCCTTATTGGCGATACAACTTATTTCTTGCTTCAAAGATCAGTACTAAAACGGACATCATTGACTTGACTGTGAATGAGATGCCATGAACCTTACTAAAAGTTGATTTCACCTTCTAACACTTTCTTAAGTAAAGAAGTTAATTGTTTTCGAAAAAATTCTTCCTCTTCGCGTCTTTTCCAACTCATTAAAGTGGTAACTAAATATCCAATTAACATGTTTCAACAAATATCACTGCAATCTTTTTAAAGAAATCTGCTCAACTCCGAGGGAGATTCCACAAGAACTGAAATTGGAATAAAATCCAACCTCTCGCCCCGACTGCTCTCATCTCAAGTATCGATTTTCATCACAAAAACTTACAACACAAAATGAATGGTGACAAATTGCAGGGGTCTACGACTAATTGTTACAGCACGATTGGGGAAAAGAGGGATATCTGGTTGCAAAAGAAAAATAATGCTCTTCTGCGAGGGTATTAATTATGCGTATGTCGCTGTATATGAATCTTAAATGAAATGCAAGGTGGAGATGTTTCAGCTATAGCAAAAACCTAACCTACAATTCAAAGGGTGTAAACTATACCGATATCAAAACTAACCCAAATTCTGTACTCGTACTTTTGTTTACGCAAAATATTATGAAATTTAACTTGAAGTGTACACTCACCTTCGGCGTCCCGCCCGCTCGAATATCACTTACTTGGCACAGCTCTATTACGTCACCTTCCTACGTAGGAAACAAAATAATTTAATTGAACTGAACCCAAACGCTACTGAACAGTAGCCGCGTGTTTACCTTTGATTCACTTTTCCAGTACAGGAAAAATCCATACTCGTCCACCTTAAAGAGAGCATCCTTTTCAAAGTCGGTTGAATCCTTGTCCTCGAACCACCGGTCGAATACCAAGCCAGTGGTCAGTTCCTCGGGAACTGGAATAATCCAATCGAATTCGTACTTCTTCGTCATGTTGTTATTGACCTAAGTTTTCCACTGGATATCCTGAAGGCTATTTTGACGATAGGAAGCGAATGGAATTCACGCAGTCCCTCGAAACGAGGTCGAGCGATGAATTTCTATACACAGAAACTATATTTGGCAAGTATTTTGGCCTTGTTTACGATACACAAACGGTGGAAATTTACACAATGCTTCTTCTTCTGTGCTCTTCTTCTAGGTACTCTATTAATTGCTTAGCTATGGAATGCATCAAATACTGAATGTTGAGGTTGGTTTCTGGAAAAGAGAAAGAAACATTTTCAGGCAAATTGACATAAAAAGGGAGACAATAGAATTGTGTGGTGACACTTGTTGAGGGGGATCCAATTTTGGGCGACAGCACTACTCGAATCTAGCACGTCTATTCAAATGTTGATAAACTGCTGAATTGGCAGACAAAAGGAATAAATTTTTCGTTTATGTTTATTTTCAACTCAATTATTGGCCATAATTTGTGTCATTTTCCTGCGAACGAGCATACACTATTAAATTAAATTGTCTTGGTCGTTATCTCTTTATAAATATTTGTTCGAGATATGACTTTCGGCTTGCTGTATTTACCAGGCGATTCATGATCAAGAGGAGGAAACGAAAATTGCATGCAAATGCAAACATGAAACCTAATCGCGGCGGTTTTATGTTGATAACATGTTTTTGTTGGTTAGAAAGAATTCTGTTTGTAGTTAGATCCAAGAAAGTTCCGCGTGTACTTGAGAAGACAAAAGAGTTGCACAACGTCTCTCTCTCTGCCTCGATAGAACTCATATTTTTCGCATTTAAAACGGATATTGCATGCAGTTTAAGAAGTCTGCTTTTAGACCGACGTTTTCGACTTTCTCGTCGAACCTAACCTCAAAAATTGTAATTGAACCGCACATTTATTGCTTAAAATAGACAGACAATGTGCGACATCACGCTAGTTACAATAGCCCTCTTGATTTTAGTGGAAAACTGGACATGGGCTGGGCAGTATACCTATCTATACAAATGTAGTAGAATTGTGTGTGGTTTTGACCTGCCACGTTAAGGTTACTTCCTTTTAGATGTCAGTTCCCTGGTGACTGTCATTGGAAAATATTTGAGCATAAGCTCATGGTGTTGCGTTGTTTTTGTCGACATTTGTAGTCGTAACCACTTCAAACGCGACAATAGCAGATAAGACCTAAAGTTGGAAGACTTGGAAAGTTGATGTTCTTGGGATTGGAAGTAGCGCCAGTCTTCAGATACCGCACTCATCTCCTGCGAATGGATTTTTATACAAGTTGCTAAGAGCAAGAGGTACACGACGATGTTGACGAATTTAAACGAACTGAAGCTACAATCCGCAATATTCGAGATCTGCCCTAACCTAGCTTTAAAGAACAATGGCAGCTGCTTCGGGTTGAAGTATACCTCGTATCTCTAAATAGGTAAGAGGACGCTCATCTTACGATATTAGATAATTAGACTCGCCAAGAAGGTGCGCGGATTTCTTGGAATGGTTGTCCATTTTGTAAAAACTATCTGTGCATTAAACACGACCACGTTTCCCATTTCAAGAACTCTTTCGTGATGTAGCTGCTCGTGAAGTAAGTCCTCAGCTTCAGTTCGTTTAAATTGTAAGGTTTCGCCTGGCGGAACTGTTCCTCGCCCATGCACCAACCAAACCAACCATTTAAAGCCAATAATATTAAAAAAATAAATAAAAACATTGTAGCCCCCAAAATTAAATTACCACTGAAATAACCAAGTACATTAAGTAAGAGGAAATTCACCAGCAGACTTCCAATAAAGCTTGACAAGCCAACTTCCCAATTTCCCGACCAGGAAATAATAATTTTCGCAGCGAAACCTATCGACCTTGTTCGTGAAAACCACTCTGCGCCCGTGAGCTCGTGGCCATAGCTGACTCCGACCTAATTGATTTTGCTAACAATTAATTTATAATTGATCAGAACACTTTGCCGGCCGGACCCTTAAGGAATTCTCAAATTACGACTATCACGCTGCTTAGGTATACCGTATACATAAAAGTCAATTGTGGAAACATCAAGTAAGGCATAAAATCTTTTACGAGCCACATCGTCACATACAATATGCGAGTATTTAAATTGTATTCCTTCAGAAGACCGAATTATTAACACAAGGCACGCAATGTGTCGCGTTAACTCAATTTGACGATGAGTTCGGTTTATATTTTTCCGATTTATGTGCAGGGCATGTTCCAGAGGCGAGCGTAAATTCGATAAAGTATACTAAAAAGCGGGATTTTCGTCAGAAGTTCTTTCTATCCATAGGAAAGAAGTCATTAAAGCTGCGAATATAAATTAATGGTATAAACAAATAGATAGCTAGCAAACTGTATACTTGGAATCTCGGAAAGAAACTTTCGCACGATGTAAAACGCCCAGCGCTGTGAGACAAATTGCTGAATATATATACCCCCAGATAGGCAATTTCTTTGCAGCTGTCATCACACCGTATATCCTTCATCATTTATTTACTTTAATCGTACTTCGGGTGTTGGTGTATTCAAGGACTTGCATGCTGAGTGAATTTGTCTCACCTAGCGCCTCACGCATCAAACAAGTATCGCTGGCAACCTGAGACTGATTTACATTGCCAAGATCTTGTGAGTTGCATGACATTAATTACAGCCAATTACACGCATCTTAGCCTCACAAGATGTGCGAGAAGAGAGAAATTCGGCAAGCTCATCGAAAGGATTTTTAAGAATTTGGGGGTGGTCGGCGAAAGGCTCCCTTCGTTGAGCGGGACAACAGAAATGTTGTCTACTTGCTGGTGCTCCACACAAAACGACTTGAAACCATTTCTAAAGGTCTTAGCCTCTCTATCCGAACCGTTGCAAGTCATAGTTGTACACCTTGACAAAGACATACCCTACACTACACCGACAAGTGCTGTATAGGTAGTGTTCTCGTTCCGCAAGTGCGCATTCACTGTGAGCGCCGGGGAGGATGCCTTTGCACGAAATTGTTGCTTTGCAGTTTGCACATTAGTTTCACTTGGGTGCATCCATTTGGAATGCACAAATTTAAGTGTGTCGTCGCAGCTGCAGCTCCACTTTCAATTTTCCCTTAACAAGGTTCTCGAATGTGTGAAGTTGCAATGCAAGGTTGCCGTAAAAATTGATGTTTCGTTAGATGACTACGATGCCAATATCGCTTGGGGTTTTCTGATGCGTTTTTATTTTCGCAGCAATTAAATTCACCAAGTGATTGCTTTCGAAGGGGTTTGGTTTTGGTGGTGGCGGAAGCGCGCTGCGAACTTGTTGTGAAAAATGGCACAGTGCGAGATAAATGTTGATAAAAATGTGTCTCTTTTGTCATTAGGGTGAAATGAAGTGAGATTGTACCTACTCTTTGTGATGGGTCTGAAAATGACATCTTTTAATGTGGAAAGAGCGAAACACGGTTTTTAATTGGACAATTTGTTTATAGCGACGGACACTTGGATTATCTGTTGGAACTCTTCTTTAAGGGAATACTCTGCTAAGCGGACACCCTGTAAAGAGGACATTTTGCTAGGCAGTCACTTTGATAAGTGAATATCTGTTAAGCGGACACCCTTTTAAGTGGACACTCTCTTAGGTGAGCACTCTGTTGAGCGTAGGCCGTGTTAAGCGAACACTCTCAAGTGAATTCCCTGTCAATTTAATATTCTGTTAAGTGGAGTTTATGTTAACGAAATACTCTGCTAAGCGGACACCCTGTTAAGAGGACATTTTGCTAGGCAGTCACTTTGATAAGTGAATATCTGTCTCTCTTAGGTGAGCACTCTGTTAAGCGGAGGCCATGTTAAGTGAACACTGTTAAGTGGATTTCCTGTCAATTTAATATTCTGTTAAGTGGAGTTTATATTAACGAAATACTCTGCTAAGCGGTCACCCTGTTAAGAGGACATTTTGTAAAGCAGTCACTTTGATAAGTGAATATCTGTTAAGCGGACACCCTGTTAAGTGGACACTCCCTTAGGTGAGCACTCTGTTGAGCGGAGGCCGTGTTAAGCGAACACTCTCAAGTGAATTCCCTGTCAATTTAACATTCTGTTAAGTGGAGTTTATGTTAACGCAATACACTGTTAAGTGACACCACATTGAGTGAGTACTACCTACGTTCACTGGGCACTCTGAAAAGTGGACACTTTGCTAAGCAGACACTGTTAAAAGTAGCGACCCTCTGTTAAGTGGACACTTTGCATTTACGGGCGAAACAAATTTAACCGGTTACGGTAGTACACAACTTTCTATTTCTACAAATCCTGTCTAGCACATTCTGACACATAAAATGTGTGAGTTTAATTTTCAGTAGCAAACCATTCCTGGTTCGAAATTCGTCCGCTTGAAGTTCCTCCGCGAGTTTAGATAACATCATCATTCGATCTACTTGTTTTGTATTAAGCGTTGCTTTGAATATCGATGAACAAATTGGCTATGATTCGTGAAAAAACCACACGGAAGAACAAAAAAAAAAAGGTTATGCGAAAAGAATATGAAAATATATTCAAATTGACGTTGAATCGTAGTCCGAACTCACAGGAGAAGAACACGCAAAATTTGTGGATTTTTACAATTTTTAACGACTCGGCTTGGTTACCACACGTCAATCTTTGGTACAGTAAGGCGCAATAACATAATAAAGTTACCTTCATCACGTTTAAATAACTGTCAAAATCAGAACCCTTTGTCAAACTGACAGCTCGCCGACAAAAAGAAGGCTGCGATCTGGAAATCACTCAGATGCATCAATATCTCTCTCTGTTTCATCATCTGTAAAATCGTTGACGGGGAATAAATGTGTTGCTTTGGTGAAAGGTTGGCCAATCTACTTGAGTGAATCAACAACAGTCATAAAATGCAAAAGACCTTTAGGTGAAGAGTGCGGTAGGTGGGCACAAATCTAAACATGTTGTGTAGGTTTGGAGAAAGCCGGCACTCTCTCCCTTTAAGCCAAAAATGATGTCTTTCATAAAAATCAAGCTGTCATCAATAAGCTGCGCTAAACTAACCGTTTTTCTGAGTTTTAAGTGTTGGTAGCGTCAGTCTATTCATGACGACTTGCCAGATCATACTCGTACTTATCGTAAATGGCAAAAAGGCAAATCATGACAGCTCGTTTGTCAAATAACTCTTTTGTATAGTTCCAAACTAATGACTTGCACAATATTCCACTAAATTCAGCACTTTAACTTTGTACAGTCAAACGCAAATTTGTATATATATATATGAAAACATCTTGCGCCATTTTTTACTCGTAATTCCCTTCATGAGCGCGGTCCACAAAACCTTGTATATAAATTAAGTTTACGTAATAAAGGGCAGAAAGATTCATTGATGTCAATTTTACGTCAACAAATTGCTATTAATTTCATGACGTTGTTCCTGGTTTTTAATTTCGGGCTGCTACGCTAATATTGTGTCAAATTTTGCCACCACCTAGAGCGGAGAAGTTGAACTATACTTTTGTTACACCTTGATTGATCTGGTGGAGGTGTCGATAATTGAGTGTTTGCTGATATTTGTTTACAAATAATATAAAGGCTCAACGTAATGGGAGTGTAGGATGTATTTTTTGTGGGGAATTTTAATTCAAAATGTCGCCCAAGTGGAATGGAATTGATGGATTAACTGTGGGGGCAAACCTACTCAATTAGAGACAATCCGAAAGGAGCTGTTTCCTTGGGTCGTATATTCGTTCTCAATGGGAAATTAAATGAAACCATCAGCTCAAATTGCATTACATCACCGTTGTGACACCGAATATCTTTTAATCGATTAGGAAGTCCTTTCCAATAGGAAAATACAAATTTTACGCACGTGTGAATAAATTGCACCTTTTTCTGGCAGAGGTTTGAGAAACTCTTCATGCAATGCACAGCATTGTATTTATTTTGTGAGGCCTTTGAATTGAAGTTACTGTAAATTGTTTGGCGGTAAATCAACTGACAAATATCGGTGATGTCAAACTATTTATTATGTGTACAGGTGATCGTTGAGGTGGACTCACACTTGTGCGTTTGTTGTTTGTATTACACAGATTAAAATAGGAACTTTGTCATCAGGGACAACTTCAGAAACAAAAGTAGTATGAAACAGTTTGACATAGTCGGCAGCAACCTCACCAACCTGGGACAACAACGCTCAGTTGACTCAGCAACATCTTTGAGTTTGAAGGTTGAGAGAACGGAAGGCCTTAGCACAGCAGCATCGAATTGATAGGGCCGCAGTTATAGCCATACGTAAAATTGGGACAGTGTGGAAATGAGTTTTTTTTACGTTTAGGTGGTTATAGCAAAAATTCTGTCAGAAAAATGCTTCCCTACGAAAACAATTACAATAAATCAACCACCATTGATTGGATTCCATCAGAAAAAAAATTCCTGACAGACGGAACAGTAAAGAAATGAAATTTTTCAGTGGAATGATTTTTTTTTTTGTTTAATGGAATTGACTGAGAAGCTCGAAAAAATTAATAAATTATTTTTCTTCAAAATTTAAATATTATTTGCTTATTTTTTTTATAGCTTAACTTTATAATTCATAAAGACCAAGATTGGTGGCGTCAGCAAAAATTAATCATCAGTGGAGACCACAACCAAGCCAGTTATCAGCTGTCCACGAAAGCTAAAGAAAAAAGAAAAATTCGGCGGTTTGGATGACTCCGCTTCGATTCTCTTACGAAGTTATGTGGCGCAACGGGCAATTGGAAAGTAAATAAAGTGACACTCATCTCAATTCGGCAAGCGGCAACTGACTTTGAAAAATGACAGTGCATAAAAAAAGAAATTCGTGTTAATGAGGCGGCATAGAAAATGGGATCTGTAAGAGCGGAATTCGCGATATTTAAGAAAAATAGAACAACAAATAGAAGATCATTTCTGATAGGCAAAAACTTATCTTCAGCATTTTTTCAAAATCAACTAACTTGACCTTCACTACGTACCCTGCAACGCTTACTTATTACCCACAAGTATAAACACTGTCACCTGTTTCATTCACCAATTCATTTGACGTTTGCGAGAAATAAAAAGCGCACGTAAAAGAAAAAGTCAACGCCTAATGGAAATTCGATTTTCTTCCGCGCCTACCAGCAATTATTTTTGAATTGAAAAGTAAATTGCAATGCGGCGGCTCCCACTTGGAGACATATTTACATTATTACATATCAGATCTTAGTCACCTTCGCTGCCACAAACACGCGCAACCACACATACATCTTTATCAAAGCGAATTCGATTCAGCGGTCTCAAGCGGTTTTCATTTTTTTCGAATGCATTTGTTTCCCGCGAACTAATCTTAAATTGTTTATTCCATTTGTGCTTGAAATAAGTTTGTTTAGGACTTTCCCATTCGCATAAGTAGCTGAGAATTGACTGCTAAGCGATTTACGTTAACAATTCAATAAACAACAACCCCCCGCAGTCCGAATGCGTCTTGCCAATTTCGGATGGAATTCTTTGCTCCCAGCATTATTTATGAGTTCTATAACTCCATTTGCGAGATGATTAACTTGTCGCCATGGATTGTATTTCTCCGCGTTCTGTAAGCTGTTTCTCCATTTCAGGTAGTTTGACTTTTCCTTTCTTCGCAAAAAGCTTATTTAATTAACACGCGTGTCCAGAAAGTACGTATGGAAGCATATAATGTATGAGTGTGGAATTCCGAGCGTAAAATGCCCAAGTTAACAAATCAAAAAATCGTTAGCAAGTTTGTCTGTCAACTATAAAGTTTAATGAGTTCATGAACGCGAAATGTGCGCCATTAAAAATGTGCTGGGCAAAAGGTACGCGCCAACAACAATTGCATTGGTTAATGAAACATCCAAACAAGCAACAGCAATACTCGTAAAGAAGGTAATCAGCGAATGAAAAATTACGATTGGCATCAAATGGAAAGAAGCCAATTCTGCCGCGCGGTACGAGTTTAATTGAAAACCGACCGTTGCTGAAACATTCAATGAAACTTTGTCAAAGAAAAAAGAAAAGAAAAATATTTGGGTAGATTTTGACAAATTTAGCGGTAATTTACGCCTTTCAAACTGGCAAATGGGATTGTGAACAGATGGCGGTCTATTCGTTCAGGTGATTTGTCTGTACACCAGCAGCGAGTACGTTTTCATAAACATCTACAGCGTGGGGCCAACGCTTAACCAAGGGTAGTAGCTGAATTTCTATTTTGAGAGGCATCAATGAACATTTTCCGATCAATTTCGGTTACTTACGTATACGCATAAATACGTATTCTTTATTTAGCGTGAATAAACATTAAACACACCCTAAATGAGCAATAATTGGGGTCCGTTTTCAATTGGATTATAAGGGAACACATCTAAACAGGTTTCTGTATTTTGGTTATGGAATTTGCTTTATACAAAGCAGAATCGTTGCCCAAGAATAGGACTATTCAAAATAATAGGTAGACAATCTTTGTTTTCGACCCTAAATACGGTTGAGTTCAATAAACAAGCCGGATGGAAGAACTCTCACCTTTGTTTTTGAAGAGCAAATGAAATTAGCTCTCAATAAATTCCGATAGATGCTTAAACGGATTAAGTGAAAAATTAGACAATTTCAATTTTGCAATGGGTATAAATGTAGTTCTACTTTAAAATTTGGGCAAAACAAATAAATGTCATAGCGATAAGAGCTGTCAAATTGAAAGGGTGAACAAAATCGCAGAGAAAAGATAAACGACTCAAAAGTACAAGTGCTCACATCGAGCTACTAGGAACTATGCGACAAACTAACTCGTCAAAACCTTCACGTAAATTTATGCACCACTTTTTGAATATTTTACGTCATTCAAAACCATATTAATAACGACTCGTTTACTCCGTCTGACAGCTGATTGACAAGATTTGTGTTAATTTTCATTGGCCTCGATCGATCCCTTTGGGTTCGTTCGGGTACTTTTCTGTAAACGTAAAAATTATTAAAATTTTTCTAAGGAACTGTGCGAATGCGACCACGTGTCAGAATATTGATAAAAATCAGAGAGAAATCTGACAAGCAAAACTCTAATTATTTTCGTCTTCAACGATGTCGGAGGAAGAAGTTGTAATTGAATGTTCTCCTAGAACATATCAGAGCATTCAAAATGGTAAGTTTAACAGGTATTTAGCTTTATAAAAAATTAAATTCCAACTTACTTTGTACAGGCTGCATTTAAAGAGGACATTGTCAAATGCCAAAATGACATTTCTTTTGTAAGAAAATAAATTGAGAGATTTCTCTCCCGATTTTTGAGATTTGACATTTTTTCATTTTTCTTTGCTGAAAGTACACGAACGAACCTATTATATCACTTTTCAGTTGACGTTTAGTCGAGTGATTGGGGACGTTCAAAAATCGAATTCTTTAACCAGCTGACATTTCGATTGTAAATATGTCTGACCTAATTAAAGTGACATTACCGACTGTAGAGTTCACAATAGGACACGTTTTTATTATTCGCTTGTTCCCAGTCCAGTCAGTTTATTCTAGCAATGTCAAACATGTTATTCATATTCGACATATTGATCATACCCATTTTTATAATAATAGAGTAGAGATATTGTCGATACTACACCGACGAATATAGGTTCTGGGTTCGGGGGAAATTAAGTTCAGAGTTCAGACAAATCTAGTCCACTAAAGGCGACTACATTTTTAAAAATCAGCTTTTTGACTAATTACTAGGTTTGTTTGACGTTGCCCCGACAAATTGACTGGGGTTAGTTCAGGGCATAACTAGGGCGCCCTAGAAGTCATGTCAAACACAGGTTTTCAGTGCCAGGGCGAGTTTAGTGCTATATCGAACACGTTAGGGTTAAATCAGTGCGCACTAGGGCCCACGTCAAACAAACCTACTAAGTCGACGTTTAATAATGTCAAACCCAGATAACTCGCCCTCCAGTTTAAGAAACAATTTGCGGAATGTCAATTAAAGCGTTATTAGATTTTCTTCCCTAAAACACAGTTTTTAATATTTGTGTCGTGTAAATTTTTTAAGTTTACCTAAAAATAAAATCTTAAAAAAACGGACGTCCGAAATGTAATTGCACGACAGTCTAAAGTCATCGAACTGGTTGTCACAGTTTCAGCTTTAAAAAGCAAACGTCAGTGCAATCGGGTGTAAGGTAAAATTGTAAATCTAGCGTTTAAAGTGTCAAAAGAGTGATACAAAAAAACATCGCTTTCAGACAAACATAAACGACTTAATTGCCAATCACAATATGAGTGGAAAACCACAGTTGATAGGTTGCGTGTCTAATAGCCAGACCCATTGTGAAGTACACAATTAAAGCAACGCAATCTGAAAATGATTTCCAGAACGCACTCATTTACAAAGAACACACAACTGCAGTAATGTGAAAATTGGGTGAACCTACTCACTTGCGTGGGAGTGTAAATCGCCGTATGACTAGGCAAACCCACCGGCCAGGTACAGAAAACATTTTCTAATACATTTTACATATGACGCCGACAATGATGATGATGATGATGTATGCATGAGAGCGCGGCAGTTGATATTGAAAATATATATTCACTGCACGTTCGCTGATACGAAGTTGAATAATAAACTGACATACATACGTTCGTCGCGCATATAGAAACAGAATGCTTAAAGTTTGGAAACAGCCCGATTTCGAAAATGGGACTAGTACAGAGGTGTCTAACAGACTCGGTTTCATTCGCCAAACACAGAAGCAGACACACACACCGCCAATGCATTCAATTTGAATTCGATTAAACATCGAAAGCCTTCATCACAACCGAGATACAAGTGTGCTGTGTCAATCTCTAACGAATACAAATGTAATTGGCAATTTAATAGTATTTAACGATTTTTGGACTGTAAAACTATTAAACGATTGCGGCTATGAAAGCGAAATTGATGAGCAATTGTCTCGAATCCGCAACATATTGAACGTTTAATTGGCATTTGGATGTTCGTTTTTCCTTTCCGCACACAGATGCCCGACGTCCGTCTAATACTGTTGCGAAATTAGTCGGACATCAGTGTCGGTGTATAAACTAATTACCACGTAAATGCGCCCTTTAACAAACATAACTCCACCCCGCAGTGGTGTTCGTTTGCCAAGCTGCGCTAGGCTTTTCTATCTGCGTTGCAAGATAAAGTTAATAACAACATTATTGGTATTACGACTCCTGCTGGGAGTGACGCGGCGGGTGGCCCATTTTCACAGAAGGGTTGCTGCCGAACGATGGCGCGCTACACTCGCACATCAAAGTCAAACGATAAAAGGCAAAGCCCCCCCCCCCCCCCCCCCCCAATTATTGTACATCGGTGGAGCTGAACCAACACGGTGAAAGAAGCTCCTGGAAAACAGTATTATCCGATGAAATCCAATGGATCTAGTACATGCATTACTAAAAATAAATTCCTCTGTCGATTTATTTGGAAAAGCGAATCCCACGAGTGTTACATTCGATTCAGTTTATAAAATTAGACTCGGAATGTGCTCTTTCCGAAAGCCAAGTCCAATAATCACGCGGGAATTGTGGGTGTCTGTCTGTTTCAAGTTCGACAGCAAGGAAACAAAATAGCTGGTACGGAATTCAAATTGACAAATCACCTTCGCAGGGGATTTCGCCTTTGTGCCAGATGATTGGAGTATGGTACGCCTCATAAGTCGCCTCCAATCAAGTTGAAGCAGAAAGTAGTCTCTGCTTCAAAAGATGACCCCCAACGGCAACGTGTCCTTATACCCAACGAACCGGCAAATCAAACACAACATTATAGCCTCTTATGATGTTAGCGACAGGATGGCCGCCGCACGCCGCACAGAAATCATTCGATTACTTAACCCTCGCCTCGCGCAGCAAATGCCAAAATAGAGACGAATGTGTTCGTCCCGGTTGGGTCAACCTATCCCATCAGTTTTCGATCCAAAATAAACAGGAAGTATTAAAATCTATTAACCAGAGCCAACAACAATGGAACGAACACGACGACGAGACACAGAGACACAGACATTGAGAATGTGGACGTTAGGACGACGTTAGGTTGTGCTGTCACTTCTAAGTGCAGTAGGGTACCGAATCGATATTGGCTTTTAGAGTGGAAGAGCTCTCATCCCCGTACACAGAATGCTATAAATACCGTCTAACGAATATCAACCACAAAAGGACTGTAAAATGTTTAAGCTCCGGCTTCATGCAGGTATAGTGTTACCGGTGAATGATGGTGTTCGAGTATACAGTGTCCTACTCGTCGTATTGTGTTGCTTGCCTTTATAGTTCAAAATTTAATGAATGCATTGTAATGAGTGTCCTCTGTTTCGGAAAGGACATTTTCCAATGGAGAGGATACCGAGAAATTACGTACGAACCCCCATTAAAGCAATGACGAGAGTTTTTTTTACTAAAAAGAAACAGAAGGTACAACCAACACAGAGTGAGGTAGGTCAGCCGGTGATAGCCTGGTGATGGATCTACTTTACAATAATCGGCCATGGGAGACACGAGCAGCAAAGAATGCCGATGATGCTACTGTTGGATACCCTGGACAAATAGTTATAAAGAGTGGAAGACCTTCGGCAACCCTCCACAAACCGCAACGAATTTCGACTTGCCAAATAGTTGGCGGTAAATAAGGGGAACAAATGAATGGGCGGGGGTTTTGTGAGAGCCAACAAAATCCAACTAAATCCATCCACGCATTCAACTGACAGATAGAAAGAGTACACGACTGCAAAACAAAAAGACACAGAAGCAACGCTTTTGCCGAATGCGGCGGACAAAGTAGGTAAACGTTCTACTTCTATGTCCGCTGAATCTGTTGACAGTTCTTACAAAATTGAGGTTAAGCACGAATCTTTGGTGGGCAGTTTGACATACGTTCAATAAAAATGTAAATGCCTGTGCAATTATTCTGCAAAAACTATTTCGCACGACGGATTTTATGGGGCGGTTCATTCTGTGGAACGGACACGTCGAATTTTATGGGCTGAGCTCAAAGCCGGAATGGATGGAATCGTCCCTTGCAGGCAACAAGTATCTTGGGCTTATTCTGTGAGAGAAAGAATGAAAAAGGCAAGACTTGAGGTCGGCTGTGCTTCACTGACTGTATACACAGTGGTGGTCAGATAAAGCGACAATACGGCTCTGTAGCTCCCCTACTGCAGCGCTAGACATATTTCTACACGTATTTAACAACTTACGGGAAAAAGTGCGCTACTGCTGCCTATTTTGGGCTCAGCCTCCAGGAAAGCCAGCTTCGGACACGGTACCGGAGAAGATCTTCCCTTTGGTCAGTTTCAACATTCCTTAAGAAGCATCATATCCGGAAAGGGCTACAGTAGCTTAGCAAACTGAAGTCCATACAGACGGCTTAAACACAATCGCAAGAGATAGTTTCTAGCATCTATTCCGTAGATCCAAACTTGAAAGCAATGTCTGGCAATCGTGGTTATCCACATCGATAGTCAGACTGCACATAAGCCACTGGAGTCTTTTTCTAACCTCAGTTCAGAAACCGCCGAATGATGCTTAAGGCGTTATGGGTGAGACTGTGAACAAGGCTACTGCTGGAAACGAACAAGCTGACGAGTTTCGTAGAAAAGCGGGCAGCTAAGAAGAAGAGCGCGCCTGATGGACAATACTCCACCCGGGTTAATCGTCTAGTGCACTTTTAGGAACAGAAATAATCAAGAAAGTCGACCTAAGGTGGTCAAATCTGCCGGACATATCTAGCCAAGACACTGGGGCCACAATTCGATCGCAAAAGGTCCGTAGGGAAGTTCTAAAACCAAGCGGGGAACACTTATCTGGGCACTGGTCTTCTGGGAAAGGATGCCAAAAGGCTCAGACTGGCAAACACAGTCACCTGCACATTCTCCAATGACCTGCAACTCGAGGAAAACATGGCACACGCGTACCTACTACGGGAATAGGAAACAATATCTCGCAGTTCTCGAAGTTCTCGGGAAAGGCACTTCTTCCATCTGCACCAACTGCAAAAGGACTAAATAGCCTCTGCAGAGAAATTTGCTGTAGGTATTCACAATTTCCGTTGAAGTTACTCTAATTGGGGCCCCATTTCGCTGCCAAGTGTCGTTCTAACTAAAACCCTGTTTCAACCTAACCTAAACTTGAAGTGAAAAATCGCTCGGGGACACTTCCTATCGAGGTTTTTCCCTTTCTTAATTACAATCCACGTAAGCCAAAACACGTTCGAGGTTACACGTCCAAACTGTCAAACCGACGATGTAAGTGCAGCTCATTTGCGCCACAATTGGTTTTCAAAGGCTTTTTCCTCCAAATGTCATTGCTATGTGACGTCCAATTTGTCGAAATTTGCTCCGCTAATTAATAATCACACATTTACGGTGCACGCACAAAATGCGACTCTAATTAGAGTCATCAATTTGACTATCTTCGGGGTCATATCGCCGTCTGTCTAAAATCTGTCAAACGCAGTTCTTTATCTACATCAAACACTACTAACGGAATATATAACTTTTTCCATGTTGGGGTTCAACGGAAAACACCAAAAGGGTTGGCATGTATGTGCACATCATACAGTGAACACGATAAACAGAAAATATGTGTGCCCTATCTACCGGCGACCAAACTATTTCAGCTCTTTATCTTTTTTTCTCTCGCTTTTGGACACAAACTTTCCCAAGACGGAGACACACAAGAACATCTGGATGGGAAAAGATGAAACGAGTTCTATACAAAGAAAATGGGTTTCGCACCATCCTTCACAAGCAAACAGTCCTGCTCCTGCATAAGGAGAACGCAATTGCCGAACAAAGACAGATATCAATTTACTGCACTCACTCGTATGTAGCTATGCACGCGCCTACGAAGGCCAAAATAACAACTAAAATTAGTGTTTATTTGTAAACATCTACAGAACGGCTCCGTTCGCCTTGGCCAAAAGTTTCCAAAAGAGAACCAGCGCATACGTAACTTGTGGACTTGAAAATCGCAAGCATCTCCGTTTTATCTAAGAGAAATCCTGCGCACTGATTGTTGATACGATATCCTAGTTCCTCCCAAAAAAAAAAAAAAAAAAAAAGTGTTACGGCGCTTACGGAAATGCATTTATTATTCAAAAAGTTTCCGACAAAAATTTCGTAACATGCCCGCAGAGCTCCCATTTTGAGCCACCCTTTTCCATGGGTGCGAATTGGGGTGAGCAGGCGAAGCGCAAGGTGTGAAAACAAGAAAACCTATAGCGTTTAGCCCAGGGAAACGATTACCGTTCTCGACTTCTGTTTAATTACACACTAGGTACGTTCCGAAAACACGAAACCCACACCCACGCTCTCTGCACTCTGTACACACCTTGATATTTATTTCGCACGCTGCTGGTGGGTACGCGTTTTCATCACTGCGTTCACTACTGTACGGCACACTCTGGTATTTTACATTTTTTCGATAAAACTTGCTTCGAACCGTTTTTGTTCTTTTCGCACACGATATGTCAACTTCGCGACGACGACAAAATTTCGACTGACGTCTAGCTGTAGATTAGGGAAACCTTTCGACGGGCGATGAGAATGTGTTTTTTTTTTCTCTTCTTTTTTTTTTTTTTTCAAAACTTGTACCACAATCCGTGAGACGGTTTTCCTGCTCGAAATTATTTTTTGATCAAATTTGATTCTATTGAAAGAAGAGGAAAAACAAAAAAGCAAACGCACAACTGAGGCAGAGGTGGTGGAAAATGCCAACCGACCTCAGCTCTTGGGTATTATTCCGCTAGAACTTGCGCTGCGTACGAACGACGGTGATAAACTAAACAAATCGCCAAAGCACAGAGGCAGAGTGACTGTGGGCCAACCGTGAACGACCGACGGTTGGATGTGGTGTGGTGAGCTGGGAGCTGTTTGTGCTGACGACGAGCCACGGTAAGGTTTCAATTCAAATGCGCGCGAGGGGGCTGTAATCGCGTTTACATCACCACCCCCTCTCCGTGGCCAATGGAGGTTAGTAGTGTGGAGGCAGTTGTGTACCAGGCGTCCATTGATTTTCTGTTACAAATGCAATATTATAGGATCTTTAGTACTTTCGTTTTTGTTTTTTTTTTTGGCTTTTTATTTGATTTGTTATTTAGATTTCGGGAGCTTTTTGGGTTGAGCATTTTTTTTTTGTTTTGTTTTTTGAGAGATCATGACAATTTGCTCCAGTTTCTCAGAGAGTCCTTCTGTTTCTCTCTTAAGAACAGAGTGCAGCGATTTCGATGCTGGATAGAGAGAGGACCTAACCTAACCTACAGCTACAGTCTGTGGTGTGGAATGTGGGCGTCAGTGGTGTTAAAATCGTTTGGAGAGAAACATTTGGGGAGAATCGTCTCGAAATCGTAATTATCGTACTTTTTATATGTGGTACATAAAAGTAGGCGCAGTGGCTTAGTGGTTAGTGTGTTGGACTACTAAGCGAGGGATCCCGCAAAAACCCAAATTCCTACTTAGGGTTTTTTCCACTGCTCCACCTCTCGCGAACGTCTGACAAACATCCGAGAGTATAAAACTGTCTTTAGAGCTTCTCAATTAGCCGTTTGGAATCGGCATAAAATTGTAGATCCCTTCCATTCGTTCCAAAAATAAAACTCACACAAAACGAACGGTTGCGAGAAGCTAGGCCTTGGGTCCCTACGGACCTGTTGCGCTAACTATAAAACATAAAAGTCACAAGCCACAACTAAGACTCGTCGCTGTCGCGAAGAGCTCCAAGTTCTGCTCTCCTAGGCCACTGCATAAAGACATTCCAAGCAATGAAGTAGTTTGGGAGGAGTTAAGTACCTAATGCAAATCTAAATCAATCAAAGACTCTTGTGTGCAACTGCCAAAGATAATAGGGTATTATGGACAGTTGAAGTGTTCTTAAGAGTTTGCCTAGCTTGACGAATTATTCGGCGCGTTTAAGACCCAACAGAAAGTACCCCATGACTGAGTGGTATATAAAATAAGCATAGATATCCCTGCCAAAGAACGGCACAGTTTATTTACTGAAGAGGTAAACGGGTGGCTTATTTTTCTGAGCCTAGATGATTGGACGAATAGTTACATCTTCCTTCCGTTCTCGTTTTTGCGGCATTAAACAACTTCTGCGGCATAACGTCTAAGAGGTGGAAAACGGGTTTGATTTCATAAATTGAAAACGTATTTCAAGCTGTCTTTATCGGAACAAAATCGCGGGGTGTCCCTGTAAAATGATATTGAGCTGCTCTGTGAAGATAGAATGCGCTCCTCTGTGACCCTAATAAAAGCACAAGGGCGTACCTACGTAGGAAGTGGCTCGATTCTAGGCCCTAGTAAATGCCACGCCTACCAGCTCTGAGCGAGGTGAACGACACATCGCGTGATGCTTGTTCCAAAATGTTCATTCTAACGAGTAACTTGCAATCAAACGTTCAGTAATTTGAATCAGTTCTTACTATAAGTTCGAGATAAGTTTGAGTTTAGAACCGCAGGGCACGAAGTCAAATCTAGGTTTACATTTTGACACCGTTCAGAGAATACCCAGACAAAAAAAACATCTTTAACTCAAAGCAGACTATGCACCGTTTAAAGACCCATTCTGTGAAAGTTTAGTCTTAGGTCAAATCTTAGTGAATTCGATGTTTACTGGAAGAATCTTCGAGTGAACGTACTGAGTGTGCTCACAAACTAAAGGAAGTTTTCCCCCGAATTCGAGGTTATGCGAATCTCACATTCCATCGAATCGAAGTATATTTCAATCACCATTCACTCCTTTTGACGTCTGCAATTTCGCCTCAAAAAAATCAGAAAACCAAAATCATGGCGTCGTCATTCGCTTCCCAAAATCGTATTCCCTTAACAACGCTGGCAGCCATTGAATCGCTGCCACTGTTTGTTTACTTGTTGGGATATCAATAAACTGCATAATTTGGTATTTTGTTGAACAGTCATGTGGAAATACTGTTCATCCTCCCATCACTCTAATGTCTGATCATCGGAAGGCCAATCGAGAGAGATGTTTACGTAAGATTAAAAATAAGTGCGCTCATAATCAGAAACGTTTCAATTGAATTTGATAACTAAATCTCTATCTTCCTGTTTGAAGGTTAGTTCACAATTCAGACAGTGTGCCAGCGATTTATCATGGTTCAACATTTGCCAAAGTACTGGCGAGCCTTTTGGTTTTGCGTCTAACAGTGACTTCGAAATAGCGCTAATCAGTGTAATTGGATTATGTGTTAACGACTTTGAACATTGTCATCGTTGTACAAATTCCAGGTGAAGAGGAAGAAAAGGCCACCGTAGGAATTGCAAGTACGACTGCATTTAGAGGGCTTCGCTGCACGTTGTCTGTCGCCAGCACAGTACACAAATTACTAATGGCCTAATAGGATTATTGTTAATTTTTTACAAATATACCAATCAGTCATTGAGAGGGGTATTCTCGTCGCATTTTGTCTTTTTTTCTGGCAAATCTAATCAAGATTAGCTACGCAAATTATCGACTGTCATAAATGGCGAAGGCACCCTTAATTTGAAAATCAATAACGGATCATGCGGGCGCTACAGTTCCAATAGGGCCTAGCTCTCACATCTATTCGTTGATGTGGGTATTATTTTTGAGGCAAGTAACAGGGACCTTTAATTTTATGGCGTTTCCGAAAAGTGGACAAATATACTCAAGAGCCAGGGAAGGAACTAGTGCAGGAGAGTCTCTAAGAGGAACTTGTGGGAAGGCATAAGCTTGACTAGACAATTTGAGCCCGGTTCAACAAAAGACCGCAAATTCTACTGGGTATATCATTCCGAAGCAGACTGGAAAACAAATAACCGAAATACTAAAGCAGGGGTTGTTTTAAAAATATTGAAAAATAATAGTTGGTTACCAAAAATATCGGCAGAAAGTGTGAAAAGGATATACTAGAGTGAAGTGTTCAGAAAGTTCGTACCTGACTTGGAAAACGACAGACCCTGCCATAGGAGCATTAACTATTTGAGAAAAAAACCGAAAAACTATTTGGAGATTCATAACAGAAACTGGACTGGTCGCAGTGGTCCAGATACATGTAACGCGGGATTTGGTACCGGCAACAACGCTCCACAACCTATATGCTGAAAAGCAACCCGTGAGTCTGTGGTCGAGGCAACCGTAACTAATTACCTTCTAAATCAGCAACCAAATGAAGATAATAACTGCTTCAAAATTAAAAGCGAGAGTGTGAAATGCTGTCGCAAATAGCTCAAAATTCTGGTTTCCTAGGTCACTAAATATGTATGAATTCGAAGCAACGCAAATGCAGACAAATAAGCAAGTCAAGCCGTCTCAAAAAAAGCTGGGGCTCTACTCTCTATTTCGTTCCGAAAGTCAATCCTATTCGAAATTGCTTTTAAGTTGGTACTCTGTAATAAAACTTTCGGATTTCTTAATCGGAGAAGTAGTACATTTCATTCAGCTTTCGAAAGAGACAATACAAAAAGTTCGTTTTCGAAAAATGTTACTTCCGAAACGAGATACAGAGTAGGGCCCCTGATCTCCTTGTTAATATCTCGCTTTGCTTACTCAAGCTTAAGACAGAGAAAAAAGAATACGAACGCCAGATGAATCATGAATAGAACTTGATATTGTTATGGGAAGCAAGAAGAAAAGCAATAAAATGGAAGCTCTTCTTATAACGTGAGCTCTTCTCAAACTCAAGGTCATTTGTTTTTTAAGTAAAACTGTTGGGTTTGGTGATTTACTTTTAACTATGCAGTTGGTTTTTTGTTTCCCACTGACAATTTGGGGAGTGGAAGACCTTCAAATACGCGCGATGATAATAATATGTAACTAAAAGATCAATCTTGGCCACTTAGAGAGGAAATTCTTAATTTCTAAATAATTACGAGTATAAACCATCCAAACGGACGTCTTACCTGCGGATGAACTTGCTGATAAACTGCAGTCTTCAATCTTCTTTGCACATAGCAATCAGTTGCAGTTGGTCCGTATCGTCAGCGGCACTCACTTGCTCTTCACGGCGAAGGTTGGGTTAACTGTTGTGACCCTGAAAAGAAAATTCGTATTTCAGCAATAACATAAACAGAATACTTCATGCAAAGTCTAGCAATATTTGATCAAACTTTTAAGGCCCTAGAGCCTGCTTTTAGACACAGCGCAAATAGCAAGACGCCGATTTTGACGTATTTTTGTCACTGTACTATTGGAGGTCTCTGTGGGCTCAAATGTGCTTGACTCTGAGCTATTACAATACGATATTCATATTGCTTTGCTATCTAGTAGAATCAAAATGCAAGATCATCACAGAAGTCCACTATGATTACAGATGATGTTACCTCGTACAGACAGTAACTACATTTGCAGAGCAACAGCAAGTCAATCGCTGTTTGTTATCAAAAAACTCTTCATCCTAGTTTGCACAAAGGCACACTCAGTTGCTGTGCGCGAGAATTTACTTTAATATGATTTTCGCTTGCTTCGAAACTCGAAAAGGGACTACGTTAGTAGGATATATAGACAGAATGGAAACCCAACCAACAAGAGCCAACAAAAATTAGCAAACAGAAGGCAGCCTCGGTGAGCTCTGCATGCTAAGCTGATGCAACTGGCTGAGGATAGATCTGGGGTCGAATCGCCACTTCCGTGAATGAGCTACACGTTCACGGAATTAAGGTGATTTTACATGTGAAACAAAAACAAATTCTGTCACGTAATGCTCGATCACAGACGACGCGATTCGACCCCTGGTTTGGCGATTTATGTGCTGCGTTGAATCGTAATCTGCAGATAAAGTGAATATGGTGCGACTCTAACCCCAAAAATGAATCCTCAATACAACTAGCCGCTCAGAATCAATTGACACCCCACTCCATAAGAAACTCTGTTTTTCTCACGAAAACATTCTAGTGATCATCCACTATGCATCATCCTACTACTCAATGGTCAAAGATTAAACCTATTTTACGAGTTCAAAACCAGACTGACTCCAAATACAATTTACAGTCGCTTTCCTTGAAAAGTAATGAACAGGCGTGAAAACTATTTTTTTTTTTTCTCAAATAAAACGTGCGTTTTGTTTTTTATTTGCTACATTATTTATTTCGTAACATCCAAGATAGCTAGTCTAGTCGTCTAAGCGCTACGGATCTTTCTGCGCTCTCTGTAAACAGAATCCTTTTGAACTGGATACGACAATTAAATTGTTTTTAACAAATATTGTTTAAATACGCAAATAATTATACTTACTATACGGGTCGAAGCGAATAATTTCAATTTTATCAGCTAAACGTTCGCGAACAATGTTAAACTGGTGGCCACTTACAACACTCTCCATGAGAACCATGAGCTTTCTACGGCAGATAAATTAAAAACGTGATATTAATGGATTTATTATCTCTAAATAGTTGGGATTGTCAACTTACTTGCTCTTTACCCTTTTCAGCAAAACATTTGTGATAAACATTTTAAATTTAAGAAAATAAATACAATGCACGACTTTTACAGAAATTTTGTGTTATGACACCGGTCGGCGGGTAGATGTCAAATGGGAAAAGGGAAATAAAAAAATCCCATAATGGGTGCGTTCAACTCGCAAGTAGGTTAGGTAGGTAGGGAAATTCGCGATTTTTGGCACCTACCTCGTCGTAAATGAATGAATAGGAATTTTAAAATATTACTAATTTAAAATTCGGAATTTAACAAAATCGGAATTTAGCAATTTCCGAGGACGGATTATGCGAGATCACGGAAAGACTACGCAACTATCAACTGTAGAATTTTCACTATCAAAGCAGCCAAATCAACTACTTCTACTATTCTTTGACGGTTTACAATGGCCAAAGAGCTTGTCATACAGATTGTCCGCTCCGGGGAAAGTAAAACAACGAAGGGAAAATTCCGTTTGCAAGTCGCATTTAATAAACAATCTTAAGATATAAACAAAAAGTACTTTAACAACTGAAGGGTCTATCAAACATCAGCAAGCCCCTTTCCCACAAAGTTTGCACAATGGAGATTTTTCGGTCCTCATCGTCTTCCAGGGGCAGTTCATTCACAGCCACATACTCCGGGTATGACTTGATCAACACCTCAATACTGGTGGCATCTTCAGGTTCGATCTCTATGAAGTTCGGCTCGTACTCACAGTACTCCTTCGAGTTGTCGACGTAGTAGTAAATGCGGATCTTGTCCTCTTCCTCGACAAGCCGCATGATGTTGGCGCGCAACAATCTAACCTTAGTCATCGAGTCTATTTCGTAGTCAGCCACACATTGCCCCTCGGAGTTGGCCCTATTTTTACTGCCAAAAACTGTGCGGGCTTTTTCTTCAGAGGTGACAACTGGCGGAAGTGCCTCGTGTTGATACTTCTTGGCTAATTGGTCGACAGCTTGATCGACGGGAATTTCCGACAGGGCCTTTCCAATCAGGTCGCGACACTTGCGGAGGAAGTCTTTCCGCTCTCGTGAATCAACGTCAGAGTACACGATGCCAGCATTGTGCCAAACATTCAATGGGAGACCACGGCGCAAGTCCACGTTCTCGGCGATGGCACGCTCGAGAATCAGAGGGAACATCTTCTCCATGAGATCTGCATACGACTGCTTCTGGTACACACTCAATGTTATGTGTAACGAGTGGAAACCGGGCTCCGTAAATGCCTGGTGAATAGTTCCACGGGGGAAGTAGAGAATGTCACCCGGCATGAGAACCTTTTCCAATATTGGTTGGCCAATTTCGCTCTGCGAAAAGTTTTTCGACGAAAAGCGTGGCAGTTCCTCCTTCTTGGACCTCGGATTGTACAGCTTCCAACGTTTTCGTCCCTCGATTTGTAGCACGAACGCCTCGATGTCGTCGTAATGAGGAGCGAATCCCTGGCTATTGGGAGGCGTGAGGTACGAGTTCGATCCAACCATGCAGTGGAAAAATTCCTGCAGCGTCGTGTTCATCGCGAATATCGCGGGCAGATATGTCTGCGGATTCAGCAGCCGAATGCTACAGCCATTTGAATAGTGATCCCACACCACTGGCGGCATGGCACGTCCTTCCGGATTCAGAGTATCACGCTCACCTGGGAAATATATTGAACTCAGTTGACGCGTAACCGACTACTGATAGCGAGCTTACCGTTCTTGTAGGAAGTGATGTCGATGTTCTTCGTGAACTCAATGTGATTGTCTATCAGCATCTGATCAATCATCTCAAATGAGATCAGCTTACTGAAGTAGTTGGAATCGTTGCGTTCCACTAGGCATGGTGCCTTTTCCCAGAATTTTTCGAAAAACTGATCGACTCCTATTGGCGCCAGAAGCCATTTTAAAAGCTTTGATCCGTCCCTAGTACTATTATTTCGTATGGGTAGATAGGCCGACGGCGATGGTAGTTCACTCTTGACCACTTCCTTAGTGTTGTCCTTAGGCGTGGATGTTTCAAAAATTTCCTCTAGGGTTGTTTCCTTGGATTGGTTGCTCTTTTTCTTGGCCAATTTCTTCACAGGCTTCACTATTTGCTCATCAGTTTTTCTTTTTCGGTTGGCATTTGTGGGTTTTGTCACAATTTCTGCATTTGGCGTCGCTTTTTTTGCCTTTGTTGCTACTGAAGCTTTTGCAGATGATCCCTGGGTGTTGCTTTTCTGTAATCTTTTACGAATAACTTTGATTGGAGCTTCGCCATTCAGTTTTTCACCGGCATTTAAACACTCGCCATTCGGAGTAGCATCCACCAAACTTTTTGTTTGTGACTTGTTTTGTACTTTCTTCGATCTTGGCGCTTTTTGTTTCTTTGGTGACTTTTTACCGGCACCTTTTTTGTAAATTGCAAATGCTGAAACTTCTTCCATTGTGTCGTTTATTTGGTAAAATCACTTTTTCTAATGGTGCGGTGGTAATAGTCGAACGAATTTCAACTGAAAAATGCTGCCGAAGAATTGTCAAAACAAAAGCACGTGTCAGAATTTTTCTTGTACAGTAATGTCCGAGTTATACTTCTTTAAGTCACACACACAATTCACTTTAAAATGTTACTATGTATTTTTTGCAAGGCTGTTTTAAATGAAGTTATCTTTTTTTTAATAGGTAGGTACCTCGACTGTTTGGTTTAATGAAAAATGCTGTACAATTTTGTTAATAGGTATTAAATGAGTCTATTACGTTGTTACGAAATGGTTTCTCAGGGAAATTTGGATGGTCTATATAGTTTTTATGTAATAGAAGTAAAGATAGAATTATGTGAATGCGAAGTTGCACGTAATTGTTGTTAAAAGGTGTTGGTGAATTCAGCAGTGCACAAAACCCTATAGCAATCTGCTATTTTATTTACCGGCCAGAATTCCAACCTTGTACCTATACATAAAAGAGCTGTATGTGCACCGATTTAACACCGAGAACTTAGCCCCGACACTGATTTTTAGTTCTCCTTCCAACATATTTGTATTAAATGAATACCTAACAAAAGTTTCGTAAAAAAGTGAGATTGCGGTCGTTCATCGTGCCAATTATTATAAAGTGCACCGTCAAAACAAGCAAAATTGTCTCGCTCCAGGATAGTTCAACAAACAGACCTAGACAGCTGAGCAAGTATTGACGTTTGTGTGTATTTTTTTATTGCCGTTTTTATTTAGCGATTGTTTTTAAAAAAATATACATTTAAAATGGAGCAAGAAAAAGAAGATCCAGTTCAACCAAGACAATACGAAGAAGACGCGGATTTGGCTAATTTACTGACGGCCGAGGAGTACCTGGCAAGGAAGAACATCGTCCTGCTGGAGTACGAGAAACAAATGTTCCTGGACATGGTGCAATCCGATGGACTGGTTGTTTGCGCCAAGTTTGTTACTCAAATTACATTTTGCAAAAACAGCCTTTAATGAACTTGCAATTGCAGGGGCCTCTCATATGACCGAGTGATAACAAACATCATAAAGGCATACAGTGATGCCGGGAATCTTATTCTGATAGTTAATGCTTCCGATTGGGAGGAGGAATACTACAAGTCGAAGCTGGACAAGAAATACGTGCATGAAGTAGCCAGTACGGCTGCAGAGAGGTTAAAGCAAAACGTATTCATGAAGGAGTATTGATGTTTTATTGTTTTTCTCGTCACACAGGGAACGGACCTACCTCGAGGGCGGTATTCAGTTCATATCCACTCGAATTCTCGTTGTCGATTTACTGAAAAAACGCATTCCCATTGAGCTGATCACTGGTGTTATTGTAATGCGGGCGCATACCATTGTGGAGTCTTGTCAGGAGGCGTTCGCACTCCGGCTTTACAGACAGAATAATAAAACCGGCTTCATCAAGGCATTTTCCAGTAGTCCAGAAGCGTTCACAGTCGGGTACTCGCACATCGAACGAACGATGCGAAACCTGTTCGTCAAAGTGCTCTACATCTGGCCAAGGTTTCACGCCACAGTGAGAGCTTCTCTGAAGAAATTTGAAGCGCAGACCGTGGAACTGCATGTTCCCATGTCTGACAAAATGGTTAATATCCAGAGTCACATCCTGGACGTTATGAACTACCTTGTGAAGGATATCAAACGCATCAATCGCGGCGTGGACTTGGAGGAGATCACAGTCGAGAACTGTGTCACCAAGAAGTTCCACAAAATCCTACAGGTGCAGCTGGACTGCATTTGGCATCAGCTGAACTCACAAACAAAGTTAATTGTGGCTGATTTAAAGGTCTTGCGCAACCTAATGATGTTAGTACTAGGATGTTCTTTGTAATTGTGTGCTAATGTTCTCGTGTTCTCGTTCAGCTCGACCATCTACAGCGACTCTGTGAGTGCGTATGCTTTGATGAAACGTTACAGAACCACTGAATACGCGCTGAGTAATTCCGGGTGGGTCTTGTTGGACTCCGCCGAACAAATGTTCATGTCCGCTAAGGACCGGGTATTCAATACCGCGGGAGGTTGTTTTTGAACTGTCAAAGTAATGAGCTGTAGCAACTTATAGGGCTTTTATTTCAGAGTTTCAACCGGAACCGTGCCCTAAGTGGAAAATGCTGGCGGAGATTCTTAAAGTCGAGATCCCCGCCGACATGAAGACTTCCAAAAATGATGCCGGAGCACCACCAAAAGTACTCATTCTCTGCCAAGACTCACGAACTTGCTACCAATTGCGGCAATTCCTTACGCAAGGCGGTGAACGATTCCTCCTCTATACAGCCATGAAGCACGGCATTCCCGTGGGTAAGCTCTCGCAGGTGTACGAGAGGGTTAACAAGTCCAAGATGCCCGAAGACGGCACGTCGACCAAGAAGAAACCAACGGAATCCCAAGCAGTCGATCCCGATGCAGAAGCAAAACCACAGGACGAACTTGCGCAGCTACTTTCAAAGGACGACCATATGGAGGAAGACCACTTCCAAGAAAGTTACATGCTCACTATGACTCAGCAGGACATCAAGGAATGTGACTTATCCGAAGAGGAGGATGGTGCGGAGGACGAAGATGTCCCAATCGATGTATCTGTGTTCGAGCCATTCCCTGAAGTAAGACTATATTTCCTCTCGAGTTTTTTGTGCTTATGTTCTCGTTCCAGATGGAAAACCTCGATATCACTGCCACAATAGCAACCAAGAAACAACCTCTCATTTGCATCCAAACGTTCAAGACCGAGCGCGAAGGCGCAATGGCACTGGACAGAATATTGACCGACATCGAACCGCAGTACGTAGTAATGTACCACTGCAATGTGGCAGCCATAAGGCAACTGGAAGTGTACGAAGCCCGCCTGAGACGGCCCGTGAATCAGCGCATCAAGGTGTTCTTTTTAATTCACGCGCAGACAGTTGAAGAACAGTCCTACCTAACGAGCCTGCGGAGGGAAAAGCAGGCTTTCGAGTTAATCATCGACACTAAGAGCGTAAGTCTTGCATCACTGCAATTGGATAGCAAATATTCATTTTGGTTGGTTGCAGAAAATGGTGATTCCCGAATACCAGGACGGTAAATCCGATGAAGCCTTTATCTTGCTCAAACACTACAAACACATCGAAGAAGATACCAATGAGAACACGCGCAAGGCTGGCGGACAACTAGCCGAGACAGTGGCGCAGTCTCCCAAGGTCATCGTTGACATGCGAGAATTCCGCTCCGACTTGCCGTGCTTGATTCACAAGCGCGGAATCGAAGTGATCCCAGTAACAATTACCGTAAGAAACAATCCATTCGCGCATTCCCCCACTTATCGTTGCTTTGTGGCTTACAGATCGGCGACTACATTCTAACGCCCGAGATCTGTGTCGAACGCAAGTCCATCTCGGATCTGATTGGGTCGCTCAACTCTGGTCGATTGTACAACCAGTGCATTCAGATGCAACGTCACTACACCAAACCGATTCTGTTGATCGAGTTCGATCAAAACAAACCCTTCCACCTGCAGGGCAAGTACATGCTCTCAACCAACACCACCACCACGAATGCAGACATTGTCCAGAAACTGCAACTTTTGACAATACACTTCCCGAAACTTCGTCTCATTTGGTCTCCCAGCCCGTACGCAACGGCTCAGTTGTTTGAGGAGCTGAAAATGGGCAAACCCGAACCAGATGCAAAGACAGCGGCGGCCATTGGTACGGAAGAGTCGGCCGGCGGCATAGACGCTCTGGACAAGTTCAACACAAATGTTTTCGATTTTATGCTTCGGCTGCCGGGCATTAATTCGAAAAACATTCACAAAGTCATGCGTCAGGGCGGAAGCTTAAAAGAACTACTAGCGAAAACACAGGTAAACACTGAATTGCTGATATTCGAGAAACTACTGGTTTGTTCTAGGCTCAGTTGGCGGAACTCTTGGACTCACAGGCTAATGCGAAAATGCTTTGGGATATCTTGCATGTTGCGCACTTACCTCAGAAAGATGAGCTTCCCACGACATCCAAATCGTTTCAGTCGAAATATAGAAGAGGAGGACGTGGCGGTGCCGGCAGTTGGCGGCGACTGTAAATGTTTCGCTTCGGTGGTGGATTCTGTAATAAAAGAAAAATGAATTTGTTAAAAGGTCCGCATTATTACTTGGGGGCACATATTTTGGGAATGGGATAGGATTATTGGAAAAGCCTGAGATTGACGGCACTACCAGGAGAATATTAGGGAAAAAGATCGACTGCCCGAGAGGAAACGAATGAACATGAGGAAATAGAGAGGCGCTACTCCAGAAGCAGGGTTCGAAAGTTTTACCAAAAGTTATAACAGATAAAGAAGGACGGACCCTAGGCCTAGCTTCTCACAACCGTTCGTTGTGAGAGTCTTAAATGTTTGGGACGAATTAAAGGGATCTACACTTTCATGCCGAGCCATTCAACTTGAACGATGAAAGACAGAATTTCTGTGTAGTAGTCAACGAAAATTAAGTTGGTAGGGCAATTTTTGTGGGAAGTCTGCTGCACGAGACGGTCTGCCAGCCAAACTAAGGCTAAGGCAGCGAAATACGGCTTGGAAGAGATCAGATGAAAGCCTAATGAATGGAGTTTAAAAAAGGCGTTCCAAAGCGTTCATATTTGGATCAATGGGTAAGCCCTGGTCCGCCCTTAACTGCATCAACTATGCTTCCAGTAAATACCTTTCGGTTTCGTGTGCGCAACACAAAGAGAAAACACCAGCTCACGTAAAACTCACCTCTACTACGTGTGGTGGCCTGGTAAGCCATACTCTTCTCTTTCATGTAACAGGTGTTGTGGTGGTGGTGTCACTTAAACAAAAAAGATCGAAAATATAAATAAACCACAGGTAAACAGAAAACAGTGATCACAGTCGTCGCTGATCGTATTTACCTGTCTTTTAAGAGAGTCCCACCAAGTAAGAGTTAGATTAAGGTGTGTTTTGAGCCTGACTGGTACTGACGTTGTGTCGGTGCACACAGAGGGACAGAGCACAGGGGAGTATCTCAAAAGAGCAGGTATTCTTTGAATTTTACACAAAACAGGTAAATTGTCGGTAATAGTAAACATTTCTCTGGCTGTGCGCGGGTATATTCGTCGTGTTCGTGTTCATGGGTGTAAGCTAAGAACCTAAATTCCATTCGTTCGAATACTTGATTAGTTGGCTTAAAACTTTCAAACCGAGTTGTTGTGTGTGCGCCAGTTTCCAGTAGTCGTTTTTGCCACGGAAGACAAAATTTACAAAAATCAACCAAATTACTGTTTCTGTCCAATCTGTGCACACAAAACGAATGGAATATTGATAATATAGTCAGCAGTGTGTCCTGTTGTGCTGCAAGTGCGAATCAAGTGAATTATTCTTTTTCTCGTTGAAAAGGAAATGAAAAGAGTTGAAGTACGTGCTTTCCTGTCGCATTAAAATAAGTTTTTTATACATAACCACACATATACCTGCAGCCGTAACGAATAAGTTAAAATAGAAATCTTCGCTTACTGTTCTGTGCGCGACGTACTTTAGTGAAATTGAACACCTAACGAGAAAGGAATTTATAACCACAAAATATCTCGAAGCAGCCATCTTTGAATTTATGCAACCTTCTTAAGCCACTGTAAGCGAGAAAACACACAAAGTATCTTATCTAACGCGAGAAAAATCTAACGTCTACGCAAATCTATGGGAAAAATAAGTATTTTGTTCACAACTCGTTTTTTTGTCGTCGTCGTCGTCGTCGTGGTCGTTGTGCATGCCATTGAAATGATGTGGAATTTCTAAGCGATATACTGTGTACAGGTATTTTTGCGGTTGCCATCAAAAATGGTTCAACAAAAAAAAAAGAAGAAGCTAAAAATGAATCTTGCCAAACGAGAAATCTGAATAAGATATGTACATTGTACAAATATGCGAATCATAGACAAAATATGTACAAAAGACTTGTTTTCTTTTTAGACTTTTCTATTTTCCTTTAAACGTGTCATTGGTTTCGAATTCCTCGAGAGTTGAATTTTTGTGCAGAAGTGTTGCCACCAATTTGAATGACTGTCTCGGATAGTAATTAGCGAATTATCACATTCTGGGCTGTTGGCTGACAGCGGTAGTTATAGTGGGAGACTAATTATGCATTGGGAAAATTAAACTTGGATTAAGGACTTTTCTGAGCCACAGGAAACCCACCAGTCACCCTCAGTTCTAGGCGCGGCAGAGAGCCGTCCTTTTCTGTTCTCTTTCGATGCAAATAATTGCTCTTAGATTGAGGTTTTGCATTTTGTTCGCTCTCGATTCATAGGGTATTACATCAACTTTATGTCAATAGTTAAACTCTGCTTTGGGGATAATTATATACATCCGACCAATTTAAGCTAGAGGATATTAATTATCTGAACCGAAAGGGGGAACTGTGACATCAAGGTCACAAAATACAGGCTAATTGACTTTCCGCTTCTTTTAGAATACTCAGCGAAGGATTTTCTTATTTCTCACGAAAACAGAGGATGGAATTCCTAATTCCACAAGTGGAAGGATATGTTCAACTGTCGCGTCTTCATAAAAATACAGTCGGCTTTTTAGAGACTTGATGTTCTTTATATGACACCGTAAACTGCATGATGCGGTAATTTACGTATGAAAACGGTCGTCTGGACAGTGGCGTTTTCGAAATTCGAAAAACGGCGTTAAGTATTTTTAGAATTTTTAGCGAGCCTTTTTTTAATAACTGTCACTTTTCATTCTTTGAAAAACCACATTTAGAAAGCAAAACAAAATAAAAATAATTATTTGGCACAAAGTTCCCTAGGCCTAGCTTCCTATATGTCAAAGCCGTTCTTTGTCTTTCAAACGAATGGAAGCGACCTACAGTATGAAAACTTTTTGAAATGTGACAGTTAATTCTGTTTTCACTTGTCAGTAAACGAACTTTGCGTTTCGTTTTTGCTAGTTGATCAAGCGACCTTCCTCCAAACGGCCGAATCGAGAAACTTTTTCAGAAATATATAACCAACTTTAAAACACCCTAAATTCAATCAAACAGACACAAATATTCGAAAGAAAAACTAGGCCAACTCAACCACTTCCTTAGGCGTTATACAGGGTTAAGAATTCATACGTGCAGCAAAGTATCAGAAAACTGGTATGAATCCCAATTCTATTGAAGAAAAACTAGATAACTGACAACCCGTCAAACCCATGTCAAAATCAATTTAAAAAAAAAAAAACAAACATCCAGCGGAAATGGTTAAAGCTGTAGCGCAAATGGTTGAATGTCAAAAGGGGCTTTTACCAGTTCGGAGCATGGGTGCAACTGTCAAATCAAATATTGTGAATTTGTTTCTTTTTTCATTGTGAGCATGATCAGAGAGTGTTGTCTTTAAACTCAGAATAAATTGACACAGGCGTCTGACTGAAACATATTTTGACAGCTTTAAATTGACATATGCTTTCCGATCAGGATTCAGGAGTGCGAATGTTGGTACAGAAAAAGAGAGCAGATTAAGTAAGAAGGTGACTTCCGCTGTCTGTTGAAACACAACAAATAAATCAATATGTGGATCAAAAACGCCTAAAAATTGGGATGTATGTCAAAGAATGTTAATCGAACAAATTGTAAAGAAGGCTATTGCCTACGGATAAATTAAAAAAAAAAGTCTGTTAACCTTAAAATCCGGCCGATCGGTAATTATTAATCTATTTAATGGATGTCTTGAGAGCGCCGCCTTAAGCCGCATGCAGCAGCTGCGAAATACAATTTTCCAGTGGTCTTCAAATCGACAGCGAAGCGATTGCGAAACCAAAACGAAAAAAAAATATTTATGAAGAATTCCATCAGCTGATGAAAAAAAAAAATCAATGTCAAGTTCGTGGGAATCCATTTCTAATATTTATTAACAAATTAATCACGAACATCAAAATGAAAACATCATTTTAGCAAGCAATTATGGGGACGTTCAAAACTGAAATTTTCTACGTCTGACAGCTGGCCGACATGATGCGTTTAGATTGATCACTTGAGCAGTTTTTTTACTTGACATTTATCGAGTGGTAGGCGAAAATACTTCTAAGATTTTTTTTCTTAGTTCTCAGTTGACATTTCGATTGTACTCAGTCGTACGTAGTAAGTGACGTTACCGACTAACTTAGTTTTTAGTCCGGACTAGAGTCACTATGGCTTTGAATGTTCCTAATTTTATATTCAAAAACACCTCTTATTAAAAATAAAAAAACCGATTACTATCAGTAGTGCTAAGCACACGTTCCACACGTAACAAAACACAAGTCAATCGGAACAAAAAGCCCGGCAAGGGATTCTCTGTAATAGATCTACTCGCATGTGTATGCTTTTTGGAGAACTCTGCTGTCTCCCACTTGACTGCAGGTATACATTACATCGGGAAGCAGTCATGGTGGTATCAGTTTAATGATAAAAATAGCAAAAACCAAATATAAAACCGGAGTGAAGAAAACGGAAAGAATATAGCTGCGTAACTGTTAAACACAAAACAGGTTCCGGTTGTATTCTATTCCATAATAGCCACACTGCTGCCAACATCTGTGACGACCACGCCGACAACGATAGTTTAACTAGTTCTTAGGCTCAAATCTTCCGTTTCTCTCTGTTGCTGTATTCATCAATAGTTTTCCTCTTTACCAGCCAAGTTCGTTGCTTCGTTGTTTACTTTGTACTGCGGTTGTATTGGGCTACAGCTTTGGCTATGCGATGCGCATACGTCCGGTCAAGCCGAGTGATCGACATCAGTTTGGAAAATAAAAACAGATTAAGATCAAAGCGGAATACCCATCTTTAAGTTTGTCCGAACTCATTGGGTATACTTATAATTGTAGTAGAAGAGTCAAGAGTGTTTTGCTTTTGACGCGGGAAATCCTAATCACACTCCCGCTCACAACACAGAGATTGAGCGGCGACGCACACTTTTAAGTAGGTTGCGCAGAAGTGAAATTGTCCCAGAAATTGGTATTCCAAATCATAGCTTTGAAAGCCAAATAAAGTAAACTTGCACGAGCTATTTGTGCTGAACAAATTTCCTTTTATTATTCAGAATGCAGCAACTGTCAGTGTCAATCGCTGAAGGTTTGCGCCATTTATTATAATCATTAGAGTTTATCAACCTAGCTGTGGTGGATGTCCGTTAAATACTCGTACCTCTGCCGCAGTGGTAAGCTGCTTATGTTCCTAACTGTCCATATTTGATCAAAGCATTTTTATTTCGTACGCGAATTTACCGTCAAATCCAATTTTGCATGCAGAGTCAGGGCGATTTGGGGCAAACACATTTGTGTGCAAGTTTCTTAATTGGGAATCGGAAGAAGCAGAGAGTTCGCACTCGGGCTCGAAGTAATATATCAAATGCTAGAAGTTATTAATTATTTCAGTGATACGAGAACGTTTGGGGAATCGTTTGATTGAGAAGCGAAGTAGGCCGATACGGAAAAAGAGTTACGATCGAATTTGTGCCTAGTACAGGTTCGTAGTCACTTCAACTGTAACTTAATGATTGCAATACTCGTTTAATTCTTCCGTCGATATAAACTGGACTGAACATCACTCGAAGCGTCTTGCACTCAAAGCCTCTCAGCAGGTTTACCTTTACAATGTGTATGTGTCTGCACCGTACAGCGTAAAACGGGCCGTAAATTTAGGAGTTCCAATGTCTTTGAAGTAGTTCTTTTTCTTTGACTTGCTTCCATTCAGCAGAGTTTCACAGGTGCATGCAACTCCACTCACGCTGATTGGACTTGGCGACTTACTCATATACACACTTTGTGTTACATAGTTAAGTAATCGACTAAATGACACGGGACAGATTACGTACGATCGTGGTTACCTGGCGATATAGTTTTAAAATGTTTGACGTCTATGACAAAACTACTTACTTTATAATTAGAATTGCTAAGTTATATAATTTTGAAGACTCAAAGCTGAACACGTTAATGTTGACGTAGCCATCGATGAAATGGGTACGACTCAATATTTTTCGCAAGTATCTCTTTCTACGAGAGAATTCGTCCACACCGCTGCTCTTTTGTCAGTCTTTTCTATGCTTACCACAAAAGTAATAGAACTGACGTTTTGTCTTTTATATATCCTACAAAATATCACATGTCAAACACCTGAACTGTTACTCATTTCACAGTTAACTTCCTTTTGTAACTTCGTAAGCACAATGTACAAATTTCGACAGCTCCGCATGGCTGCGTTCAGGCAATAAGTCGAAATAAATAAAAGCTCGACGTTTCAAACTATAGTTTAGCCAGTCTGGCAATAAGTCGAAATAAATAAAAGCTCGACGTTTCAAACTATAGTTTAGCCAGTCTGACAGCTGTCTGTCATTGCACACACTGTTCACTTTGTTCATGTGATGAGTTTTTCAGTTTACGTTTAGCCGATAAATCTAGTCAACAATTTCTTGACTGAGTGCTTAGTTGACATTTTGTATTTATCTTGGTTGAGTAGGAAACGTGACGTTACCAACAAATCTAGTTCTTACGTAGAAGTACAATCGAGTCCAGATAAATCCAGTCGACTTGAGACAACTAGATTTTGGAATATGCCCAATTTCTCTCTCATTATGTGTACTAGTGTTTTACGCTACTTTAACTCAAAATGTTGATCAGTCAAACTGACGGTAATTGCAATTGAAATTTTTTTTCTACCGTCTCCTATCTCATTTGTTCGTTCTTAAGTGATCCTTACTTCAATATTGATCATTTTTATTATTTAAACTTTAACGATCTGACAGTTGGTAAGAAATATGCCAGAATTTTGATTGATTTCGAGTCTCTTTCTGCACAACTTTTACGAACGGAAACCTAGTTAAGTCAAATTTGACTAAAATAACCGTCTTTTTCAGTAAATGTTTGACATAGCTTTCATCACACTCGCATATACAAAGCCAGGAATACACATACTGTCAGAAGAAACTCGTCAAATGTCACCTGCCTTTGTATTACGCAAAACTATATTTGAGAAACGTATTCTCTTCACAATATCAAATACCAAGCAACCACATCATCGAAGAAGAAAAGATGTGTGTATACATAGCTATACACGACTGGTTTACTTGGTTGCTGAGTGGTGTCATCTTCACCAACTCGATTGCGTGAGGGCACACCTGAAGAGGAGAAGACGACGCTATAATATCAGGCAGAGCATTTCCCTCGGCTGTTGTTTGTCATTGGAATCACACCTTAAAATCTCTACATTCTGGCCATGGCTTGCCACATCGTGAGCGAAGATGCCTTTTGCACTCGATCACTTCTGGTAAGTCTAAACAAAGTGGCGAATTTCTAAACACAAACAGCAGACTAGGAGCAAAGAGTGCGATTGCCGTTCGACCGTGCTTATCGTCAAAGGTTATCACAGAAGAAGCAGCGTCCTAAATATCATCGTATGGTACATGTATCTACGTTGATCATTATGACTGCATAACTCGTGTGCATGACATCAGGCACTCATAATAATTGCACGTACATAACGTATGTAGGTGCGATGAACTAGTGAAATTAATATTGCTATCGTATTCGTAACAAATCACTTAATTACAGTAGAAAGTGGTGGTTAACAACATTTTAAATTGAAATTGTACATCTACGTATGATGTGCTCAGCAAAAATGTTGCCTAACCGTTCGGACGCAGTGCGAAGACGCTCAGGACGAGGATCAACGAACGTATCTTCTATTCCACCACATGCATCCAACCGATGGACGCACGATTTATCTTGTAATGGTAGTCGGACTGCATCGATGGCATCGATGGGTGATGGATTAATAATGTGCAAATCGAATTCGGATTATTTTGAAGTTTGAGCCGAAGCATGTAAAATGAGGCTTGCATCGCGTGCTCCATTAATGCAATTTATGCAATTGAACATTTGTCTGATTGACTTGCACTTACTGAAAATTCAAAGAAAATAGGTGGGGCGCCTCCAAATACGCACGCAGTATCACAAGTCAACGCACAACCCAACCCATTCATGCTTTCTTCACCACCCCGGTGTCTAATGTGACACAGTCTACAAACGGTGGGCGTTGTAATTGCGAATGATGGTTACAAATGGCTTTTGTATTCAAATTGACGAGATGAAAGCTGCCTTTCAGCGCAAACAAGCCACTGACTCATGGAGTGAACATGTACAAAACTAAACAAACAAATTACATGTGGTACACGACGCACCTACTACATACCTATATGAATCGCACGTAGGCCGACTAGGCCACGGAGATCGTGGAGAAAACATCTGAGGGGCTGTACTTAGGCGGGTGGTTCGTCTCTCATTTATTTGTTTTTCTAAATTTTTAAGAAAACATATTAAATTGAAGTCTCGTTCGGTATTTATGGAAACCTACTCACTGTTGATGCGCATCTCACATCATTAAACAGAAATTCGTATAGACCGAGAGCCCACAGTCATTTTTGGGTGAGGTAACTGAAAAGTTCGGCAGCGGACTTTTATGGGAATGGTACAGGAATTTCTCGAAACAAGCAACAAAATATTTCCCAGTCAACAGGGAGGTTAGGGATAGATGACATTTAAAAAGGGTTCTTGGTTTTGGTCTCATATAGGACTTGTTAAAAAATAACTCGAAATATTAAATTAAAAACCCGGCATTTGGTACTGCTGACAGATTGTCCAATTTTCGAGCTGGCCCTATATCGCGAATACTACGATCAACGGTGACGTCCGTCGCAGAAGCTTCAAATTGCTCGACCTCGACTGCCCACTGATAATTTTATTTCCATAAATCTCCTTCGCGTCAAATTTTAATCTACAAATTTTAGGCCTACGCTTCTGATAGCTGTACGGCATGTACAGCACCATCTTTTTGACACCACAATTCATCCGATTATTGCCATACATATTTTTAAGCACAACAATTGTAAGCACAAAAATAAATTGCACTCTCTACGTGACGGCCGTCGCAGAAGCTTCAAATTGCTCGACCTCGACTGCCCACTGGATGAGTCTGTTTCGATAAATCTCCTTCGCGTCAAATTTTAATCTCTAAATTTTAAGCCGGCCATATTTTTGAAACCACGCATCTTCATCTCGATTATTGTCATACATATCTTTAAGCACAAATAAATTTACACTATCTCTACCGACCGCAACGAAATCTCATTTTTCAAAAAGAATAACGTCGGATGATGGCATCAGAGTGTTCACCGCTTCAAATTGTACGCCCTGCTTTAAAATGAATGCAATTTGACGACTGATTTTCAAAAGAAATTCTGATAATTTCGAAGCATTGTTCGGGCTTTGAACTTTGGATACTGCTCAAAACAATAAAGCATTTTGAGAAGCACATCTCTGTCACAAATCGGCAACCATTTTTTGTTTAAACGTCAAAAAACCATTTTCTATATGCCCAGAGCAGTGTTTTATTCAAATACTGTCGATAAAAATTAAATTTAAAATCCGAAATGCCTTCCCCCTATATTTGCACCTTATTGTTAACTTTTCAGCAATTTTTTAACAAAACTTTGCTCCAGTCATGTAAAATCTGGTTTTGTTTCTTTTTTCTAAAAGATTTTCAGCTGTTACTTCTTCCTCTTTGACACTGACGTTGTCAGAAACTAATCTATAGCATCCACTTGGCAATTCACGCACGCTTTATATTCTTCGGGTATCAGGTAGCAATTTTATTTTCATATATAATAACATTTGAATTTTATAAGAAGAACTGTATTTTATTTTAAGTTTTGACGTTTCATATCAATAAATAACTTGACAGCGTTTTCCAAAAAAAAAAACTACTCGCCGAATTTCGACTTACTGAAAGACGAAAAATTAAAACTGACAACTAAGTTTGACAAGTAAAACTCAATTAATTTTTCTGCAGCACTCAGAATATCTTCTTCAACACTAGACTCGAATAACATTTCGTATTCGTCTTAACTTTCACTGAAAAGTTTGAAAACTGCTTCTAGATTATTATTACACATTTTATAACGTTGACGTTTATTTTACGATAATGTAAAAAGTATATTTTTTAAAGTTTTTGTAAGAAAGCCGGGCAGGTACTTCTCTTGAAATTGAGGGATTTCTCTCCGATTAGTGAGATTTTACATTTTTCATTTTTCTATGCTGAAACTATTCTTTCGTTTTCACCAAAATTATTCTCACTTGTGTTTTACTTAATTTTGACCAAATTGGTCGTTTAAGTCACTTTAACTACGTCACTTGGGTATAGCAAATGACAACTGAATACTCTTCTTACTTAATTAATTATTGACTAGATTTGTCGTTTACGTCAGCTGAAAAAACCTATCACTGAGGTAATTAACCTAGACCAATACAAACTCAGACACAAGACGCCAACCAGCTGTCAAAAATACTAAAATAGCAAACTAGTGCATTGAACAAACGTCCGCATTATCGACAACTGCAGGAGCTTGCAGAAACGATACGTGGACATGGATAATTCGAATACATATGAAAGAATTGGTGCGATAAGAATATAGCACTGAATAAGGTGACATTACACGAAGATTTGTTGCTCCTTGCTCATTTTGTTGGCCTCAAGGTGCCACCTGTCATTCCAAGTTAGAAAAAAAGGCGCATCCACTTATATAAGTATTTCTTGCTGTCGTACTTACTTCGAAAACTTAAAGAGGAAGACAGAAGGTTGGAAAACAAATTCAAAAATCACCTTGTGTCCCTCTTTTATAAAATTTTGAAATAAAATGTTACGACGTTCGCGAAACACTCTTCTAGAAGAACCCATTCGCACGGGTGTATGACGGTTTACCTTGTATAAAAATTGGTTAAGTTCGACTTAACCAGAAAAAAACAGGAACACTTTTTAGGCTTTCGCCACAAGAACGCTACTCAAAATTAATTAAAAGAATCTTACTAAAATGCGTATCACTCAAACGCACCGTAGAGCACTCTAAAGCCAAACCTCTACCTTACTAATTAATGGCGTTCGCAAATGCGTACATCTAAGGAAAACATACTTTAATCACTTTTAAATTAAATGCCATTTTGTGAAGACTGAAAAACCAAACAAAAACTTAAACGCTTATAGAAGATAGAAAGTTTTTAGAGGTGGATATGCCACGGGATGCCAATTATGTTTTTTTTCTTCGTAGTGATCGATGACACTACTTTTTCCCTTTATTTAAATTATGACACAATTTGAACAGATGGTGTGAACTTAATGTATGTCTGTTTCGCGCTATTGTTGTTGCGTGTGGAAACTGGAAACGTCATTTTGAAGACATACGTAATGTACTTGTTTAATGAATAGTTTCGGTGTTAAATTTCCGGAATGCTGCTCAGCAATCTTTGTTTTGCTTTACCAAGCAATATGCGTAACACGACAATAAGATTTAATTGAAGAATACTTGTCTGCAGACGCTCTTACTTTCTTTACAAATGGCACCTTTTGTGCGGCGCGTTCGCCACACCCATATATATACAAGATTCGGCTCACTCGAAAAGCACTTCAGCTGAGAAAGATGTTACGAAACAAGTGACTTTTATAAATCAAATATGCCCACCCGGCAATCACTTTCCCATGTCGGCGAAGGTTGATTGGGTCAACATGCTCCTATGATATGGTTTTCTTTGCCAGGTATTCGATGTGATTATAAAACCGGTCGGATTCTTAAATTTTGGGGAAAGAACTGAAGAAGAAATCCATCAACACTAATATTTAGTTGGTAAAAAAAAAGAAATACGTGTGACCCGATTGATGGCGGTCAGGTAGCGTGCCGGCTTTCGCGAAGGTATACAGCTTTCACCCAAGTACAAATATTGATCTAGATTGGGTTGTGTTAACTGCATTCTAATGAACTGAACGGAATTGCTATGCGGCTGCCGTCATGCCAACTGCAGTCCAGCAAGAAATTTGACCACCGCTTTGCATGTGTTATATGCCAAAAACCTGCATGAACTCCGCTTTGTATTTAACTTAAATGATAATTTAATTTACACTTTCCCCGTTGGTGCGGTAGTGGCGGGCCTGCACGTGATCAAATGGAAAGAATTCCCCGCCAGTGAATTTAGACCGCTTAAGAGAGTTTACACTTTTCATGGGCACAGATTACTGGTTAGAGGGTATATTGAACATGCCCACCGTGCACTTGGAGAAAGTATTGGTTGAGAAGAAATTGTTTTTTTCAACTGACCATAAATATAGCCAACATATCGCAATAGATGGCGTGAAATGCAGTCGCGTTCTTCGTCACCCCAGTCGCACCTTCAGCAACATGTAATGGCAGGTTAAACGTCATATAAAGGTCTGTAGCTTCCAAATTACACACAAGCAGGTGTCATTGAACCAAAGCGGATTCAAAGAAGAAGTTAAAACGTATTTTACCTAACCAACCAACCGTGAGAGTATACAACTTAGTCTAGATCCAAATTTCATTTTGTTTTGTTCAAATATCAAGGTCAATGAAAGCATGTTATCGTTTGGTTGGGTATATGCAAAGATGTGTCACATTAATTTGAGACTAAATCTAGGACAAGTGGGCTTCATTTTGCGAGATGAATTTGGGCTCGACTGCTCCTATGGGGGGGATGAGATCAACGCCAGGTGACAGGTGTCATTCGCGTTCTTATAATTTCTACAACGCCTGAATTGGTTGAGTCACGAACACAGCATATTGTGCGAGTTCACAGTAAAACCCGTCAAAATGAACTTGAGATGGAAAAAAATCGGTCCGTTTGAACGTTTGTAATTGTCTGATACCTAAAGCTAGCGCTCGAACAAGCTTATAAGGAGCGAGGAGAATAATAATAATTGTTCTTATTTGTACTTTGCCAAATAAATTGAATTGAATTGAATATAAATATTTGTTTCTTCCTGCTCTTCTACTTCTCTTTAAACATATTTCCTTCGATAGAGACACCAACGAAATAGCGCTTCAAATGTGTCAATATTTTTGACGTTTAATTTCCTTGATGGAATTTATTTATTGCTAAAATTTATGAATATTTATAAATTATATATTTTTGGTGCCCCAAAATTTCCAATTAATAATACACTTCCGCACGTTTGCATAACCTTCCCCAGAGCATTCGCTTGAACTTCGTCTAGGCATGTTCTGCCGTAAGCGTTTTGGCGAATCGCCGATAAAAAGCTGTTTGACTTGGTACACAAAAAAATAAGTGAATAGATCTTACACCCTTTGGAAAAATTAATACATGGATGTATATTGACTGTGCGTGAGGCACAGGACGGTATTGACAAAAGGGGCGTGGCGCCTCCCATACAAAAAAAAAAAACACATTTAAAATGCTAATTCCAACATTAATGGGAATTAAAGCTGTCAATTTTGGAACGTTGATGTGCACTGTTTGATGAAAGCACCTCTCAAAATGTAAGTGGGTTTGAAAAAGGAGGTGTGGCACCTCGCATATAACAAAACCATTTAAACCACTATATCTTGGCATTAATGGCGGATTTTCCCTTCACGCTGGGAACAATGTGGGCTGGACTGGAACTAATTGAAGCTAATCTTGGTTCTAAAAGAAAAACCCTTTAAATCTGTTGTAGCCTTAGTTATTGCAACGACTGCTTTATGGCTCACAAAAAACCTTTAAAAGTCTTTCACAAAACAGTCTGAGTTGGAGCTGTTACAAATAATTCGTAACAGGCTTTCGCTACTCACTAGGGCCTTCAAAGGTTCCATTGGGTACACCGTATACAGCTTGATTTATGTGTTTCAGGGAATGAGAAAGGAGTACGGAGGAATAATTAATAATTATTTTATTTTCACAATTTTTTCTCAAATACTATCAACCAAACAGTGATTTTTGACGTCCATTTGCAGGTGGCCTTTTCCCACAAAACTCAATCAACTATTTTCTTCCTCTCATTTCAGTTGTAATATGCCAACGAAATATTCCGTAACGAAGCAACGCAACACAAAATCCCTATCGATGACCGGAAAAGGATACTCCTTTCCACTTTAAGCTAGAAGATACACCACAGAAAGCCTGATCACTAGAGGACAGTTCAAACAAAACGACAACCATGGATTGGGTCGAAGGGGATTTGGTCTGGTTCGATCCAGGTCTAGGTCATCCGATTCCTGGCGAAATTCAAGAAGTACATCGTGCCGCCCAAGTGATTGTCGTGCAGGCACTCATCAAGGGAAAAGTGAGTATATGCGAATCAAAATTTGATCACGTTTGAATGTATCTGTTTCCGACCGCAGTCGCGTTTGCCTGGAATAATTATTATAACGCGTACACAACAAGAAGTGCTATTAACCACAGTCACCTGTCGCGCATATTTCATCGTATTTTTTCTTTTGTCCCCCCAAGACAGTGTGCTGTTCGTTGTGAGTTGGATATTTGCTGTTTCGGCCCAGTTTGGGAAAACCGGATGGAGCAAAACACTCTGCAGCATTTTTCGAATTCCACAATAAAGAGAAAAGTCGCGGAAATTGCTGTATCTGCTTTAGCTCTTGATAATTGATTGCCGCAATTTTGGATACAGAGGAAACCCATTCCCTGTGCCTGTGAATGCTACTTGAACAAGGACTACTTGTTCCACAGATAGACACCTCACAATGTAACCGTTTCTAATGGCATTTGGCGCACAATTTGATTGTCAGTCATTTTAAATTGAATTCCTAGGCCACTTATATTGTGTTTTGAAAATGCCCCGAGGAATGCATAGCGAAACACAACTTACTGGTAAAACCAGAACGCGAACAACGCAACAGCTCCGCATTTAGAAGACACGTAGCATGTACCTGAATCAGGTTTAGAAATACGAAACGGCCGACAAGTTCCAATAAAATTGTTTTCTTTCCTTCTTTCGAATTCGCTCGTTGCAGTTTCATTGATATGCCCATATATTCTCGAGTGGAAAGTTGTCACCAGCCATTAGCCACCAGAGTCTGTTCTAAATGTGGAGCATCTAGGAGTCATCTGTTTACTTTTTGTCAAATTGTTTACAAAGTTGTACTATGCGCTCGCATCCCGGTGGCCGTGGCTATGGCTGATGGAAAAACTAACAGACGAACGAGTTATTCCAGATCCCGCTGGTGCATAGCCCCGATGATTTCATTCAGTGTTGTTTGGCTAACTTCTGTTTGGTATCAGTTTCTTTCCAGATGAGCTTCATCCTGGTATAACGTAGTTGAGTTATCGTTCTGTGCTGTGTTTTTGTTTCTGTTTTTGTTTGTGATGTTTAAAACTCCTTAAAGTCGATGCGAATTGTACGCTTTCACTTGGACCCTTGGCAGAAATATGGTTCAGTCAGTCCTAGTCCATTATCGTCGCCATCTATTCAAATTTTATCGCCGCATGTATTGAGACGGCAGCGTCCGCCCAGCGTTGAGGATATGTCATCAACGTCATCGTCAACTGAACTGAGTTCAGAATCCGCTAAGAACAAACGCACCCGGGACAAGATGAGGAATCGCTATCCGCAAGTTGTCAAACGGCTTTCGATGCTGTGCAGTGATTGTATCGCAAGACATGTTAGTTTGTTTGTGTTTCTGTTCTTTTGTTACAATTTTAATTGAAAAAGGGGTGTTTTCTGTTTTGTTGACTGACTGTGAATGAGTTTGAATTTGCAATATCAGTGATTGAAAGTTGTAGGACTCTGTGCTTGATCTGCCTTTACCATTAGACGAGGTAGTGGATTTTCGAGGTACATCATTTTGAAAATAAAAACTAGATCATCAATACTGGTCCAAAAAGTACACCATGCAGTCGCACGGAATAAGGGGATATTTGCTTATCGCATAGGACGAATGGGAGGCTTTCGTCTCTGTTCTATAAAATTGAATTCAATTCGTCTGTCTGATTGCTTGCCCTCTATAAGTTGTAAGAACCTTTGTGACAGCCCAGGTCACGAAATTTTAAACAAAAAAATACCTATTTGGAGTAAAAGACCAAAAACTTTGCAAAATATTGACTGAATTGAATACAGAGCCTGACGAATAGCAAAGCCTGACCTCATATTTCATTATTTTTTTAAAAACTGTCGCCGAAAACACTTTCCAGTTCGGCTGCGTAATGTCATTAGGCTTGCAACTGAATAAGGTATTCAAATAGAAAGATGTGATCCCTACCGATATGGCGTTCGGTTTTAAGCGACACCAATTCCCAGAGCGCTTAGTTGAAACGATTTGCAAGCACATCCGCAAAGGCAGCGTTGCCAGACGGTCAAAATAATCCCCCCCAGAAAAATCTCCAGATTGGGCTATTTTTTTTTACCAAAAAACAACCTCAAAATTTTGTCATAATTTGTTTAACATGTTTTATGTACGACTCAAAAGTAGGAAATTCAAATATGAAACGCGAACATGTAAGGTTCGGTCTTCCGGCTGCAAAAGTGTGTGACAAATAAATACACGCAATGCAAATGTCACTTTTTGCATCCATCTTGAAGGAATTTACACAAATTATTTTTTATAAAATTTACAGAAAAGGTTGGTGCTTAAATCCAGAAAAATAATATTTAAGGAACTGTTAAAAAAAACCTAAAACTGTTTCCTAGTGAAACTGCCATTAGCATATTTTGAAAGACTTTTTTTTTGTTACTTAAAATCATAAACTAAGTATGAAATAGACTGACAGCTTCAGCAAAAAAAAAGAGGGATTGCTTACAAGCTGAATTTGAGCTTGAATGTAGCCCAGTTTGAATTCATGCCATGTTATTCAAATGGGGAAAACGCATACTTGAAAAAAACCAGCCTACACTTCCGTCTTAAAACCAGATGTCAGATAGCCTGAGGTGGATTCTCATTTCAATATCGAGTGTGGGGCTGTGTTGGGCAAACAAAAGTTTTTCTGAGTTCCCGGTTGAAATTATTTGCTGCAATTTTATAGAAATAGTTGTTCGATTTTCCTATTTCTTGGTATCAAGTGAAACTAAGAAACTAATTATGTAATTGAAATGCAATGAAGGTTCAAATCGTACACTATAAAGAAAAGGAATATACTTTTAAATAATTCTGTAATGAATTTTTTGACACATGTATATCTATCATTTTTATGATGTCGATATCAAAAAATTGTTCGCATGTTCGCCATAGAATTTCCTTTAAATTTCGCAACCTATTTCACCTTTTATGTTTCCATTTTTTCGGTATTCGCTGTTTTTCTTTCGACTGTTTTTTTTTTTTTTTTTAAATTATCGATTTGTTAAACAACTAGCAACAGCATTAAACAGAACTGACAAACTGTACTGTCGTTTTAAGAAGTGTAAGGAAAATTACGAAAAAAAATAAGTTTCCTAGAATAAATTGTTGGAAGAAGCAATAATAAATGTGCAGTCGTCATTTTGGATGCTTATTTCATACACTCACGGTGGTTTCTTTATTTATTAAATGTCTGATAACTATTGTGTTTTTTTTGTTTTGTTTTTCGTTACTAAACATAATCATAATTCAAGTCTTAATATTCGTCATCGATCCGTCTCTTTAAATTCCCTGCCGTTTTTTTGTGCACATTCCCGGCGAAAGAGTTTTTAATTGTGTATCTTATTTTATTTTGACGAATGAATTTTTCACTATTAATTCCTTTATTTATTTATGTGGATTACATTAGCGATAAACCATTTTGTAGAGTACATACTTTCGTGATGAAGTAAAACAACGAATTTAAACTCTGTCAGTGTTCTTATCACTCTCTATTTATTTTTCCCACGAAGGGTGGTAATTTTTCCCTTTTCACCGAAATCAAATCGCCTCGATTTTTTAATGAAAAAATCTTACTTTTATAAGTAAAATTTAAATTTTGTGGAAAGAAAATAGCATTTGTAAAAAATAAATTATAATGATTATTTTTTGATACTAGAAATTTTTTGCTAAAGGCAAATCTCCTTTTTATGGACATTTAGTGCCTTGATATTCGTGGTGAATTTTTGTTTGAATATTTTTTTGTGAGATTATTTAAATTGACACATTTTTTAAGTTTTTTTCCTTTTACACACGGAAAGTTTTTCGGAAATCGAAATTCCCACAAAAAGGCAGAGATACTACGATGTAGGAACACTGCTAAGTGTCAGTTGTTTGTTATACTTTCTGCCATTAAGAATTTTATTTTTTTGCTGCTTCACACGTATTTACAGACAGTGCAATTGTGAGCGGTAGGGAGGGGCTAACATTGAAAAAATTTGCGAGGTAAATCGGGGAGACGCAGGAAAGCTGTCAGCCTATTTAATAGTTAGTTTATTTTGAAATTATATGAAAGACATTAAAACAAATAATGTTCACTGCCAATTAAAGCGTTGGAGAATCGATCAATTATTTTACAGCATTCTTAAATTGCAAACACATCTTTTTCATTCTCGATTGTCACGTTTTTTTAAATCAACGTAATTTTAAATCAACTATTAGTGGACAGAACCGAACGACGAATCTTTAGGCTACCTCTTTCTTGAAAGCTTAAGCTACTCAGCGTTTCTTACGTTCGTCAAATGCTTATTTAAATTATGCGGAAGCACATTTTAAGATTACCAAAAGCGATATTCTAACGAAATACAAATAAAATAGTACTAAAAAGAAATAAACCCCAAATTTGGGGGAAAACCACCAAACTGGCAACACTGCGCAAAAGCCATGGATATGGTGAAAATATTTCTTTCACTAAATCGCTGTCAATCTATTGTCCACCCATAGGTTAGAAGCTTAAACTCTAGCTTAAGCTTCCTGAAGAACTAGAACTCCCCTCACAAACAGAATTTGCCATTAACGTGTACAAGATTCGAGGTAGCTATACCTTCCGAAGGGTTGGTTCTTTTTCATTGCCACAGATCCTGGCAGTCCAAAATATAACTAATTTTTTTTTTTTTGGATTATTTAGAGTTTTAAACAGCCGGGAAAGCGTTCTAAAGTTTTTGATACAGATTTTGGAAAGTTCTGTTTGTTTAGTATTTTTTTAATGCTAGGTTTATAATTGAAGAAGAATTGTAGAATTGGAGAAGAGAGTTTTAAAACAAAGTTCCGCCAAATAAGGAGAAAGATAAATATCTTCCAAATTTTACGTCAGCTCTCTTTTTTCTTTACAAATTTTGTTAAACAAGATTATGTTCCCGAACATCAACAAGAAAGAACTGGAATAATATTCTTTAAAGTTCGTATAAGTCTTGGACTGGCTTTCTGGAAAGTACTCAAGGAAAAGTTCGTTAAAAGAACATTCTTCTGCTTAGTTTTCATAAGTTCTGATTACAGTTCCGGAAGCGTTCTAAAATCTCTACAAATCTCTTTCACTTCGAAATCATTTAAGCCCATCTCTAAAAAAGACACACAAGTTGAAGAACTGAAAGAAGTTGACACGAACTCAGGCCGCCATTTCAAAACTAGGAACTTATCAAAAAAATTTTTTATCTTATCTGCATTTAGCTTTTTTGAGTTCTGGTTGAGAAGAGGATTTCTAGAATTTCTCGAGCCCTTTTCACAACCCTAGACCTCTTTTCCCCATTTTTATTAGTTGAAAAGCTCTTTGCCTTTTTGAAGGCAAATATTTTATGGTTCGTTGAAGAGTAACTCCGAACTAAATTGAAACCAAACATCGACAGCTCGTTGAGCAGTAATTTTGAATTCCAATGAAACGCAAAAACGACAAGAAACATGGGCCCTACTCTCCATTGCGTTCCGAAAGTCAATCCTATTCGAAATCGCTTTTAAGTTGTTACTCTGTAATAATACTTTCGGAATCTTAATGTGAACATTTCATTCAGCTTTCGAAATAGAGCGTAAAAAACGTTAATTTTTGAAAATTGTTACTTTCGAAACGAGGTACAGAGTAGGGCCCCTGGACAGGGTAGCGCGCGTGGTAAGGTAGCTCGGGCAGAAACGAAAAAGCGACAGGATGTTGGGCATTATTTTCTAATTCCAATGAAACGAAAAAGCGACAGGAGGTGAGATTAGGCAGAATAAGAAGAGAGAGGGGGTTACGCACATTGTGGACTTCAATATCGGACGGAATAAGCCATGTGGTTTAAGGGGCTGGACAGAAATTAGCTACCTTGCACAGTTGCCTTAGCAAGTGTCAGTTGTCGCGGAGTATTTTCTATTTAGTGAGGAAAATGTCGAAGCTAGTTAAGTAGGGGAACAGGGTTTGGTAAGTTTTTGTAGTTATTTTTTCGCTCAAAGACCTCTCTTTGGTCGAAATTTATATTTAAATAAGTGAGAAATACAATTGAGAAGTGTCGCTTACTTAAAAGTTCCGCAAAATTATTGTAAGCCACAATCTCCACTTCCTCCAGCCTTCAGAACGTTCAAAACGAGCACATCCCCCAACTGTCACTGCCACAGATGCATTCATAAACGTAACCTCACTTTTAAGCTTCAGAAATGATTTAACATGTTTTCTCTTTCAGCCGCAGACTTTCGCTCTTCAACCGGGCGAGGGCAACTTGCGTCCGCGGCAAGACCTCGGTAGCAGTGGAGTCGACGATATGACCCAGTTGGATGACCTCCACGAAGCGTCACTACTGTGGAACCTGCGTCTGCGCTACGACAAAGGCCTGATTTACACATTTGCCGGCAGCATACTTATCGCAGTGAATCCCTACAAAATGTTCCCAGACTCGTACGGGCTGGAGGTAGCCAAGCAGTACGCTTTGAAGCCCCTTGGCACTTTGCCGCCACATCTGTTCGCAATCGGAGCGGCGGCACATGCAGCTCTGCCATCGCCACAGGTAGTCGTCATATCCGGGGAGTCCGGCTCGGGTAAGACTGAATCAACAAAGCTGGTAATGCAATACCTGGCTGCAGTGGTTCCAGGCGGTGGATCTGCGTCAGCGGTCATTACAGAGCAAATCTTGGAGGCAGCCCCACTCTTGGAGGCGTTCGGAAATGCGAGAACTGCTCGCAACGACAACAGCTCCCGATTCGGAAAGTATCTGGAAGTGTACTTCAAGTCAGGTGCCATTGTTGGCGCCAAGATCACACAGTATTTATTGGAGAAGTCGAGAATAGTAACACAAGCGCCGGGCGAGAGGAATTATCACGTCTTCTACGAAATGCTCGGCGGCCTGTCCGAGGCGGAGCGAACCAAGTACGGCCTGCTGGAGGCGGACAAATATTTTTACCTCAACCAGGGCGGCTCGGACTGTGCTCCCGGAAGAGTGGACTGGGGGTCTCTGCAGAGCGCCATGCAGGTCCTGGGCGTATCGGAAGGAGAGAGAGAGGGCATTATCCGAGTGCTGGCTTCAGTGCTGCACTTGGGAAACGTCTACTTCCACAGGCGTCAGCTGCGACACGGTCAGGAAGGCGTTGAGGTTGGATCGGATGCCGAAATCAAATGGGCTGCTCATTTACTGCACATCTCAGCCGATGGACTGCACCGGTCGTTGACGAGCCGAACAACCGAGGCAAGGTCGGAACGACTGCACACACCTTTGAGCATCGACCAAGCCCTAGATTCGAGAGATGCCTTCGCAAAGGCGCTGTATGCGGGCCTTTTCAATTGGCTCGTGTCGAGGATCAACTCGATCGTGCAGAAAGGCGGGACACACGACGCACACCGCATATCCATCCTCGACATTTTTGGCTTCGAGGACTTGGCCGAAAACTCATTCGAGCAGTTGTGCATCAACTACGCAAATGAAAACCTTCAACTCTACTTCAACAAGCACGTGTTCAAGCTGGAGCAGGCCGAGTATGCCCGCGAGCGACTGGAGTGGACCCCTCTGAACTGGGACGACAATCTGCCGGTGATTCACTTGCTGGCCAAGAAGCCAGTCGGAATTTTCCACCTGTTGGACGACGAGTCAAACTTCCCCCGAGCCTCGGATATGAGCTTCCTGGAAAAATGCCACTACAACCATGCGCTCAATGAGCTGTACTCAAGGCCGCGCATCGGAGCGCAGGAGTTCGGCATCACCCACTACGCCGGACAAGTCTGGTACTGTGTCGATGGTTTTCTGGACAAGAACCGCGACGCTCTTAGAGGAGACGTTCTCGAGCTACTCGCCTCGAGCAAGCTGCAACTCGTTGTGGACCTCACCAAGCAACTGAGAGCCCAGCGGGACTCCGGCAAAACCCTGCCAAAGGGCTCGAATGGGCGGTTCGTCACCATGAAACCGAGAACTCCGACAGTTGCAGCCCGTTTTTCGGACTCGCTGCAGCAACTGCTGCAGTCGATGGGTCGCTGCAATCCCTGGTTCGTGCGCTGCGTGAAGCCAAACAACGAGAAACACGCTCTTAAAATGGACATGCCATGCGTGCTCCAGCAGCTCCGCTACTTGGGCATGCTGGATACCATTCAAATTCGCCAGAGGGGCTACCCGGTGCGGCTTCGATTCCAACATTTCGTCGAGCGCTATCGCCACCTTATGAAGGCTCCGCTGCCGAGGGGAACGCCCTATCGAGAACTGTGCAGGACAGTCCTGGAGTCACTTCCTCGCACCGGAATAGAAGGCCCCGACTTCCAGCTGGGTGCTACAAGAGTTTTTCTACGCGAGGCTCTCCACCGAATGCTGGAAAGCGGCCGCTCCGATCGCCTCAAGAACGCCGCAGTTGTCATTCAGAAGAGTGTGCGGGGAATGCTGGTGCGCAGAAGGCTGGCTCGCGAACAGAGGGCAGCTACGAGGGTGCAGTCCAAATGGCGCGGCTACCGCGAAAGGAAATACTACAAGGAACTGCGGCATGGCGCCGTGCGGGCGCAAGCATGTTGGCGCGGAAAAATGGCAAGGAAACGTTACACCAAGCTCAAGGCGGACCACAAGCGCCGCCTGGAAGTGCAGAAAGTGCAGAAGGAACGTGAGGCGAAGAAAATTGCCAAGGAAAACATCGAACGCAGCCAGGTCGCGTACTTGGACATCCCAGCGGAACTGGCGTTTATATTCTCGAAGACAGAGGGCTGGACACCAGTGCATGGCGACCGTCACTTGGTAAAAGTGGTCGGAACAGTTCCCGGACCACCAGTAGCGGCAGACCTACCCAAGGATTTGGACCAATTTTCATTTGGAAAGTTCAGTTCCGTCTACTGCAATGGACTGCGACTGACCTCGAGGCGTGAACCGATCACCACGCCATTTTTAACAAGAGCCGCGTCCCGAGATCAAGACTTCCAGGACGCACTTGCCGTGTTCAAACTGATTCTGCGCTGGACCAACGACACCACGCTGGACGTCAACAAGGAGAAGGTGCTGTCCGACTACATCGTCCACAAGGGACTCTCGTCCCGTGGGCTGCGCGATGAAATTCTTGTGCAGCTGTGCAATCAGGCGTACCGCGTCGAGGAGAACCAGGCTCAGCGCATCTGGCAGCTGATGGCACAGTGCTTGTCTTGTTTCCAACCAGGTCCTGCATTCAGCAAGTATCTGATGAAGTTTATCACCGACAATGCGCCGGTGTCTATGAAGGAACTGCTGCTGAGGAAGATCCTTCGCAACAGCGGCAGCTCGCAGGCCATGGCCTGCCGAGGTTTCACTCCGTCTTGGGTGGAATGGCGGTCGATATCGCGGGCGTCGGACATTGCTGTTGCACTGACCCTCCCCGATGAAGTCATGCAAACCGTTGCCATCGACTCCTGGACCACTTGCGAAGAGGCTGCCTCACTTGCAATCTCGACACTGGGCATATCGAACCGCGGATGGACTGTCGCGCTGGATGACGGCAAACTACTCACCGACTCCTGCGGGCTGGACTACGTACTGGACCTGATTGCCGAGAAGGAACTTTGTCCCGCTTTCCCAGCTGCTCGCAGCGACTTGTTCAAGTCGGGCACTAAGTTCTCGCGCACACTGCTTCCGGACGTAGAGCCAAGCAGCCCAAAGCGACCACAGGTGCCTCCACCAGAGCCGCCCCAAGCTAAGTCCACGCCAAAACCGATGGAGGCGCCAATCCCGGAGCCGGTGGTGGAGAAGAAGATCGAGTACAATCCCGTACGAAAGAACTCTCGGGACCTGCTATCGAGGAACTCCGCCCTCAATGAACGCTATTTCGAGCAGGAAAAGTCCAGATCGAAGTCATTGGACGACCTGCTAGCCGGAGACGATGGAGATCTGGTAACTACTCCCGAGCCTGAGCCTCTCACCACTCTGGGGCTCTCCGAGAGTCGCCTGAACGACAGATACCATTCAGCAGAACGTTTAGCGCCCATGGGCAAGGAAACCGGCCCTCGCTATCAGAAGTCCCAGCACGCTGGCCGGCGGTCGCATGCCGGATCCCACTCCAGCAAGTATATGGACAAATCGGAGTACGCCACGCGTTCCTCAGCGATGTCCGACACAAGTGAAGCGCCATCCCTGGCCAGCCACGTGCGAAGAGTTCGAGTCCCATCGCAGGCTTCAGATGTCGATCAGTTCCTGGATGATCTTTTCAGCCCCGTGCTCGATGGGTCCCTCGACGAACTGTCAGACGCTCGATCGCTGGCTGCGAGCATTCGCGGCGGTATGGACGACTTCTTTGACACACCAATAATGGAGGAATCCCTCGATCGCCTGACCAACGCCAGTTCGCTGAGCGCCAAGATCAAGGGAGGGGGAGAAAAATCAACCGACAGCACCGACAAGAGCAACAATGCCAATCTGGACGACTACATATCTGGACTGTTCAAGCCGATTTTCATCCGCGAAGATGTCAACAACCTGACCGAGAAGTCCGAACTAATTGACATGATCAAGGGCGGCGGCACCACGCACCAGCAAACGACAACCACGTCCGGCTTCGTGTCCAGCTCACATATGGGCGGCGTTAACCAAGACAGCCTGATGCAGATGATCAGTTTGCCACACGAGGCTGATCCCACGGTCTACCAGCATCAGGTACAGAGGGCTTTTCTGCAGTCCGCGATGGCGCAAAATCTGCAGATCCAGCAACAGCTCCTGGCACAGAATCAAGCCCTTCAGACCCTGCTTAGTCAACAAGACACTCCGACGACATCTCCAGCATCTCCACCGCATATGCAGTCGTCGGCGACAACCCACACATCGACGAGCAAGATCAACTTGCAGAACGCCCCTTCATCTTCGGTTCGCAGGCAGAGCTTCAAGAACCGAATTTCTCAGTTCACTGAGGTGGACCACAACCGCAAGACGTCGTCGGAAAGCGGGGGCTCTTTGATACCACCGCCTCCGCCGCCGCCCATGCCGCCACCCATCGAGTCCAAGGACCCCTCGGAAACACGGCACTTCCTGGATCCCTACGGCCGGGCGAAGACCGTTCGCATCGGAAAGTGGCGTTGGCCACCTCCGCAGGACGGGCCGCAACCAGAGTGCGAGGAGGACTTTTTCGTGTTCAAAATGCGCCAGAGCCAGCGCAAGACTACACCTCAGTCGCAACTGCACAGCAGCAATGGCTCACTCAACGGCTCGGCCATCGAATGGGAGGAGTTCGAAGTAGACTCGTCCAAAGCGCCATCCCCGCCGGCGATGCACACGTCGCAGTTCATGCGCACGCAGATCAAAATAGAAACATCCGGGGGCAAACACATGAAGGAGTCGGTCGACCCCAATCATTCGAACTCGGCTAACAAAATATCCCGAAAGAGCTTTGAGATCGGGGCCGATCGTCCGCCACCGGGAAGTGTGGGCAAGCTCAAGCTCAGTTCTGAGATGCGTCAGCGACTGGAACAGGTAACCGCGGACCACTCAGTTAGGTCTTCGACTAGCACAAAGTCCGAGCAGCGAACACCGGCCAAACTGGAGGACACCAGGAAGCTCATGCTGCAGCAGCAGCTTAGCGGTCACTTCGGGATGATGGGTCAGTCGAACGATATGTCATCGGTGCGGTCGCAGGTCGAGCGAATGGAGGGAAAGCTATCTCCGCCTCCGCAGTCCAGCTGGCCGTCAGTAGTACCGCCAGCTCCGTCCGTTCCAGCGCCCCCACCACCCATTCGTCCGCCAACAACGGCACCCCCTGCTCCACCACCTGTGCCCAAGAGTCCACCAGTTCGCGATGACCGCGGCGAAGAGCGCGAGTACCGATCACAACATCAGCAAGACATTCCGGCGTTTATCCAGCGACAGGAACGCGACACATTCGGAGCGCGACACAACTGGAACGGGTCGGAAGTGTCCAAGGACACCTACGACTCTTGGGGCCGCGCTGAGGCCGCCAAATTGGATATGGTCTACGAAACGAGTTTCAAAAAGGAGATCCCCAACGACCGCGAGAGGTCCAGATCTAGATCTCGCTCGCGCGATCGCGATGACTTTTCCGAGTCCGTATGGGATCGCACCGAGGTCGAAGGACCTCCATCCACCGGCAGTGAGCGTGAGCGAGAGAAAGAGCGCGAAAAGCGTGATCGGATCTACGAAATCCGCCAGGTAGAACGAGAAAAGGAGGGCAACAAAGTGTACCACCCCCCATCGAAGGCACTGGCCGGCCAAAACGATCGCGAGACAAATAACCGCAAGCAGTCGCTTAATCAGCACTTCTCACACAGCTCGTCGACGACGAACAGTACAACCGCCACGTTCAAAACGCACATGGTACAGAAATACGAAAAGGAGCGCAAGCGCAAAACATCTGGATCCACTCTGATTTCCCAGGGCACTCGCCGCGACGACGAAACCGACTACGGCGACGAATGGCCCGCACCATCGATCCCTGCACCTGTTCCAGCTCCACCATCGCTGAAGTCACCGGCCACGGCGTGCCTCACCTACAACCGGGTTCCATGGAAACTGCGCGTTCGCAAGGAGGTGTTCCACCCCAATGAACCGATTGGGCCACCAGTCGCTTTGGATCTGCTCTTCGCCCAGGTGGTGGGCGATGTCTTCGGGCTGACCCCCTGCCTGCGCATTTCACCGCAAGAAAAGACCGCCGCAATGAACATGCTCAATGGACATGGCGTCACCGTTGACAATGTACGCAGTCAGAATGTTCGTGCGATTGTCAAGCGACACTTGGTTGACATGGCACGCAGTTGGCCGCTTTACTTTGCGCGGCTATTCGCTGTACAGGGTGCTCCCCAATTCCCCGACGTGTCCATCATGGGTATTTCACACAACGGCGTCTATTTGGCAAGACGTGACGCAGATTACTTGATTGTGGTGCAGTCGCTGCTGTTCACCGAATTACAAGGCGCTGTCACACTACCACGTCCCGCAGCACTGCAACTGAACATGCGTAACGGCGGACACCTGACACTGCACGCGGTACGTGCGTCTGCGATACAAGCCATGATACAAACCTTTTCCCAGGAATTCAGACAGGTGAGTGCGATTTGATAACACGAAAAAATATATTTGTTGGGCTATTTTGTTTTGATCTTATGCAGTCATTAGGTTCTCTGACAAGTCGTAAAAGGGAGCGTTAATGGGTGCTTTTGTTACAAATGACAGATTTTAAATTTACAGTAACGATTGCTTTGCATGGGTGAATCCCACAGCAAAAATTTGTAAAGCGAAGATAAATGTCTGTTAGGTCATGCCTTTGACAGCGAAGTTAGTAATACTTTTGGCTGTCGTTTCTCTAGTTCAATTTCAGCACTTTCAGCTGTCACAACTGTCAATTATGTTGTTCATTTAGGTAACGAAGTTAAAACTTGCAGTAGGCGCTTTTCTTTTTGAGTTCAGCGAGGAGATCCTAAACTGTCAAAAAAAAGTTCGTTGTCAGAAACACTGGAGTGTCAAATTTGTGCTTCTGTTTTCGTTCAGGGCATGAACAGAATAAATCGACTGAGCAGTCTAAGTTAAAAGATGAGAAACTATCATGTTGATAGTTAAGAATATTTTAAGCCATTTGACAGCTAAAAACCATAGATTCGCAAACAGAAGATAAAAGAATGCATTTTGACCCTTTGAAAAGTATGAAACACACCGATTCTATTGTAAATAAAAGCGCAGCGGAGAAAATATGCGCAATAACGCACAAATGAAACGCATACCCAGTGGTATGTTTTTCTGTAATTACTTTCGCTTTTATAATTTATACAAAGTCTTGTGGTGCTTTCCAATGCATTTGAAATAATCATTTAAACCGTACATTTGTGCTAATCCCACACCTCGTCTTGCATCAGCAGTTGTTAGTGAATCTCAAAGAAACTCACAAGAATCACGAAATTTAACATTTGTTTAACATTACATTGCTTGTATTTTATATTACCGCACACACGTCAAATAAATGTCAAACTCTGTATATAACAACAAATTGCCATCTTGCGCTAAAACTCAGACCATTTTTGTGTCAGTTTTGTATGTATAGTTTGACATTTAGTTTGTTCAACATTATATTGCTTGTAGTTGCGTTTCGTACCACCGCACGCACGTCAAATAAATAAAATAAAACTCTGTATAACAACAAATTGGGATCTAAGCACTTGTAGTGTTTGACATTTATTTGACGTGCTGTCAGTAATTTTTAAAATCGAAATTGAGTCTGAGTTTATGTGTCCTTAATTACGTAAATATAGTAATATTGTTAAGTTTCATAGACTGAAAACATTTAGAGAGTTTAATTGTGAACATGTAATGTCATAACCCTACAACTTGAACAATTTAACGACGCAATGCATAGAATTAGTCGTGTCCGTGGCAGCAACGTATTAAACTGACAGAATGGTTCATAAGGCAAAAGCAATGAATATGTCTAATGTGACAGTTAATGATTAATACTAATATTCATTTTTGTGTCTGTTGAAATCCTCGACAGATTTTACCAATTGAGATAGATCAGAATTATTGGTGGGGCGATGACAGTTCAATAAAAATATATTCTGTCATTGGAATCATTTTGCAAAAAATATTTAATACAAAGGAAATAATTCTTCTTTGAATATGTCACAGATTCCATGTGATTGCGACTTTAAATCGGCGAGGAGACATTTGAAAATAATGATAATGAGCAAGTTTGGATTCAGACTTTCTTGAACCTCATTTACTAACTAGATTTGCCATTTTGTCACATCTTAAAGTTATTTAATTAAAACTATTTTGAAACTATTTGCATAAACAGCCAGTAAAAACAAAGCAGAACATTTTAATTTGCTGCATTAACTTGTTTTATTTTTATTCACAAACATGTTTATGGATTATTGAGAAAACTCGACGCGTTCATAAATTTGACAGCTGGCTAACGTGTTTGAGATTTAATTGATCAGTTGACATTAGCCGACAAATTTAGGCAAGAACTACGACTGACTACTCAGTTGACACCGAGATTGCGCATTGAATGCATAAAAAGTTATTTGAATGACCAGTACAGTTTTTGCGTTTCGGGAAAATATATTCGACAGAAATCTAGTCGACTTAAGACGACTAGACTTTTGAACGTGCCCAATTTCTTGACCGGATTTACCGCAAGAATCAACGAAATGCAATATTACGACAGTAAATGTCAAATTGTCACCGAATACCAAATAAGTGACAGATGCTGTCAGAAGTCAGACTGCCATCTGTCTACACAGTGAAATTTATTTTACTCCTGCGTTTAATTAGTCATGTCAATTTGTGGCACGTATGTATAATATATTGAATCTCAAAGAGTGTGTGAAATAAATCTAAAAAATTGCCAGATCCATGTCATTAGTGTCATATTGCAAAGATGTTTATTTTTATGCCAACGACGAGGCCCCATTTTCACATAAAGCTGGATGTACATGTGTCTGACTTTTAAGTGTATTCTTTTCGCATTTTTAAGAACCGTCTCTACGTTAATCTATTATTGTACACATAATGATAATTCGATTTCCTTTACCCATTATTCAAGGCAGTGGCCCGGTAATGTTTCAACTAACTATCTAGCCGCTTTTAATGCGCGCTCACCAAATTTGTGGCCAACATCTTACACCATCCGGTGACAGATTAAAGCACATAATTAAAAAGATATAACCACCTCAATTGTATGTGAGGAAAAGATACAATCTCAGATTTGTGTTAATCGTATTGTTTCGTCACCGACAGCTTCACCTACCGAGTGAACCAGTTGGATGGTAAAAGATGTGTGCTTCCGAGGAATTAATGCACCTCTAGGTAATGAACTTCGAAAAGGAAATCATTTACAAGTTACAACCGCATTCGTTAGGCATTCCATTTGTCAATGATACTCGTATTCACTCAACTTATGTAATATGCGGACTCATTGGGTGAAGATTTTTCATGTACGTATGGATCTATGGAAGCTTTGTTAATTCAATTTCGCAAGATCGGTCAAGTTATTACGTTTGTAAGAAAGAAGGGGACTACTAGTTACTATAGTGGGTAGCAGGAAGAAGGACCCGCGAGTCAGAGTTCAGTGGCAGTCAAGACGTTGGAGCTTTTCGTGTAACAACTTTTGATTTAGTGAGATTATTTTTTTGACCAAGTATAATTTTGTGTATGTTTTTTTTTTCGGGCTTTTTGGTCTAAAACGCGACTAAAACTAATATTCCATTGTTTTCCTTTGCTAAGTGTGGGGTTGGGCTTGATCTTGCAGAAGATCTAGCTAATCTATTAACAAAATAATATTTTTTGACAGTTGCACCTAAAGGTGGACACATTTGTGTTTTATTTATTTTTTATTTTTATACACTAGTCCCTCACTGTACGTTTTGACGTCGGCATAGAAAAGGTAGAAAAATAGGATAGAAAAGTAAGACGGCGTCTAAAATTAATAAGGTGCACGACTGGGTCGCACGGAACTTTCCCATTCATTGCAAGTTCAATCACAATCCAAAGTTAAGCTCTGAGTTATGAGTACTGTTGAACACAGTTTGTTTATTGATAGAAGCATAGTAAACAAATCAAAATGTCAGTCCCATGGCACTATCTTTTCATAAAGGGTTTTCCAATGAGAGGTGTTATTGTGAATGACCCGCTATTTGGGTAGCTGTCACTTTTGAAGCTTTTATTCTTTGACATTTAACAAGTAGAAACTACGCCATTACTAAAAATGGAACGATACACGCTTCAACAACGTCGTGTCTTTGCTGATTGGGTCCTTGAAATGCATGAAAATGATCCGGAACTCCACCGAAAAATCATCTTGACTGATGAGGCCCATTTCCACCTCGGTGGCTACGTCAACAAGCAAAATTGTCGCATCTGGGGCTGGGAAAACCCAAGAGTTATTGTTGAGAAGCCTCTCCATCCTCAACGTGTGACTGTTTGGTGCGGTTTATGGTCCGGCGGGGTCATTGGACCTTACTTTTTCGAAAATGAGGTTAGATCAACAGTTACGGTGAATGGATCGCGCTATCGAGAGATGATTAATGATTTTTTATGGTCGGAGGTGGATGCTATTGATCTGGACAACGTTTACTTTCCACAAGACGGCGCTACGTGCCACACAAGCAACGAAAGCATTGATCTTTTACGGGAAAAGTTTCCGGACCGTGTTATCTCTCGAAGCGGTGATCACAATTGGCCACCGAGATCTTGTGATTTAACACCTTGCGACTTCTTCCTTTGGGGCCACGTGAAAGATAAGGTATACGCCAACAGCCCAGCGTCGATTCAAGACCTCAAAGATAAAATTCGTGAGGCTATCGAGGACATGGGGCAGCCACTTTGCGATTTGGTTATGGAAAATTTCATGAAAAGGATATGGTCCTGCATGCGTGCTCGTGGTGGCCATTTGGCTGATGTTGTTTTTCATTATTAACCTTCCTCCTTCCTTCCTCTTTATTATGAAATAAACATCCGATCATTTATCTCAAAAAATGACATTTTTCTTTGAATACCAAAATAACACCTCTTATTGGAAAACCCTTTATAAAAAGATGTCGAATTATGGGACACTAATTAAGCGGCAGTAAAAGGGGTATTTTTTTTCGCAAATGCTCCCCATCGAGGTCCACGCTAAACCAACCAAGTTCCGAATAAAAAACAGGTTCATCTCTTCAGTCCTCACTAGTCCTATCTTCTCGGGAAAAGTGAGCCAAATCTGCGGGGCTCAATAAAAGGGGTCATTTTTTCCCGAATGCTACCCATCGAGGTCCACTCTAAGCCAACCAAGTTCCGAATAAGAACAGATTCATCTCTTCAGTCCTCACTAGTCCTATCTTCTCGGGAAAAGTCAGCTAAATCTTAGGGGCACAACATACTACTCAAGTTCGCCCAGCCCCATTCAAAATGGGGCGTAATTCTTGAATGAATTTTCAACATCGTTGTGCAACACCTCTTGGAAATAACTTTCTTCACTGAAAACAGTTTTACTAATTGTTATTTCCTTTGACGTTCCTCTGCATTACAATCACTAATTGCTTGTATAAAATGTATGATAGAAATCCCCATAAAGCCCGACTTTGAAATGCAATTAAATGCAGAGAAACAGAAAGAAAAATCATAAAAACAACATGAGCATACACAAAAGAGTCTGCACAAACAACATACATCACCCAGTTGGCCAGAAGAGGGCGATACGCGCTCGGCTAGCTGCCCAACTAAAGACCCACAACGATCCGATGCCGATCAGCCAATGCTCAGCTCCAAAAGCACTGCGGCCTGTCTATAAATGAGATTCATTGCACACACGAAACATCGACTTCAAGTTGTGCCTACTCCGCACTCATACTGGTATCCGAATCCGAATCCGATGCCGATGCCGATTGCCGACCCGGGTTAGTCAAATGGAAACGCCACTCTGGCTGTGGGCTATGGCTATTGGCATGATGGCTACCCACCAGACACCAGAGTACCGCATCGCAAACGAAATACCACCAACAGGCAGCTCATGCCACTGAAATGGTCAAACGCCACTTTTAGTTGAAAAGAACGGGTCGGTCGAGTAGCACGTCGTAGATAAAGTAGCGCAACTAGCAGTCGTCGCTGTCGTCGTTTTCGTCGTCTTTGCCGTTACGAGTTACTCGCTTGCGGAGCTGCCTATTTTAATGAACGTGTTTTTTTTTTCCATTCGTGTGTCGCCGTTGAATTCGCAGTGCAATGTTTATCGATGAACTGAAGCAATAGAGACACACAAACTCCAAACAAACACACGAAAAAGTATGAATATGATATTTCTTCTGCTGTGGATGTTTAGAAGAACTTGTATCTATTGACAGATCGAACTTTCTAAAGACTTTTAATGAATTGCAAAAAAAAATATAACAATCATCCAACTGAATGTGGTGTTTGTTATTTTTGAATGGATAATCGAGAATATCGCTACGCTCGGGTGAGGCTGGTTATAGTTATTACTTGAATGAACGCTGCGTGCTTTTAACTACCTAATATTCGAAGCGATATTTTGCGGAAACTAGAGCAATCGGGTCGTGTTACACGTTATTACGTATTCAATTTCCACCTCAACTATCCGATTACGGTTTGTTCTCTTCTCATCATTTTGTTACGTGGATAGGAAAATAGTTGTTGTGCCGTGCGAGAGGGACCCTTTATTGAGTGGCCAGATACACGATTGGACTGAGTGGAATATGTGTGCGATTCTATAATCCTAAAGACGGCTAACGGTGTGTGAATGTTGCGGCTCAGAATCAAAGAGTGCTTTCATATAGAGACAACTTGAGTCGAGTCAAATGCAAAGTTTATGCCGCAAACTGAAACTAGAACTGTTTTTAATTATATGCAATGATTTATGTTAAAAAGAAGAGTCTAACTTTCACCGCGTCGATCGTGAATTTAATTGATTCACCTAAACGGTAAACCATTCACTTAGAGGTATTCTTTCTCGCTATGAATGAGTCACGGGCACTTTGAACTAAATACTAAGCGAATATGTCGGAGAGCGCAAGAAGTGTCAAGTCAATAAAGTCAAGTAAGTCGTCAAAGTCTGCCTCCTGCAAGTCAAACGAGACGCGAAAACTAACCGGAATTGTCCACAAAATGGAATCGTTGATTGGCAAAATGCACCACGACAAAGTCAACAACAATGCGACGAAAAATGCGCCAAACAGCCAGCACAAATCGAAATACAATGTTAACGAGAAACAAGTGCATCCGCATCCGTCACATTGTGAAAGTATAATTCAGCGATCGGCATCGCTGGACAGTTTGAACAATCTGACAGATCCGGACAGCTTTGAGGACAATGATGGTCTGTACTCGGATTCGGATGCGGAAATCGCGCACATCACGGGCAAGACGTCCGCCCAAGTACACCATAACCACACACACAATCATCACCATAATCAGCAATCGCATAACCACTACCACCACGAACGACGAGGCAGCGATCTGGACGAGCTCAACGATCAGACAATAAAGAACTGCACAAAGGGTGGCAATTTCGAATTTGACAGTGCGTGGAGTGCTATCGACGAGGACGAGGAGCTGGACGAGGACGCCATGGACCAGGACATGGACAGTTTGAATATGTGTAAAAATAATTTTAAGTACAAAAGCCAAAGTGTTAGCAGTAGTTCTAGTTCTAGTAATAACCAGTATCCTTGCAAGGCTGGCAGACCTGATAGTAATAATAATTATAACGTTAATGAGATCAACTCGATGGAGGACAACGAAAGTGCCTACTCGAAGCATAGCAGCAACAGCGGAAATTGTAGCATTTCGTCGGGCACATCTGTCATATTGTCGACGAAAAATCGACGCACGAGTGTGGCGAGCAGTGGATCTGTCGGCAGAATGGAGACCATTTTGGAGGAGCCAATCGAGGCGAAGATATCGGTGAAAGAGATCCTAGCGCGGTTTGAAACTATGAGTACATCAGAGGTAATGACTGACTGAAAATCTTGACAGTAATTTCCATTTATTGCAAATGGGTTGGGGATTTTTTTTTTTTTTACTATTCAGGATTAGGTGTGAATTTCACTTGAAATTAAGCGAAAATGTCTACTGAATCTTATAGGTTAGAGTTGTCTGTCAGAACAACTGCTTTGACAAATGTCACAAGGGACTGAACAGCAATTTGTTATTCAGGTGACCAGTGTGGAAAAAGTCAACATTCAGTACATCCAAAACGACAGTTTCGTGATGGCTCATCATTGTCTTTTCTGTGCATTTGACCAAAATTGACGCACGTCGTGGGGGCGGTATTTAATTTTGACAGCGAAAAACTATTAGTTTGCATTTGCATATATATTTTCAGTAAATTTGTAGAGTTTTTCTGTTTGAACACAAATTACGTTCAACAACAATAAGTTGTCATTTGATCGCAATCGGACAACTCATTGAGAAGATGTGTGTGAAAAAGGTCAGATGTCATTGTCGGTTGCGATGCAGACGTCTCCCTCTTAAATGACAGCTCGCAGATCTCTCTTGTAGTGTTCTCTAAAATTACTCCAGTTTTTCAAGTGTAGAAGCGGTTCAACAATATTTTTCCTGAATCAGCAGATCTTTACTCTACAACTTGGATAGATTTTTATACAAAACCAAAAAACGTTGTGCTCACAAATAATTAACAAAAGAACTGTCACTTCATACCACCACAAACCTGAACGTCAAATTTCCTAATACAAAATCGAGTTACTTTTCTTTAGAAGTCTTGTTTCGGAAGTAAAAACTCACACAAACGAAATTTTTTCAGAATTATCATTTCTAAACGTCAGATGATCCATTTGACAGGCAAACAAAAAAACAACAGAAATTTTGGGAATCAAAATTCGATTTTCAAACTTTAAGGGAAATTGAATTTTGTCCGAACAATGTTTTTCAAAGGTTACCTACGATCAATATTAAGGAAACATTTACCAAGGTGGGGCAGAGAAACATTGTAAAGGCGCTTAAATTTTCTAGAACAGCGTATCTCGTATCCCATTATGCTGGTATATTTTTCTAGAGGTCTTCGAAATGTCTTAAAACTGTCTTTTTTTATCGCTCACTACCACGATTTGTTTTATTTTACTATAGGATCTGATTCTATGAAAAAAAAAAACACTCATTTACTAAGTCTAGCTGCTGGCCACACTGCTTTTAGTACTCTGTTGTGGTATTCGATTGGGCGCCCTCTCAGAGCACTTTTTTTTTGCTCTCAGAGCAATTTTTGTGTTCGTTTGGTCCAAAAAAAGCAACCTTTTTCAGATTTCAGAGCAATTTTGCGAATCTAGATTTACCAATATAAGTGCATTTGAGTTTGACAACTGTTCGAGTTTGTTTAGGGTTTCGTGAATTGTTTCTACAGCAAAGAAAGGCTGAATCTGTTTTTTTCTAAATTATTTATGTAGAAATATATATAAATCAATCGGGACGGAAATTTTACTATAAAATTTAACAAGTGAATGGAAATCGCTAAGAAAAGTGTCGAAGACTACACATGTTCAAGAGCAAGTGACGTTTTTATGTTCGATTAGGTACTTGAAATCTGAAATCTGAGGGCAAATCTGAAGAAGCCCAATCGAATGCCCCATTTGACTGTCTTTCGCTCGTACAAGAACAAGCGCTGCCAAATTTATTCTAATCGTATTTATTTTTTGTTCCGTTCCTAAGTGAAACCCGTTACTAGGAAATCGGTTAATAATAACTAACTTTCTACTACTTAACTTGATCTTCGCGTAGGAAAATTGTCGATAATTTCGCCGACTTAACGACTGCCTTTCCATGTGTACCTGCACATATAAACAAAATTGTATCAACTGGGCAATTTTGCTAATAGATATCGTGGGTATGTCATATATATCGATTTTGGACCCGCACATGTTCCGATTGCACATATAGAATCGAACATTTCCAACCGAACGCATGCTCAAGGTTGATGGCTGTTGAAAGACGTCAACTTGTTGGAATGCTCGTCAAACAATCTGTCGTGTACGGCAGTGACGCTTTCTCTCATCTTGTTGAGGCTGATGTAGATGTACTGTATCCACCGTTTAAATGATTTGTAAAGAATGGCTGTTTACACGAGACGCGCACAATTTGTAGAAGTGTTGTCCAAGAAGAAGTGCGATTGTAGTAGATCGCACGTAAAGCGCGGAATTCTTACGATCCGCACCTTATTATTTAACACAATTACAGCGATTAACTGCACTCACTTCAAGACCAATGAAATAACGTGAATCATTTCCATTCTATACGATGCGTATATCCATCTTTATTGATGAAGATGCGAGACCGTTAGACCAACGTACTGTTTATTTATAGAACAAAAGAATATCGCGAAATATGGAGTTCAGTCGGTCACAGCTGGAGGGTCAACGGCCAAACAAGTAGGCTGCTCTTCTTAGAATTGACGTGGTATGAGTGTTTTCTTTTTTACGCGCAATCGCGTTGCCTTTTTTTTTTACTATAGGCTTATGCAAAATTGTCTCAGTGCTGCCAAAAGTTTTGATACCCTGATTACATCCTCTTGCGTCATAATTCACTTTCTAACGTTTATTAACCAAATCGTTTTCACATGTTGATCAATTTGTTTGCATAATTTATTACTGCATAAGATAATTTTTATTTCCAATCAGTTTCAAATCGCAGGGTTTTATGATCGTTAAATGGCAAACATCCGCCAGAAGAGCACGATTTCCACTAAAAACTGTTGGCCAACGTAAATATTTTTGGGCAAGACTTTACAACAGGTATTACGGCGCCCGAAACTAAGTTGCATTCAGATGAATTCCAAATTCAAAGACAACGTGCAATTAATTTCTACTGACCGCTTTAATTGCTTGCATGGCAATTTAATTTAATCAGAGATGCGCTTTTAGATATTCTTTCATTTACATGCATATGCCATTTTGCATTGTGGTCGAGCCAGTGTTCATCTGAAGAGCACAGCTTGGCTTGGGCATGCGTCTTCAACCGGGGACGTTGATTTGTGTGTTGTAAGGAAAATTCAGACGAACAGTAAAAGAAATTAACTCGTGATAGCGATGCGATCACGATCTTAATTGCGAATGAAGTTCAAATTGATATATGTAATACAGAGATGTGAACACATGTGTATATGGTTCACGTAGAGTAGATCAACGAACCGGTATATTGAATTTTTGTTTCTACGAATAAGCGGTGTGCAGCAATGTGACGGATTTCATTTGAGGTTTCTCTGTTTTAGGGATTTGGAAATGAGATGCAATCAATTAAAATGATTTCTTAGCTTGTTTGTAAACTGTCAATAGAAATATTGATGTGTTTCTTTGAATGCTGGATGACAACTTAGCACGTCAAACTTACGTCAAAATTCGTATAAAAGAATTGGCATCAACTGCAAATGGTTGGATGACAGTTTTTTTCTATATAGAGTTTGGCATTAATTTGACGTGCCATTGACAGGAAAAAAACATCAGAAACCTTTCAATGAACGAGTACTTTTTGCAATCATTTGTGGCTTGGTAACTTGGTCATGACTTATGACGTTTGAAAATATTTATGCATCAGAAACCTTTCAATGAACGAGTACTTTTTGCAATCATTTGTGGCTTGGTAACTTGGTTATGACTTATGACGTTTGAATGTATTTTTATATGATTTATTTACAAAATGGTGTGCGTTGCGAATTAAGAGCCTGTCAGGTATTTGTTACCGCATCAAAGTAATAAACAGTGCTCAAGCACGTTGAACATGTTGTAACAAAAACGTGTTCAGAGAGATATAAAACAAATTGGTTGTCATATGATTAGCAATGAATATGTGGATTTACTCCATAGGAGTGTGTATGTAGCGGATTTACTACAAAAAAGAGTATTTAGCCACACATTTAAGTTTAAGTTGTAATTTCCATCGTAATATGGACGACCTTCAACCCAAATTGTTGTTTGCAAATTTCTCATTCTAGTTCTTATTTCATTTGTCACTTTTGATAAAGAATTTGTTTGCTTTTACCTAAAGAACTATTTGTTTGTTATGTACATAACGCTGAGCAGTCTACTACATATTTTTGACAGTCAACTTACTCTTTTGTACATTCACATTCACATTACTGGTAAGCAATCATATTGTAAGTTGTCAAACTTTGCTGTGCTCAGATTGCTGCTCAGTGAGCGCGCTCTGATCTAGATTTAAACGCAAAAAGAAACAGAATTTTTTGTCGTTTTCCATTGGGATTTTCAGATCTTTCTTTTTCATAAAACGAGATTTTTCTTTCTTTGTATTTGTGGTGGTGCGTGTTTTAAAAGTCAGCCGTTCTTAAATTGTAGTTTGTGTTAAGAAAAATCTATTCAATTTATGTTGATATCCTTTTTCTCCATTTTTCACAGACTTGTCGTCTAAAAACGTAGTTAATAACACACTTTAAAGTTTGACAAATTACAAATGTTTTAGTGTTAGTGTAAGTAGGTGTGAATCTCGCTCAAAATTGCTCTGACTCCCAAAAAAGTGTTTTTTTTTTTTTGCGCCCAATGGAACATGAAATCTGACAGCCAGCTGATTTTGAGAGCAGAAAAACTGCTGTCCCAAACTTTCTGTCCCAATGGAAAACGACATTAAAGCACTCAAAGTCCAATCAAAAAAAGAAACACGAACTTTTATTTGACATTTCAGGTGCTAATCTGATTAAAAGTAGACCAACGCCTACTGGCAGCTGCGATTGATAGCAAATTCAAGCACTGAACTCTCCCATGTCCAATTGCTACTGTTTTATTGTTTGTACATTTATATATTCTACATTTTGTTCGCCGGAAAAATGACATTCGGCAAATATGTACTTTGTACTACAGTCTTCAGAAAATAGAAAACAAATCAATAAGAAACAGAGATCTTGGTTGCTTTAAAGCGGTAAGCAACATGCACCAAGCGGTTTCAGGTGAATTTAAGGAACGCTAAACATATTGAAAACGCTTACACTTTGTGGTTGACCACGGCCTCAACCCACAAGCCTCTTCAGCCAGTGCGCAGTTTCCTGCTAGTTAATGAAAAGAACTACTCGTTACTCGTTATTTTGCTAATTTTATATTTTTCTGTTGTTTTTAATGAGAAAGTATAGGTTTCAAATCGTATTCAAAACAGACCTACAGTCGCATACAAACTGACACTTGAATGGTTTGACAGCGAACTGACAATTGATGTCAACTAGCCAAAAGAAACGTCACTGTCTCCATGTATTTCAATGGAAAGGAAAAATGTGCCTAGACTCCACGTAAACGGAGTTTGACAAAATTTAGCAAAATATGAACAACGTTTTCTAACAAACCTATTTGAAGCAGCATCTTCTGCCGATATCTCTCCAAACTAAACGAAACGTCACAACATCAATTTGTGGACCCGAGAAGAAGAGAAAGAAAGACCCCATTATCTGCTAAAATACTTTTAAAATATAAGCTTAATAGAGACATTGCCAGTTGTAATTACCTAGCATTTCGCTTTAATCACAGAGTTTTGTTGCAGCCCCGCATTTGATGTCGATAAATATTCATCGAAACCAACGAAGCTCGTCGGCTCAATTATTTTATCGATTCACGATCATTTCACTGATTTGATCGCCGCTTTTGTTTTCCATTTTTACTTTGATACGGTACATGCCATTCGGAAGTTATTAATGAAGTAATTTCCATTATGCTGTAAATTCGCAGCATTTTCCAAGTGAAAATGATAGCAACCTGCAATGGACAGGGACACCCAAAGATTGAGGTGAGTACCTGTTTTTCTTCACTGACTACTGCCACTGATGTCGATTGCTTTTTCCACCGTCGCGTCGTGTCATGTACCATTGATTAAAAGTGGATATACTTGTTTTTCTCTTATTTACTCCTTTGGCAACTTTTTACACACAGCAAAAACAACAACAAAAATTGATGGCTTTTGGTTTGAACTCGTATACTTCAAAAATTAACAATGATAATGAAGAAATGGATTTTCAATCAAAATCGGACTACACGGCGAGGGGATATGCTTTGAATTTTGTGTGAAAGTTCGCCCAAAAGAGAAATTAGTGCGCGCACAATGAAAAAAAAAAAAAAAATGGCAGGAGACAGGGGAGAACTAAAATAAAATCACCAACACTTGCATAACTGAGATATGAACAAATTGTTAAGTATACGACCCCGAATACCTCGAGAAGCTATTTGGCAATTAAAATGCACAATTAAGTCGGTTGTCTGAGGCAGTTTGGCCAGTGAACTTTTATGGTGCAACGGCCACTTAACTTTACATAACTTGATTCTCAGGGCAGAAGTAACGTTCGGCTTGTATCAACAAATTAACATGTAATTTGGTGAAAATGTGATATTGGTCAGCATTTTTCATGTTCAATTAATTGGAACCCGAGCGGCGTGCAATATTGCACCGCCGCTATTAGAAATATGCCACTCGACACGCTGAGTTATTGTACACATCAGCGTGTGTGGACACACTATGATCGAGTTAGTGATACGCTTCGTGAGAAATGTTCTGCGAGGTACGAAAACAACACTTAACCTAGTTTGCTGGTCGCCAAATGCGGAAATTGCAACATTTTGTTAAAAACCACTTTATGCAGCGAGTAGATGACTGGTTTATCCAGTGGTATACATTTGCAATCAGAAATGCTTGACGACGATAAAGAACGAGTTTGTATTGGGAGTGCATTTTGGAATTCTATTTGCGGTCTCTAGAAGCTGTGGATCAGCCAACAGATGAGATGCTTTATGAAATGAAGATTAAATTTATCAACATAATAACAGCACTATTTATGACTCGCTAGATGACACTGACAGATATATTTGAGTAGGAAAAAATGTACGCCGGTGGAGTTGGAACTTATAGTTTCCCATTGCACCAATATAAAACGCATGCAACGTAAATAAATGTACGTTCATTAATTCTGTGTTTGACAGCTGAGTCTTTAGAACTAGAATATTGACAGTAGTGACAGGTCAAATTAGGGACATTCATCGAACAAGCGTTTGTTGATTGTGCGCCACGCAAGGTTTGCTTGACGGCTGAGTCTACAGATGTACAGCACTGATAGAATGACAGTATTGACAGGTCAAATAAGATACTCTCATCGATTCAAACAAACACAGAGCAACTGACATCCGTCTTGTCTTCACACACTAGTACTGCAGAACCCAGAATTGCGAGGACATACGATTTCGATGGATTTTAAGTCTGACAGAAGTCAAAAACTCTAGTTTACTTATCCTGACAGCTGGCTGACGTGATGTTTTCGAGTTTTTATTGGCGTAGACTCATCACGTGAACAGTTTCAGTTTCAGTTGACGTTTATGGATATCAAGAAATTCCCGACTAAGTAGGTACTCAGTTGACATTTCAACTGTATCCCCAATATATTAATTGTAAAAGTGACGTTACCGAAAAATCTAGTTGTTGCGGTCAGCGCAAATCTAGTCCAAACAAATATAGTCGACTTAGTGCGGCTAGATTTAGAATGTGCCATTGACAGTTGTGACAGTTAAAAGCGGGGGAATTAAGGATCAACCCTAGAGAGATTGGCTTCGCTGTCAGTGCGGACTTTTGAATGTGCCATTGACAGTTGTGACATTTAAAAGAGGGGGAATTAAGGACCAACCCTAGAGAGATTGGCTTCGCTGTCAGTGCGGACTTTTGAACTAGCCATTGACAGTTGTGGCACTTCAAAGAGGGGAAATTTAGGAACAACCCTAGGGAGATTGGCTTCGCTGTCAGTATGCAGACTTTTGATTGTGCCATTGACAGTTGTGACACTGCAAAGAGGGGGAATTAATGAACAACCCCAAAACGATTGGCCTCGCTGTCAGTGCAGACTTTTGAACTAGCTATTGACAGTTGTGACACTTCAAAGAGGGGAAATTTAGGAACAACCCTATAGAGAGATCGACTTCGCTGTCAATGCATATCTGAGACCTGATTGACATTTCTTCTCTCTTCGCAATTTCTTGCTGAAGAATTTCAACCCTCACATTAGAAACACAAGCTTTCACAGATTCAAAAAGTAACTAAACAAACCATCATTGTTTTACAGTAGTTAAACATGAATCGCAGTTCTTGTATCCTTTTACCATTGACCTTGCTGAAACTGTCAGATGTATGATCAACTCTCCGCTAAACGTAAAACAAACTCAATTAGTAGACACTGTAAAAGTGTGCCTTGAGCCACACGAAACAGGAATAGGAAGGAAGGCGGGAACGGCATTCACCTATCGGTCGAACTTGTTTCCGATTTGTGTTTTTACTCTGACGATGGCAGGAGCAGCAGTGGTAGTGGTAGCCGTAGTGATGCCCGGTCAATGGCACAGAGAACAGGTCTTCGAATGGCGCTAGGCGACTTTCACATCGTCTTTGTGTTTTGTGCGCCTGTCTCCTAAACTTCGGACCACTTTCCGTTTCATGTCTGCAATTTAGACAGTTAATTGCTTGTGTGAATGACTTCTATATTTGTCTTGTTTTGTTTCTTCTTTGTATCTGCAGGCACAATCGAAGGCTTCGATTATCTCGTCTGGCGCCAGAGCTGCTGCGCAAACGCTTAACGTTCCAATCGAACGTCTGGAGTCGCGTCAGTCGAACCACAGAGAATCTTCGACTGGTCGAGACATCATTGAAACCCAGCACCGCAACAGCCGGCAGGATGTTGTCGAGAATCACAGCAATCATCACTCTTACCATCATCAGCCGCAACAGCAGGAGCAGCACCAGTCACATCAAAACAACGAAGGGAGCGGCAACGGAGGGCGCCACTCCAACGGAGGAATGTTGGGCGAAAGCCAGATGGTCCTCGAGAATCACGCGGAACAAGTCGAGCGTCACCATTTCGCTAAGCAACAGAGCTATTTGCATTCTCGCAAGACATCGGCCAGTCAACAGCAGCAGCAGCAGCAACAGCAGCAGCAGCAGCAACAGCAGACTAGCATGGACGCAAATTACATGACGGAGGACTCGCATCCGAGTACGCCACCCTCGGTGACGAAGTATTCGCTGCTGCAGTTCGCCATGCAACATTTTAGGAACGAGTAAGTTCGGCTTTCAGCTATCCCCCCCGAATGCATATAAATTCTCCTTCCGTTTTCAGCCACACTGCGGATCATCGACCGAATGACCGCCGCGCCTCTTCGAACCGCTCGTATGCAGAGCTCGTCAAGTGGCAGGGTTCCCCTGTGAGGGCTCCGCTTCTCCGCTTGCCGACGGATTTGGCTGCGCTGGCATTGGAGTGCTTCGACTGTATACTTCGCTATTGTGGCGACGTGCCACTCGATCCAGAACTGACAGAGGTCAAGTGCGTGTACACGGTTTTAATGGTGAGCTTTCCCTTTTTTCCCCAACAGAGTCTCCGTTCTAACCCCCTTTCCTGTTAGCATTGTCACAAATATCTGGCGCTGCGCGACGAAGTCTACTGCCAGCTGATGAAGCAGACAACAGCCAACAGATCACCGTGCCCAGACTCCTCCCAGAGAGCGTGGCGTCTCCTTAGCATTTTGGCAGCATACTTTGGGTGTTCGGACGCGCTGCGACCGTACTTGATGGAGCACCTCACCTCTGCGGCTTCCGACCGGCGAAGATCGTGTCACGGTACTGCCGCGGTCTGCCTGACTAATCTTCGAAAGACAGCGCGCTGCGGCGGACGCAAGAATGTACCAAGCGTCGAAGAGGTGACTGCCGTGTCTGCTGGACGCTCAGCAAGACGTCAAATCTACCGCCTGCCCGGCGGAGCAGAGAGAGTTGTCAACACACGTTGTTCCACAGTCGTCGCCGATGTTATATCGGAGCTCTGCGCACTTTTGGGCGTTGACTCCGAGGCCGAACAACAGGAGTTCTCACTGTACTGCATAGTGCAGGGAGACGCCTTCACAATGCCACTGGCGGCCGACGAGTACATCTTAGACGTGACCACGGAACTGCTCAAGTCCGGCCAACCATTCTACTTGATTTTCTGCCGATCCGTGTGGCATTTCTCTCTGAAACGAGACCCCGCACCGACTCCACTCTACATTGAGGTTCTCTTCAACCAGGTCGCTCCGGATTATTTGGAAGGCCTTCTGCTCGAGCTCCCAGGCAATGGTGGGCCAATTCCCGAAGTGGTCCGTGACATGGCGAGAATAGCGGCTCTACTGCACCGAGCTGCGGACCTCAATCACGTTCCTGCAATGAAGGAGATCAAATTTCTTCTGCCCAAACCAGCGCTGGGCATCCGGGAAATTCGTCCAGCTCAGTGGGTGAGCTTGGTGCAGTCCGCCTGGCCGGCCATCGGCAACTTGAGTCCCGGCCAAGTGAAGGCACAATTCCTGAATGTGCTCTCAGCATGGCCCCTGTTCGGCAGCAGTTTCTTCGCTGTGAAACGCATCTGGGCCGAGGAGGGGCCTCACGTTGAGGACAGCAATCCGATGTGGCGCGACTTGATCTTGGCCCTCAACCGACGAGGTGTGCTATTCCTTGATCCGAACACACACGAAACGCTCCAGCACTGGCCCTTCATGGAGGTCATATCCACAAGAAAGGTTCGTTCGAAATCACTTACTACAAGCTCCATTAGTTTATAACAACTTTCCGTTTCAAATAGGTCCGCTCTGAGGACGGTGCGCTCTTCCTCGACATGAAGGTCGGCAACTTGATGCAGCAGCGCGTCATCCGCGTGCAGACCGAACAGGCGCACGAGATATCGCGACTGGTGCGACAGTACATCACAATGGCGCAAATAAGTCAACGGGAGAAGCTTAATTAATCCCCACCCCCCTCCCCCGCCCAACAACCAAGAGCTCAAACCCCGAAACACTGCAGTATATATACTCATACTTGTATAATTGGTAGCTTGTAAGAAAACCATTCCAATATTTATGCTCTCAACTTCTTCTCTATCGTTTGTCTTCCTTTGGCAAAGATTCCGGCCGCGCTTGAGCAAATTTAGAAGATTTTGGGGAACGGTCGTGGTTAATTTAGAATGTAATTCGTTTCGATGTATTTTATTTGTTTTCTTATTTTTTTTTTTTTGTAATTGATCAGCCATATTCAAATTTGAAAATTAACTATGAAATTGATTGCATGCTCGGGCGTTGCTTCTGCAAAATTATTTATGGGAAACACGCTATTCTTATAAACAAAATTGTTGCGTCGTTTCGTTTTGAAATGCTTTTTCGTGGAACGAATAATTGTAATGGTTTAATATTTTATATTCAGAGGAAAATATGTCCGTGTGCGGAAGGATTTCTATATGCGAGTATATTTTCAAGATAATTTATGTTCTATGTTATTCTTTCGAAACATAAATCGATGTATTTTGAAATAAATTAAATTTTTTATACAATAAAGAGAGACATGTTATTTAATCTTTAAACTAAATTTGAGTATCACTAGGTGGCGAGAAATTAAATTCGAAACGGACTTATATTACTTCTTTAAATACCAGAGTGACATGTCTCGAACTGACGTTTGCTGTATTAGAAAATTCGTAACATTGGGTACGTTCAAGAATCTGGTTCAGTTTGTCTGACAGCTGACAGCTGGTGTGATGTGTCTCTAGTTTGATTGTCCTAGATCGGTCACATGAACAGATTTTTTTTGCCAGTTGACGTTTATAGAGGAGTAGCCGACGGATCTATTTAAGATTTTTCCTTTTTGAGTACCGAATTGACAGTTCGAATATGTGGCTGACGTATGAAAACCGACTTTACCGACCAATCTGTTCTGTTTTTTTCTCAGAATCAGTCTCCTTTCTAATTCTTCCCGCTTCTACAGTAAAAGTTATAAAACTATAAAAAAAATATCAACGCATCCACCGATGAGCTGTCAGAGACAACAAGCGGGGACAGACTGTTTCAGGGAGAGCAGAAAACCGACCTCGTTTTGTGCACTTACTAGGAGGCGGAAGAAACCAGACTTTGCAATGCCACAGCTAGATGGCGTTGTTTGAGAATTATTTAAATAAACAATACCAGATGGTAGGAAATTGGGTTTCTACCGTCAGTTCTGTTTTGCGTAGCTTCTTTTAGTGAAACTGCTCACCCCAGAAGACGAGTACGGAAGTCGATCCTAGAGTTTAAAGGTCATCGGTCGTTCACATAGCAAGACATGCTAAAAGCTGTCAAGGCGAGGATTGACAACAAAATATAGAGAGGTTAGAAATGGACACAGCATTTGATGCGTTTAGGGCTGTCTCTATAAAAAAGGGAGCCGTACTTCGTAAAAGCATGGTCTTGGGGAGGGAGAGAGTAAAAATAGGCGTATTTATCTCGCTTCAGTTGGAGCTCCGTAAGAATATAAAGCCAAAGGCACTTAAAATATTTTTTTTCTAAATGTTTGCGTACGAAAGTCATAAAAAAAAAAAATATTGTATTGTTAATTCATTCACATGCAAGTCGCATATTTCTCTTTTGTCAAGCTTAAAGTTTAGTACGCTGCTTGAGCCAAATTTTAGCTCCCATTCAAAATTTCCTCCAAAATTAAGCTGAGCTACATTTAAGGGAATCGCCTCAGCCGAGTGGTTGCGCTCAAAAATCAAACTTTTGTTTCAGAATTTACTTCATGTATCTGTCAAAATTAAGCGCGCCGATTAAATGGGTTGGCACATTTTCTTAGGCTAAATTTTGACAAAACGTTGTGTGCTGCTGCATTTTAGCGTGGGCGAAAAGTAAGCAAGAATGTGTTTTTTAAGTACCTTAACTAGGAGTACGAAGAATCTGAAACGGTGTTGAAACCATAGAGTAGTCAAAGAAGGTTTCAGTTTCAAAAGATTTCTGTTTCAAAGAACAGCTCTCTGACAACTATCCACAGCGCGATCCATGTCAAAATTTAGCTGGGATTTTAGCTTATGTTTGGAGAGAAAAGTTGGAGATCAGATTAAATTTAGTGTAGCTCGAGCAGCGTACTAAATGTGATTAAAATGTGGAAAGCGCGCAAAAGGTTAAATGTCAAAATTGTGATGAGTAATCTGAAGTAAAAGTGTTATAACTAGACATTCTACAAATGTTTAATACCCTCGGGTAGTTGGCTTTATTAGGCGTTTTTCTTTTTTAGTCCACAGCTGAGCACTGAACTGAGCTCGAGCATTATGAGCGCGCTCTGAATCGAGCGTGCTGAGAGCGTTCTGATGTTTTTTTTTGCTTTTCCTGTCAAATGTGACTGGAAGTGTGCTTGAACATGTGTTGTCAGCTTTTTCCTCAGGCTGCTCAGTCAATTTATTCTGAGCTCATAGAGCGCGCTCTGATCATGCTGAACGAAAAAAAAAAAACACAAATTTGAGCTCTGATGTATCTGAGCTAAAAAAGAAACACGAACTTTTTGTATAACAGTTCAGGTTCTGCTCTGAACTAAAAAAAGAAAAAACGCCTATTGTTAGTAATGGAGAAATATTAAATTTTAAACCGAAATATTGACTTTTTTCCTGTAACAAAATTCATATTTTTATTTGTGACATCCTGCAGCCTGAACCTGTTGACATAAACAATGAAATGACTGCAAAAATAAGACAGCAGAAGACCACGCACAATGCAGGAACTCGGAGGAATCTAATAATAAACATTAAATAACAACAAAATGTCAAAGAAGGAGCAAAACTCGGGGTACCTTCTGCGCTCCGCTTATCAAATAAAAAAAAACTACGCCTACTAAAATAAAAAAAGAATCCTCATCCTCCAACACTTTCTGTTTAAATTTCCTTGTACAAAAAAAAAAAGGTCTTGCGTCTATCTATAAGAATATTTATTTTTACAGGGAAGTTGGAGAGAAAAAGTTTGTTCCCAGTATTTTCCGCTTCTTGTCTGTTAATAAAATAAAATACTAATATTTTCATAAACCTTCAGCAAAACATCTGTCCGCATCGAGGAGTGTGTTCAGCAAGTGCAACATGTTTAATTTCCCTCGCGCACGGATAGAACTGCAACTGCAACTCGAACAAGCCCCCACCCAATCCCACGCAACCTGCAACAAAAACAAAAACCAAAAACCAAAGTCAACTCCTTCGTTGTGTTCAATTCAATTACACAGGACATACATATCAATATATTTGTTTCATTTAAAAACTCTACGCACTATTAGCTTACGGACTGCGTGATAAAAATTTACTCCTTTTCGCGGACTTTTTAAGCCGAAAAGATTTCCGAAAAAATAAAATAGCTACACGTAAGGTCAACCATCAATGTTAAATATAATTAAAAAATGTATTTTAAATCATGTCACAGCACTACTAAGTCATTTCGCGCGCTCCGAATAAAATACGTCTGTGTGTCTCTATATAAATGAAAATAATTGCGCCTAGATTTTAGTTAAAACTACTAAGATGAGCTTTTTGGTTTGAATAATTTCTTTTAAATAATACAGTATAAATAAATATATGTTCTTATGGTTAACATAAATAGTTCAGTACATTACTGCCTCTGCAATCTACGCGGACCGTAGTTGTTGCCCTGGCAGGGGCCCTCCCCTCTATACGGCGGCGGTCCGAAGCCCATTCGATAGTTAACTTCGTGCTGAGAAGGCGGTCTCATGTTGTTGTAGTTGCTGTTGTACATTACTCGTCCGCGAGGCGTCGGTGGCGGCCCCGACGAGTAGGGGGGGCGTGGCGGCTGTGCTCCTCCGGAATCCATTCGACGCACTTCCGAGTTGTATCGCATCATGCCAATGTAGCCGGGATGATGTCCTACGGGTTTTTGGTTCTGCGTCTGCGTGTGGGTCTGTGAAGGAGGTTTTTTGGATTCAGACGTACTAACAGTCGCTGTCGTCGGGTCATCTAGGAGGAGAATTGTTGGAAAAAATTGTTAAAAAAACGTATCTCGTTTGTCTCGTGTTCGTATGAGGTTCTTATTCTAGCTAAGTGTGAAGGTCTTAAGACTATGAGCATATTTATTTGAGAAAGTTATATTTATCGGTGCGGGTCCAGTCCGGCATTAGGCTGAAAACATTTATTTCAAGTTCTTAACACTAGAATCATTCAAAACGCGTCAATTTACACAGTCAACTTGAATGCCAGACAAAGTTCTGTTTTATCGAGAATTTAACGTTAAAATGTGCGAGTTCTTAAAAATCACGATCTCAAATTCGCGCGATTGTGTAAATTGACAAACAAAGGAAAACAAAAAACGGGGAAACAAATATAATGTATAGTAAAACTTACAGTTACTACTACAAAGAACTGTACAAAAATAATGGGGTAATATATATCCAATTTAGGTGGACCTCGATGTGGTCCACACATGACACAGGAGCTGAAAGGTAACTTTTGCGGCAACTAAAAAGCATTCAAGAAGAAGAAAGCAGAAGAAAACCGTTGAAAGTTGAAATAAGAATGGAGGGAAAGTGTTTTCGAAAGACTGAAAGTTGTTTAGAAGCGACCTTTTTGGAGATGACAGCTTAACATCAGGTCAAAATGCAGGCAAATTCACAAGATCCGGACAGAACAGTCTGCATCGCCGACATTCGATAAAAATCTTGGTACACTCGACTCCGACAAATCTAACGACGCAATGGATCCACCCTTAAAGAGAGGATTGCCACAGGAATATCGGCGAGGATTGGCACAGGAATATCGGCGGGGATCGCCACAGGAATACCGTTTCGAGGGGAAGTTAGATTTCGTTATTCACTGATGGATTCAAAACTAGTAAGGCGACGCTGTCAGGCATGCTCGAACGGGTTGTGCCGGCCTACAGGTGTCCCTGAGATTTTTGGACACATTCAGTGTGTTCCAGGCAGATTTTCTGGCTCTTCTCAAAGCTGCGGAGCTACTTGAAACGAGATCGAAATCGCCATCTATACGTACATTGATAGTTAGGTCGCGTTTAAGGCTCTAGAGAAGTTCTCCACGAAAACTGAAATAGTCATAAATTGCGTCGAGAACTTGCACAATATGATAAGGGGATTGTGCCCGCAGAACCGTGTCAAGAGTGATACCTGGCAACTGCGATACTGTGGACAATGAAAAGACCGACGTTCTGGGCAGGAAAAGGAGGGGAGTTCCTCCTAAATGCAACAATTGGTCACCAATGGCCGTGGATTGCTCTTTATAAGACCTACAATAAGGGGGCCTAGAAGCCCAAGGGATTTTAAAGCCATTGCGAAGCCTGTTTTAAACCGGAAAAATCTGAAAAACTGATAAAACTCAGCACAGCAAGGTTACGATTAGCGATAGGTATACTGGTTCTTAGGTTGCCTTCTAAGGAAGTTTCCATGGGACTAGGTTTAGTGAATACTATAACAAGCAGGTACCGTGCAGACCCGCAAGTCGCCGAGTATATCAACCACCTTCTCTATGAATGCCAAACAGTTGTTTGGCGTAGACGGAAGCACCTCGGAAGGTACTTATTCGACAGGAGGTTGCTTTCTCAAGCAAAACTTAGACCACACTCGTCCGAACAACGGAGACATCTTGCTGCACTGTCCCAAAGTGGAAAAGAACACCACCGAATTGGGTTCAGTTTGATTTCGCCACATAAGGTGACGCTCCATCATGTGAATTCGGTACTTTCCGGAGCCAAACACTAAAAATCTGTCCAACTGAAGGCTGAAAATATACTCCAAACTACGTGGATAGACTTCGAGCTTCATTGAGACACTTCCATCTTTGGCATCTAATCAGTACTGCAAATAAGTATATAACTTATCTTTTTGCATAGTATGAAAGGTTCTGGGAGAAAATTGAACCATCAGAGATTTTTTTTGCGTGCAATTGATTTTTTAAAGCGGATTTTGAACTAACTTGCTGTCATTTGACACATTTATCAGCACTTGTCAGTTGAAATTCTCTGAGCCAAGAGAGGAACTGCCAGTTACTCGTTATTTTGCTAATTTTCTCTTTTTCTTGCGTTTTTGTTGAGAACGTGTATTGACTTTGTGCGATTGCGATCGATTTATATCGATTGCGTCCGATTTAAGCCGCGTACCTATACGTTCTAGTACAATTTTTCAAAAGACTAGCATATGCAGATGATGGGGAAACGCAGCGGCCTGTCAATGGCGTAAATGGACGGTCTGTCGGCTGTTAAGAACAAAACGAAGTATTGCTGTCATTGAGAAGCAACTCTCAACCTGAGTGACGCAGGTAAAACGTAACTGTGGGTAGATCTATAGATATAACAAAGTTTAACACTTTGTATGTGTCGGCTTTTTAATTGCCTCACAAGAATCACTCTCGAGAATTGCTGTGTCTTCAAGGGCTAAGAAGTCACCTTAGAAGTGAACTCCTCTTTGGTATACCCAAGGAGACTTGACATCATGCCGGTTCTGGTGTTTGATGCAGAAACATGGACAGATGTACGGACGGCGGATAAAAACATCTTGGGAAGCTTTGACAGAAAGATTCTTCGGTTGGTATTCGATTCAGGATGATGAGATTCAACGACGAACTAGTCAAAAAGCCTAAAATACAACGACTGGGCGGGCAAGGTCATGTATGGAGAAATACTTGACTTTGAGCCCATCTCTGAGGGGCAACGAAAACGACAGGCAACACATATAAAAATGCGTTAATTTTTGAAAGGCAGACACAACAAGAAAGACCCCACTTTTTGGAGAGCAACCTCAAACAACATGGTGTGCGTAATTGGAGGTTGGTTAGAGAAGCCCGTCGACTGAGAACGTGTTGCTGCATCAAGGATACCTATCCGCAGCTGCATCAACATCCAATCTGAGCCCCGCTGTCAACAAAATTACCCTGTCCAGTAAAAAAAAAATAAGCACTGAAAGGAACAAAGTCGAAGCCTCCCCGCCACACAATCATTATATTTTTGTTAGCACGCACACTCTAAGAATAGATGTATCCTTAAAAAAAAATTCAAAAATCAAATAAGTAAATTGGTCACCGCACACAACAAACAACATGTACACACACACACACACACATACACACATACAATAGAGCATTCCGCCAGATGGATCCGCCAGATCGAGTCCAAAGCTAAGATTAAAAGTAAAATCATTTCAATACAGATTTAAAAAGAAATTTACTCGTGTTTCCCTTTGTCAAAGTCTACTTAAGAAAAAACAAAGAATTCAAATGGTTTTTGTTGTGTTACAAAAATACAAACCTTGGCCGATGCCAACACCACCAGTGGAAGTTAATTTTGAGTTCGAAGTTGTTGGTGCTGGCGGCGGAGGCGGTGGTGGTGGTGGTGCTATGGTATAATCCGCTAGCTCCCGCTGTGTTCTGTTTATAATTTATTTTTATTTGTTATTACAATTAGAATATATAAAGGTAAAGTTTATTTGAAATGTTATTATATGGTTTTTGTGTATTTTTTTTTTTTTTAATAATAAATAAATTAGGATTGAAAAAAAATCAATTTTTAATAAGAAACAGTGAGGAGACTCCTTTCTAAATCGTTATATTATTTATGTGGATTTGAAATTAGAAAGGATAACAATGTCACTCGTATTATGTGGACCTATAAGTAAATTTTGTTATAAATCGTAAATTTTATTCTAAAAAAAATGTTTTACAGAGAGAAATACTTGGTAGGCCACTAGAAATAATGTTACGTCAACTATTTACATATTTACATATCGTATGCTAGCAGTGGATGGCAGCGCAAGCAGCTCTCAACAAATGGGGCAATGCACATGTAGAGTAGGGTGTCCCTTCTGGTATCTTAACAAAAGTTGCATATGGCAGATCTCATTACAGGAAAAATAACAAAACAAAACAAATATTCAAGGGTGCTTTTAGGCCTCTACCGGACGTGGAAAGTTTGTACATACATTTCTGTTTCTCAATCTTTTCTCAATAACGCTTAAAGTTGTTCGGTTAGCATATTCTTTCAAGTTTTTGGTAGCATTGGAGAGGTTATTTTAATATCTATTAAATGGTGGAACTAAAGAATACTGTGCCGTGCCGAATGAATCGTGGAACCTAAAATGGTGAAATGAAAACAACCCATTAGTCACCAACTGGAGACTGGAATCTGTCAATTCGCCACTTAGCTAATTCTAGAACCAGCCAGAATTAACTGGAAATTTATCAATTGCTGAAGAGGGGAAAAGTATGTGAGCCAATTGTAGAACCAATTGGAATTAGCTAGAAAGTTCTCGAAGAGATGGCAGAGCAGATATAAAAGGAGAGGTTTTAGAACAGGGCCTCAGTAGATTTTTAACAGTCATTGGTTCAAGTTCGAGATAGTAATCGGTTGTGAAGATAAAAATAAGTGCAAAGTAACAGATTGAATTAAGTGTTGGTTTGAGTAATATTGTTCTGGTGCTTAATAAGTGAATAATCCATAAAAGTGTAATAAAAGTGATTTGTACTAGAAAAGTTTAACAGAATAGTGTTTTATCTTTTCTTTTATCTTGTCTTGTGTCAGCCACAAAATTCTATCTGCTCACAAAGCTTTTTGCGCCGTGGTCACAAAAATAAATTCGAATAGCCAAGTTTAAATATTAAAACCCGTAAGCAAAATGAGTTCCGGACCTCGTCGACGATATTTTATTCCTGTTTTGACCTTTTTTCGGTCTCTTTAGTGAATTTAAGAAAAATCACTTATCGTCTGTATGAGATGAAATAAAAAAAATATGTATGTATTTGATACAAAGAAATCTTAACTCTTCGAGAGATAACACGGTCCGGAAACTTTTCCCGTAAAAGATCAATGCTTTCGTTGCTTGTGTGGCACGTAGCGCCGTCTTGTTGAAAGTAAACGTTGCCCAGATCAATACCATCCAACTCCGACCATACAAAATGATTAATCATCTTTCGATAGCGCGATCCATTCACCGTAACTGTTGATCCAACCTCATTTTCGAAAAATGACCCCGCCGGACCATAAACCGCACCAAACAGTCACACGTTGAGGATGGAGAGGCTTCTCAACAATAACTCTTGGGTTTTCCCAGCCCCAGATGCGACAATTTTGCTTGTTGACGTAGCCACCGAGGTGGAAATGAGCCTCATCAGTCAAGATGATTTTTCGATGGAATTCCGGATCATTTTCATGCATTTCAAGGACCCAATCAGCAAAGACACGACGTTGTTGAAGCGTGTATCGTCCCATTTTTAGTAATGGCGTAGTTTCTACTTGTCAAATGTCAAAGAATAACAGCTACCGAAATAGCGGGTCATTCACAATAACACCTCTCATTGGAAAACCATTTATATACTAGCTGACTAAGTGCCGCCCAATTTTGTTGATTTAATGAAAATATCAACTCCGAGCATGCACAATGCACATGCGCATGTTATTCGGTGAATTCAAAATCTGTATTCAAAACTTATACTCATACAATAGAAGTAACTGAAGTTCCTATAGCAAGGTCGATGGTTTGCAATGAAACGGTAATGATTGACGTGTCGGCCAAACTTCCGCCTTCCCTTCTACCCAACGACTAATGACTAATGTATTCAAATAAGGGAACAGACCTACTTAATACATAAATAGGCGTAGGCAAATAGTCAAGTAACTCTTTTACTGCCTTAAACACAACATATGGGCTTGATTTTTATTTTTTGTTGGGAACATTGTGCAGAGATGCAACTCTATGTAAAAGCCAGGTCAATATAATACCACTGAGCAAACGCTTTAGCTACCGTGAATGAGACCGTGCACACATAAGTGCGAGCTCTCCTTGAAACATTTGTGAACAAATCGTCCACATTTATGATTAATCATTCATTGGCAAAACAAGAGCTTGAATCCAAAGGTACATAGGGTGATGGTGAATTGACTCCAACTCTTGCTCATGTTCTGCATTAGTTGTTTGACTCTATTCTCGATTTACGGAGTATGAGTCAAATGGCGCGATGTGCTGTTCCATTTCCACTCCACTTTTTGTCTCATTTTGTGCGTGAAGTGACTTCTAACTCTATTTCGCCGTCGATTATGCAACACAATTTTCGAAACGGCAGCAGTCAGGATGCGTTCGCTTCACCGAAGTTCATTCCTGACTCCATTCTTGCCAAAGTGTCCGCCTTATCGTTGCCTTCTATATGACCTTGCCCGGGAATCCAGAAGACTTCGACCTAATGGTGATCAGTGCGTCGGGACATTTCCTAATCGCCTTCGATTGAATTGTAAATTGTTGATTAACGAAGATGGTTATACCCGACGAAGGACTGTCAACAAAGACAGTTATATCCGACGAATGACACATCTGCAGCTTCCTCTGTTGCCAGTAATTGAGCTTGGAATATGCAACAATCTTTTAGTAGTAATTGAAAATATTACTTTTTCTGCAGATGGATTTCATTTTTGAGTCAGTGTATGTTGTGATTCCTGGTTCGCACAGTAGGCGGGTGTATTCAAGACAAGCACTATGCAGATTTCATATATAACAACCTGACAATCCCAGCAATTCTCTAATGGCACAGAAGAATTGATCGCAGCGAAGGCGAGTGAGCAGTAAATAAATGTTTAATTCTTCTAGTGATATTCAGTCAACGTTTGTGTTGCTTGTTTGTTGAAAGGAAGAGATTAAAAAGCTGTGCCGAGACACTGAAAAGGTAGTCGATTTGATGTTCATGTGTTATTTGTGGAAATTTTGTTTTTCCTATGGCTAGCAGATAAACAGCAGACCTTCAATTCTAACACAGACGGTTACAGCAGTAGAGAAACCGAACCCCCTAACAGAAGTGCTTATGTGGAGAAGCCCTTAACCAACATGGAGCGCACATCTGTAGGCAGATAGCCAAAGGCCGCGTGGTTGAGCGGCAGATCCACCTCGAAATTAAGGTCTCCCTTGGAAAACCCTTACTTTAAATACGAATTGAGCGATTCCATACAAAGAAATATTCAGACTTATTAGCAACGAATGAAATAAGTGTATTTTCGAACCTACACATGGGCCAAGGAGCATCTGGGCACGTCTGGTCAAGAGTTTAAATCTTCGGAACTTCATATTTCAATTGATAAAGCCGAACTTCATGCTTTGCTTACTGTGGTACAAAGTGCCACCGTTGATAGGCCATTGACCTTGGTTTTAGATCATAGCAAGGGATTTGAGTCGATCAGCAACGTCCAGAAAAGAAGACACTTCTAACTTTGATAAAGTTGCAACTACAAGTGGATTTAACTGCCCATAAAGTGACAATTTGTATAAATATTTCGAACCAAACTCAAAAGACAATTGTTACTAATGCCTGATATGCTGGAGAATCGAAAAGTTAGGAGCCATTCAGTTTATACGTCGAAAACAAATATAACATCAGTTGTGATAAAATGTGCGACCCCCACAGACTGTCTCACAGTTTTTCTTGTGGTTTTCCATTCAATAAGACTCTCGAGCTACTATTCGCTTGCTTGTGACATGCACGATTTAAAACGACGCGTTGTGCTCTTTTCCTTGCCTACTGCAGAAGAATATCAAATAGTTCACACAAAGTGCGCGACAACAGTCCTTGAATCTACTAAATACTTATGTACAAAAGGCTTAGAATAGATAAAATAGACAGGTTGACCAATTGGACACCATAGGTACGTCTTTGAGGGAAATGTTATATGCATTGCCCGCAACCATACGCATATGCACTGTTACAGCTTGCCTAGTCTATAGTCTATGAAGCAAAGGCCACTTACCCCATTCCCATTCTGGGTTGTATTGGCGGAGGAGCATCTGTGTTGTCGCTGGTGGATTTGCGTTTCTGTCCAGAGCGTACGATTCCTTGCTCACCGTACTAAAAGTTGGAAAGACAAATGACCGATTAGAGATTGTTTGCGTTGGGAAGATGGGAAAACTTACCGGTGGCGGGTGTCTTATCTGTTGTTGTTGTTGTTGCTGCTGTTGATGGTGTTGCTGTTGAAGTTGGTGCTGCTGCTGTTGTTGTTGTTGTTGTTGCTGAATAAATGCTGGCGGAGCAGTGGAAGTTGTTTGGGTGTAACTCACCCCATTTTGGGTGACGCTGAGCAGTCCCATACCGGTCTGTTGTTGCTGCGGCTGCTGCTGTGAGTGCTGCTGCAATAGCGCTTGAGGTGGAGGAGGCTGCGTTTGAATGATATTGAACTGCTGCGTGGTGGGTTGAGCCTGCATTTGCACCTGTTGCATCATTTGTGGCTGGAACTGCAGCTGCAGTTGCTGCTGCATCATTGGCTGTGAGAAAGTGACAGCAACCGGCGCCGACTGCTGCACAGAAGCGCCAGAAACGGGGATGCCACTCATTGATACGGGTGGCGGGAGGGTATGTAGATCGCTGGCGGTGATCTGCTGCGTTACGTATTGAGTGGGCTGAGGAGCGCGCGTTTGCCACTGAGTTGTCGCTGCGTTCATAACATAGTTTTGGCCGTTGGGCGCGGTGTGAATAAACTGCTGGGTCTGTTGCTGCTGCTGCAGAGGTATGACCTGCTGTTGAAATTGTTGAATCCCGCCCGGATTGGTTGTGGTTGTTGTGTAGAGGGTATTGCCCACGATATGCTGTTGGACGCCATTCATTGGCGGAGGTACGGACATCGTGATGGTAGGCGGAGGGACATGAGTCATGGGCGGCGGTGGAGGCTGGCGCATTAGTTGCTGTTGCGGTGGCGGAATTGACGTTGTGAGTGTGCGCACAAGGGCAGCACCTTCGGATTCTGATGTTGGAGGTGAATTGTCTTCCTCCGGCGACTGCTGGTCGTTTTCCTCTGATTTTTCCGCCGATGAATAGTCCTCATTGTCGGCTGCAAGGTCAGCCCTCATCTGACTTTGGTCAAGCTGCTGCATCGCTTCTGTGATTGGAGTCTGCACGGTGATCGAACCAGCGGGCAACTGCATATGCAACGGGGGCGGGTGTTGGATTATTGACAGCTGAGTGGGCTGTGCGCCGGCCTGTTGAATTATCGTAGGCGGAGGCACCATATACGCTGTGTTGCCCTGCACTGTTATGTACTGCTGCTGCTGCTGAAGGTTGGGTGGGGGCAGAGTGGCCTGCATCTGAATACCTTGGATCTGCTGAGGCTGCTGGTATACCTGTTGCAGGGTGAGCTGATTTCCCTGGCCGTCCCTGGCTGGCTGCTGAATATATTGATATTGAATGGACGCCTGCGGTTGATGGTTGAGAATTATCGGAGAAGCAGCAGTCGTTTGGCTGGTCTGCAGTGCGGCGTTACTAGTTTGAAGTGTAGGCGGCGGCTGATGAAACTGTACAATCTGTTTCATTGGAGGGGGAATGTTCAGATTGTGTGGCCCCGGCTGCTGCTGCTGTATGACCACGTTTCCCTGTTGCATTTGAATGGGTATCCCGCTCTGTGTGACGAATTGCTGATGAATAATATTCGTCGACTGTGCCTGAGCTTGAGGAACATTTGATTGGATAATCGAAGGCGGAGGGACACTTATTATCGACGGGGGTGGTATGTTAATTTGAGGTAATGCTGGCGATTGTTGCTGCTGAAACTGTAGGAACTCCTGTTGTAAGGTTTCGATGAGATTCTTTGCGAGATGTTTGGCAGAGTTCAAGTTCTCGAATCGTTGATGTTCGATATAGAAGTGAAGCGGTTCCTGTGACTCGGTTCCCGTATTGGGATCTATGTACAGCGAGCCGATACCTCTCAACGTGATATTCACCCCCGTCTCCTTTCGGATGTACTGCAAATTGGCTCCGCCGATTCCCGTGAGCTGTTCGCGTAAGTTGAATGCAGGCGGGGCATGGTCAAGGCCGATAATTATTTTCTCAGCGAGCGAATGGCCGTTGTTTTGCTTCATTGTCTGCTCGCCGTTGCCCAGCTGCTGCTGTTGTTGATAAATTGGCTGGCGGATATTATAAATCATGTTGTTCATTTTCTCTAAGATAGGTACTTGTAATTACATAATAGTCGCGAAAATTTGTAGTTTTGTTTTTATTCTATTTTGTTATATCGCTTTTGCAGTAAACATCGTTTGCTGTCAGTTGTGGTAGTTTTTTGATTTTTTTGTTTTTTTGTCTACGGTGCAATCATAACAATGCATTTTTATTTTCTTATTTTAGTGTGCTAAACATGTTGAATACTCACTCTTTTGTGCACTTTTATTCATCCAAAGAATATGCGAATACTTTAAAAACACATTTACTAGTTAAAATTCAGTATTTATGAGTGAAAATTATAAAATGAAACTGCCTTAATTGCGACCTCGTTCCTGGTTGGGAATTTCTGACGCCATATTTGTTTTCGCATGCTTGACAGCGGGATGTTTTTGTGGCGTAATTTTGAGTGCATTCAGTGTAATAGGAAATTTTTTTCGAAGGGAAATTTTCGGATTTTATATTTGGAAAAAATTGAGTCAAATGAGAAATAGAAAACCCCGAGTGATGGCTAAAAGCCTTGTTGGAAAACAGAAGCAGATTTAATATGGCTAATATTAGTTACAACTTGTTAAAAACTGCATGATTAAGTGCAGAAGAGAGGAGAAAATATTTCAAAGTAGAGAAGAAAACATTTAAGAATTGAATTAGTTATTTGTCTGAAGGATTAGTAAAAGACGAAAACTTTAGGTAACTTATATAGATTGCGAATCTTATTATTTGAAAGAAATATTTTCTTGCTCAGATAGTTTTTGTAATGTTTTCCTCACTAGGTTTAGGTTTCATTTAAAGACAATCTGATCAGTGAAAGAAATTACTTTGTGAAATATCGTGGATTAGGTCGTTTTTAAAACTATTTTGATGCTAATGGATTTTTATACATGTAGAAGTTATTTATTGCAGACACATTTTTCCTACATCTTTAATTTTTATTCTTAACACCTGAATCTGTATTCTGTAGCATTCAAAGTTGAAATTTTCGTCTTCGCAGTCGGGGCGAAAGCGTTGCGCCATATTTTGTGCATTTGCTGATCTTTTATACCATGTGTGTGTGAGGGGAAACAAAATTTAGCTGACCTACCTTACCCACTCTCTGATGCCGTTTGTTGCGCAGTTCATATTTGCCTTTGAACGCAGCCACTTGTTGGATTTTCCATAATTCAAATATAAAGTATTATTTGATCGCCATTTTTACACGGGAGTTTTCAATTTTTCATAGTAATATCTAGTTTAACGTGTTATTCATGACGAAATATTATTATTATAGTTATTTAATAGTAATCCAATGTGTTGTGTTTGGTAAATATATTGAAAAAGTGTCCAGAGAGTGCCTGTAAGTGTTTTTTTTTCCAAGTGAAATTTATCATTAACTCCCGTTAAATCAACATTCTACGCATTAAGAAAAATTGGTATGTTGCATTTTAATTTTTGTTAAGCATATTCTCTTTTAGTTGCAATTATAAATGTTTTTGGTGGATTTTTCAATGTTCCTCATACTTAACTTTCTCACAATTGGTTATAGAAGAAGTTCAAGAGGGTCTGGCTGGTACATTGTACCTCATAAGTCGTAACGGTAGATATCTACTCCTTTCCATGCAATTATTTCTCAACCGTCAGTCGATCCAGTTCGAAGACAGTTATTTTCCAATTCAAATTTGAAATTGTTCAGTAAGTTTCTGCTCTGTATTAAAAATTAAATTCCTGTCTGGGCCTGTGTGCGAAAGTCATGGATGTTTAATATGATGGCAATTTCATACAAAACTATATAAGCGACTCTAACATAGATCGAAGTGTTCTTAGAGACCATTTAGAGATATTTAGTCGTCAAAAGCACTTCATTTTAACCCAAAAAGTACGTGAACAGTCTGTACAATTTTTGGTAGGTTTTTCTCTCAAATTTGGTGTCGAAACAAACGTAACAACTCTTTTGCCGTCATTAAATTGTCAACAGAAAGTTGAATAAATACCAATCTCAAGAACACAAATTCAATTACAACTAACCCCTTTTCACATCCAGAACATCTGCCTCAATTCGTTGTTGCACGCATTTGAAGAGTGTCTACTTCAAAGCGACTATGTTAATGAAAGCCTTGCTCGCCAAGCGTCAAAAAGCATTTAACACGAAACCCACTATATACCTGGCTACAGTCAGCTGACATCAATTTAAACCTCACCAACGTAGGATGTAAGGCCTACTTGCAATCTGAAGTTAACCTCTCCACATGCTCACTTCACCTTCCCAGCGTTATCCCTCGTAGGCAAGTTTTGCCAAGTGGTTACTTTAACAACGCCAGTAATAATTACCACCGCAATTGGGATGGACAATCCTTTTTTCTGTACAGCTTTCTTTGTCAAAATCCATACCATTTGAGTTATGCTGGTGTCACTGACTCGGACTTTTTGGCATGTGCTTTGTAGCAACTAACAACAGTCTGTGCAGAACCTCTGCAGATCAAATCATTAACTGCACTGTGGGTCGAAGCTGTGGCCAATCTAGAGCACATCAATCATTGAAAACGACGCGATTCCGCCGCTCGTCCCCCTTCTCTGTGTGTTGTGGAGACGTTAGTGCAACTGCACCAAAAGCCAGTGAATAATTCGGAAAAGCTGATAAAAGGAAACTATAACTGGAAAAGCTCGATGCCGCACAAGACACAGTTCACATGCAAGGTTCATAAGTTCACGCTATGAACTAAACCTTAAGCACAGTGTAAGAGTGGAAGCTTTTCCGCCGCGCAGCAATACAACAAACAACCGTATCAACCCACTGTCCGACTAAAGAACACAGAAAAAGGACTATCGCTCTACAGATGTACGTATGTAGGTCTGAATTACTTCATACACTGACAAGATAATAACACACAGTCAGAGTCGCACGAAATGCGACCACCACTGTGTGTAGAGTGACTTTCGATAGTCCTTTTTCACAACAATAGGAATGGGGTCACATTTATTAGCTCAAGGAAATTTTCAAGAGAGCACACTCTGCGAGAACAGTTTCAGTTTCCCTGTCCACCAGCGGTTTGCTCTTTCCTTTTTGACGGCTGCTTTTTCTCCGTGCGATGTTTTCTACGTCTGTTTTGACGCAGGGTTTGCAATGCACTATATGCACAGCTCAATCGCAACCGCTCTCTCTAACCGATGGCACATTCGAAAAAGAAAAAGAGTTGCTTGGAATTGATCTATTTTTCGAAAATTCCAGTCTCACAAAAAACTAAAATAGCAAGGCAAGGTTTGTCGTCGTGCGGCGGCGGCGACATGGTCATTGGAAGAATGGAGAGGTGCTCCTGCTCCGTGTGCTGTGGGTTCTTTTTTCTATGACAAAGTTAATTTGTTGTTCCTCTTTGCTGGTGGATGTTCCTACTGTTGTTGTAGGGAATACACTTGGTAACTTGGTAATTATATGTACGTATACTTTCTCAAGTATGATGTCATCGACATTGTGTGCCGTAAATATACCCACAGTTGTGGTTCGGAATATGTTGAGCTTTTTTCGGAATGTGATGATTTTTTTATATTTATTGATTTTATTGTAGAATTGAATTGTTAAAGTAGGTGTGTGTATTTAGTTTATCTATTTCTTCTGCATGCGGTTGAGGTGTGAGGAGGTTACATTTTCCTGATTGCTTCAATTCAATTGCAATAGGTAGAAGAATGGGAGTTGACTTCGTTGTATAACAGTTGATAGGGGGACTGCTGGACTTTTATTTCCTAGAAGCTGGGCTTGCTAATCGAAAGAATATGAAAGTGGGTCCGCAGAAGGTCTCGTTCTTGGTGGCAGACCAACAAAAAGGCTGGGCGCGCATTGCGCTTTCAAAGCACTCTGCACTACATAGGTACTTTTAATGGGAATAGATCCACGTCTCAAGATTTGAATTTACTCCTTTTCTGGGTAGAGGCTAAGAATTTTAGTGCCGCTTGGAATAGTTTTGTTTTGGAACACCCTGTTAACATTGAAATGGTCACGAACTTGTTTTTTTTTAACAAGATTCGCAAGATTTGTGACTGTTTTTATGGTAAAACATTTTCAAGTTAATTTATATAAGAAAATCTTATTTTAGTCAACGATTCTGAAGCACCCTGTGTAACAATTTTCCATAACTTTGCAGTTTTCATGACCTTGAAAACAAATTTAAGCGATATCCTTGTTTGTTCAAAAGATATGATTTTTGCATTTTGGATCACAATGTGCCGCGTAACAAAGAAGAGAAATGAAAGTGGGGCTTAGGATACTATACCTAACCTTAAAAAGACTTCCACAATATGCCCTTAACAAGCTAATTAGAAGGGCAAACTATTGTGGATTGGGCGCAAGCCTTCGCAAAACTGAACAAAATTCCACACAACGAGTGTCACCATCTGTACATGTCACAAGCTTGACATTTTCAATTTGTATCATATTTTAGTCAGAAAGGACGCCTAAAATATAAGAAAGAGTTATTAAATCAGTAGTTTTAGCACAAGTTTCGCCCTCATCCTCGTTTTAGTACTTTCAGGAACAAAGTAATAAGTCTACGAGCTCATAGCAGAGTCGTCCAAAGACCAGCTTGCTTGTTAATCAGCGCCTCACTACCGGCTACTCCTTGAGCTGCACTTCTTCTTCTGTTTTATCTGACGGAAACCGACATTCTTAGCAAATAAACAGCAAAATTCAGGAGCTTAGGGGCATTCTAGGAAATAGAAAGGCTAATGAACTAAACTTCTAATTCGACCAGGTAAACGTACCTAGATTTCTCCTATCGCTTCTTGGCAGCTTATGATGTAGCTAGGGTCCTTGGGTGGGCAAGTCGTAGAACATAAATTTGATCAACGCAGGGTCTAAAACTTGACAGTAGGCGGATCTTTCTCGACCAAGTGGATATCAGCACGAAAATATTTCTCATCACTGCATCAAGCTATATCGACAATCAGGAAGATGTACAGTACAGTCCCGGTGCTTTCCCAAAAACGAAAACACTATACTGTAGTCCTTTACTACAACAATCCAACAGACATCTAGGTCTCTTACGTTTCACCTTATAAAGGTCTTAGTTCGCTTTAAGACGAAAGAAACTCCAACCTTCTTGAGCATTTTTTGGTCGCATTTCATCTTCTTCGTCAGATTTGACAACTTTTAGAGATTTGATAGCGGAAGTGATTGCCTCAACTGTGGGAGTATTTTCTGTTTTACTCAAACCGGCTGATCGCATATCCTCTGCTCGGTACACTTCGCAGAGGCTTTCCCCGGCATCAGTCAGTTTTCACCCATCCGCAAGTATCACAGTCGCAGCCTTATAAAAGCCGCTTTCCTTTATTGAGCCGACACAACTCACCACCCGGACTTGAACGCCCTGAGGTCAACCCAGACAACGATGCATACTACGAGTATGCATCCGAGAAAACAGCCACAGTTTATGTAAAATAGATTTAAGAAAACAAACGTTGTATACCTTTGCCCCTGTTGTTGAGCCAACGCAGTTAAATATTTACTATTCACCACCATTTGTTACCTAGCCTTGAGTCAAATTGTATATACAAAATGAAATGTAATGAGCCGACACAATCTTCATTCAGTCGATAACTAGCATTCTCCCTAATAAGCTGCAGATATTTCCCTGTCCGCAAAAAGATGTTGCAAACGAGTCTATCTAAGTGTACGCTAAATGCCGCTGTCGAGGAGTCGTAGGGTTTTGGTTCATTTACACACCGACGCCATACTCCCAGGTCATTGTTGTTTCGACTTAAACCCGACGTTCTACCGAACGTCATAAGTGGAGCTCCATATGATTGCAAACTGTACCTTTCACTCTTCAGGCCCAGCTCTAAAGGATGTCCTAATTTGACAGGGTTGCCGAAGTTCACTTTATTCGTCTTGTCAGTACAGCATGGCCGCTGCCTTATTCGATTCAATTCCGTCCAGCAACCATTCCGATTCAAACACTCTTAATTTCAAACAGGCTAAAGCCGTAGTCGATGCCTGGCATTGCAAATGAAGAAATCTATGTAGCAACAGGCCTGTTTTTTTTTTTAAATTATTTCCGTCGCCTTTTGACTGACACTGCGCCCTAAAAGATCAGCTTCAAAAACTGAGCCTAAGTAAGTGAGTAACAGGCCAGTGGTGGACCCCAGAATGGTAGTGAGCTACAATTTAATCCCCAGTCCGAATTGAGAAGCTTGGCAGCTATTCTCTCGGATTTTTATCAAACGTTAGCAAGAGGCGTGGCGCGGTAGGAAAATTCAATTTCCGTTGTTCCCGAGACTGTTCAGCACACTAACTACTGGGCCCTAACCCTAATAGAAATTCCTAATATTCACCTGAAATTAATTGCTCATATTTCACGACAAAACGTTAACCCACATAGAACATTATTTTTCAAGCGTATAACTGTGAGATCAACATCTGAAGGAACAGCTGAATATCCGCGTACATTTGCTAGTTCCAAATGATGTTTACAGGGGGGCAGCGATGTTATCTGCACTGTCAATCACTCCGAAAAGCGATAAGCAATATTAAGAGCAAAATAAAAGTCTGGCCACAAAGTTAGCCATATATTCGCCAGGCCAACCGACTTTATAAGTTAAATTGCCTTCATAGGTGAATATGCGTGTGACAGACACGTCCGACACGAAAAGAAGGCGAAAAACAGTCACCAACTCTGCTCCATGAATGTAGGGTACTGGTGCCAGCTTGGCTACCAACAGGGTACACCACTCTACACTTGTATAGAAATTTTCCATCACCACTTTGCAGAAGTCGGGCTATTCATATCCGACCCAACTCCAGGCATGTGTTGTATGATGGTTGGACGTTGCCATAGGAACGATGTCGTCAATCGCTTAGTCAGTCAGCGTGGCAGTGGTCGCAAAGGCATGTCCCTCCCTCTCGCCCTCCTCTGTCGAATTTTCGAACTTTAATTTAGACTTGGTTTATTTTTTTGTCCACCTTTTCGAGTGCATATTTGATTGCCCTCTCTCTTGCAAAAATAAAAAAAAAAAAACAAAACAGCCCTTGCATTTATTTATAATTGAGACATGTGTGCAGGGATAGCAGGAACACCGAGAACGGCAAAAACAGTTGCGTATACGCAACCGTATATGATGTCAGCATGACCTCATAAGCAGAATCGCATAGAGTAACGAAAGGAAAACAACAGAGGATGAATGAAGGGTTAGACTTTGGACTGCGAATGTGTCAAACGAAAAGTCATTTTCCTGGAAGGATTTCCGCACAAGAGAATGTCAATAAGAGATAGAGAGAGGGAGCAAATTTCCACAAAGCGAAAAACACACCCTCGTGCATTTTCGAAATGTCCTCGCTAGGCAATGGCATGGCATGGATACGAGCCAGTGGCAGAAAGCACCCAAGAGAGCAGCAGACTCATTTTTCGATTTGCCTGGAACAGTTGTTGTTTTTGTTTCCTTGCTTGTCGTCCGCTGTTCTCCTTTTGGAGAATTTTCTTCTAATTCGGGGGACTCTGGCATTGCTGAACACATAATGCGGACTGCAGTTTAAGCGAACCACGGAGAAGAACGGATTTCGGGTATAGTGTCTCCATAACTTCACATACTGGTGTTCCTTTGAGTTTTCTCTCTCTTTCTTTCTTACATAGAAATTTTGAAATTTTCGCCTGTTTTTTTTTTTCTACTGAATAGATTTGAAACAGGACATTAATGTCCTCGAAGAAATATGAAATTTTCTTTTCCATTCTCAAAGAAAAGTGTCCCAGTGCTGCTGTGTGTAAATCTGAACGAAATTCGTGAAATTTTCCAAAGTTTGGTGTGAAAAATAGAAATTTTCTACTCAACATTCGATTTTTTTTTTCTCGTCGTGTTATGTATGTATAAGGATAAAATGTACACATATTTATGTCCTCCGCAATAGGGCAAAAAAAAAAAAAAATTTTAGAATGAACATTTTCCGTCTCAAATTTATTGTGTAATTCATTTTTTATTTTCTGCGCTGCTATAAGTTTTATAATTATTTCTTTGCAAAAAAGGACAAGCGATTTTTTATTATTCCGTGTAAATAATTGAAGAAAAAAAAAAAACAAAAACCATTTAACAAAAGAACAGCTCTGTGAAAGTCTTAGCAATTTATTTAGCTTAACAAATTCCCTGGTTAAATTCGATGTGAGGAAAAAATCGTGTTATGTAAATTCTACTCTGACAGTAAAAAAGAAAGAATTCTCGTTCTCGTCCTTGCCATGGCTGTGTGTGTGTGTGCACGTATGGATTATTTGCCCTTTTGCTGGTGTGTGGTTGCCGTGAATACACAGGGGGTGATTTTTTTTCTCTTCTTTTTTAAGTTTTCTTGTTTTATTTCTTTTTCTTACAAGTTTAGCAAGTATTTTTTTTTTTTTTACCAATCAGTGGAGGAAAATCCTTCGCATTCGTCAGGCGTGTGCGAAATTAAACAGTGAATCGAGATGTAGTGCCACACCGAAAAGTGCTTATGAACTTATTCGAATAGTAGAAAGGAAAAGTTGTTAAAATCAAAACAGAGCCGCGCTTACGGGTATTTTTTATAAAAAGGACAATTTTCCATTAATCGTATGTCATAGGAACTACCAACTGCCTGTGCAAAGGGTCAAGGGAGTTATTTTTTTGGTTCTAACCTAGCGACAAGATAAAATAGTCCTTTTGGAAGAAAAGTCAAATTTACCATTCTCACCATGTCGTTGTCGTCATTCGCATTTTCCCCTTTTTCGTTTCGTCTTTGTCCGTCCGAAGCTTCAGCCAACTTGCAAATCCTTTTTCGATGTTTATTATAATTCGAAATTGAACTCTTACTATGCCCGCATCAGCTTTCTCTTAAGTCCTTCTTGTCCGGTCGTCCTTTCGCTCGTTTTGTGTGCGAGAGTGTATTTCCTGTGGTATTATCTCCTTTCCGTTTTGATACTCCATTGATGGAAATCTATCTCACCGTCCGGCCGTGTGTGTGCTTCAACACTTTTTCTTCTCATTTTTCCACAACAAGGATTAAGCAATAAATAAAGAACATAAAATGAATGCAAACATTTTTCATAAAAATAATAATCCGTAAACGCAACAACAAGAAAGTGTAAATAATCCGTCAGTAACTATAAGAAGACGCAAAAAAACAAAAAAAAAAACAAGAAAAACCCAAAAAAAAAAAAGGAGAAACGTTCAAAATAACACTACCTACAAAATAATCTCATTCATCGCTCTAAGGATATTCGTTCAATATCAACAAAGTATAATACAAGCAAATTAATCGGTTAAATATTCGCACTTAGCTATAACGCAAATCAATAGTTTAAACAATCAGTAACAGCATCAAAGGTAGCAGCAACTCAACGGAGAAGTACAATTCAGCTAGTTAGACAAAAGGATATCGCTCCCTCTTTCACCATTGACAAGACAGCGGAATCATTAGTTGCCCACGTTATTGACCCACCCAAACACGAATAAATATCTACGGCTTAACGGTGAGTTTGAGTTTATTGATTATCCCGCTGCACTGGCTTTTCAGTTTTTCAGTTTTCGTTGACATAAATTCCTCCTAAATTAAGGTGTAAATTTGCTGATTGAAAGAAGGTCCTGATTTGAAGTCCGACCGAGAGACAACTTAAAGCTGCTTGGCCCACTCCTCTGCATGTACCCCAAAAATCTGGGTGGCGTTGTGTGCACTTGTGACTTTACTAATAGTTTTACCGTACCCAAGTGTGGGGTCTTCCAATTCGATGTTTTTTCCTTCGTTATTATTGCTACTCATCTCGAGGGTTGAGGTGCGAGCGGGCAAGTCACTCTCTCTTGGGCGAAATCAGGTGGCAAATCGCAATGACTAAGGCCAAGTAAATTCCAATGAAAGTAGAAACAAAATACGGTCTGTGGATAAGCGAAACCCCTAAAATTAACCACCATTACACAATCAGAGTTTCAACTCTCTTTGAGGGGGAAATTCGATGTTTTGCTTCTTTTTTTTTTTCCCATTCCATTTCCAGTGAGTGGAATTCTCTCTCTGAAAATAGAATAAAAACAACAAAGTCAAAGCTTATTTCTGTTGACTGACATTATGTGCGATTGTGCTGGTGCATTGAGGATTTTTCCGCCGATTCCGAGCAAATTCCTATAGTTGTTGGGGGGGATTGTTAAAATAAAACCAGGAGGGGTTATTCTTTAAGCAGTTATTTTCGTTGCGTTAATTTGGTTTGTTACCTTGTTTTAAGGCGGTTTGGGAAAATGTGTGAGGTGGTTATTTTGAATTAGTTTGGGTAGGTTTCACCGGCGAAGTATGCACATGACATTTTCGACTGTCCTGTCAAAGTCTGCTTTTGGGAAAATGCGCATTGTAATCAAGAATACAAATTTAATCGATTTGTTAACTAGGTGACCTACATCCGTATACATTTTTGTGAACCTTCTCAACACAGTTTTGATGACTTTTGATAGATGAAGTGTGGTTGATCCATAATTGACGTCTGAGAAATTTTTTTTCGATCGTTGCTCGATGGGCCGATTCTGTTTTATGACAATGAACGCAACCAGAAGTGGATTTTTCTTTCTTTCAGTCGAATGGTGTCTTTTTATTTGTTTTTTAAATACACTTGATCAATGGGGAATTTGCTTCATTTAAACGTCGGTCGCTTAGGTGGTGTCCATTTTCAGCTTTCTATTCTTTCTTTCTCCTGTCGCTCGAATTTTTTCGCAAAAATAAAACCTTTGTTTCGTTCGTTCATCCATCTCTAAAGCAAGAAATCGTTTAAAACCGGAGAGCGTTGTGTCCAACTGAAATCTATCCGTCTTGAAATAATATACGTTTGCGGAAAATATCTCCCAGCAGTGACATTGTTTGTCTTGCTGTCGCCGCTCCATCTTTTTGAAACCACATTTGTGGGTTGGCCTTAAGAAATTTCCTAATTACTATCGGACAGCATTCAATCTATCTTGGTTTGGACGTCTCCTTGTTGAAGTTTGCTAGATTTTCGCACGCGTTGAGCATTTTCCTCAGTGCGAGCGGTTTGTGGTCTTTCACTTCAATGAAGGTCGAAAACGGGCAGGAACGATTTATCGTTGCTACCGAAGGAGGTCGAGCGGTCGCTCTGAAATAGAAGCGATTTACTTGTAGGGTCAGAATAATTGACCGTGAGGGTGTTTTGCATCTTTTTTCGTTTGATTTTCACATTTCCAAATGTTTTCAAATGAAAAATGTTAAAAAAAAATTAAAAAATTCTCATAAAAAAGTTATTTTTGCATCGTGAACATTAATTTCCCCTGGAAAGCAACATTTCAACAACTAGAATTTTTTTTTTTTCAATTTTGTGTTCAAATTTGTGTCTAGGAAACTTCCTATGATCATTTTCGAGAAAATCAGAAGTCGAACTTGCCGCATTCGTTGGCGGACAATATACCTCACTGAATTGTGTTGATTTTAAATGCAAAAGAGGAACAAATTCTGCCACAAAGTACTCGACCACGGTTGCGGTAATTCAGCCTCAGTTTCCTGATATAAGATGAAGCGTACGCTGGAAACTCTGTTAGGTTAATTAAGGTTAGCTTATGTAGAGTTGTGGGATCTTCACAAAAAGGCCATCGGACCCAAGATCAACTCCATAGAATTCCTTAACCGATTCGCCTAAACACTCAATTTATCTACAGAATTTGAGTATCTATGGTCAACCAATCTTGCTAACCTCCTCGCCAAGTTGTTAAAGGTCTCTTTACAGGGGGACCTACAAGTGAAAAAGTCGCATTTATTTGACTTGGGCTATGGAAATTTTGATACTTAATTCGGTTTTAAACCAATATTAACCCGAGGCTAAAAACGAGCCCTTTTTAGGGGGTTTTTCGTAGTTTTTTTTTACATAAAGCACGATAACTCTCTAAACATTGGTTGTATTTATTTGAAAAATTGGACGTTGGTGGAAATGGTAAAACTGGTTAGACGGGCATACTGGAATTTTTCCAACTGACCCCTCTACCCCCCTCTAGAGGGGTCAAAAGTAAAAAGTGTGTACCTAATGCGATGTACAATCGAACACGTCGATAGGAAATAGGAAATAGAAAATAAAAGGCCACGTATTTCAGGAGAGTTTTAACTCGCTCCCTATAAGGGGGGCATGCGCCTTTGTAGGGGGGGAACATTTTTGCTTAAAATTTTGTTGAATGTAATACCATTTGAACAAGATTTCTCATTACGTGATTCTAGCTAGGGCCTAAAAAACAACACCACATGCTGACCATTCTTAGAAAAGCCTTCTGAATTTGCATACAATTGATGATAAGATAATCGTTCGGCTTGTCACTCTATGTTCCAGAGAAGTTTGACTCTTGTAGAAACTCGCTTGTACTACTAGTAGAATTTGTAGTTTTCGTAGTTCTAGTGTAGGTAGTCCCCAAGTGGTGGTAATATTGAATTTTGGGTCAGAATGAACAAAAAATTCAAAGAAATTGGTAACAGCTGTCGAGCTAAAAATGCATTTCGGTAAAAGCTGGTTGAAGCTCGGTAAAGCCGAAACCGGGCTTACTATTCGCTAGCCTGTCGTTTTTCTTTTCATCTTGGTAGAAGCAATCCATCCAACATTGGCAAAGACCAAGAGAGGAACCGATCTCTTTCTATACCTAAATTGGGCATTTAAATGCCCGAAAACGCAATTGTTGTATGAAAAATGCTGTGTTTTTAAAACAAAAGTTGCCTAAAACCTGCACATATCTAATTCATGCATTGTAACGAAATAAATTTACAAGTCGTACGATTCCTGCGGACATACAATTTTGCCATTCAGTTTAATATTGCATATAGATATTCCCGATCGTAGCTCGCGTATAAAAATAAGGGGCGAAGAAGTAAAGTTGTTGGTTCTCTGAGGAAGTTACAAATAGGGCCATCAGGGAATATGATCTCATAAGGCAAGGGGCCCAACGCGATCCGTTGGTCACCTTCTTGAAAAACACGCAATTTCCCTATACAGAAAATAAGTTTTCAATTTTGTTTCGTGATTCGTGAAGTCTTTCTCCTGTAAATCGTGGAAGAAGCTGTTTAGTTTGATCTTAGGCTTATCCTGCGCCAACTCAAGGCGTTGATAAATTTTTCGTTTTTTTTTTTTCAATTTTTCGTTTCATCAACCGAGCGATCGAAAGATTTCTGCTGTTTGGAAAATCTTCAAGACGGAACCCGGAGGAGATCCACAAAAGTTGGTCCGTTTCAGACATTTGACTGAACTTTAGTTGGTTTTCGTCCATTTTTGACACAAGCTTAACCTTTGCATAATTATTATGGTTAACTCGTTGGAATTAGGCAACCAATTTGCCTGCTTCCATATCTGATCTAGTACGAATTTTCCTACGAAATGCGCTAGAAGACGTTTCTAAATTACAGTCAAAATGCATCGCGTTAGTGTCCATTTGGTTTGCGTACCTGGACACGACGAGTTGGGGACTGAGCTGATTTGTAGTTGACGCCCCCGTCCACCAACTCAATCCAGTGGAGTTTTTTGCTGCGTCCAACGATCACCACCTTTATAATCATTGATAGCTTTGGCTAAGGTATCGAAAGATGCGAAACATAAGCTTTTGCTGGTTCAGCGGGCTTAAAAACTGTTAAGAGTTCGGCTTCGGTTCTGACCGCCAGAAATATCCTTCGTTTTTATTATAGTTTGCACGGTTCACAACTGACAAATGATTCGAGACTTGTCGCGAGGCAAGCTCAATAGAGGTTTCCAGTTTGCAGTTAAAAATACGCTGAAACTGTCCAATACGAGGGCGATATATTTTTTCACTGTCCAAAAGGGTCTAGATGTCAAACCAAGGCTTCAAAGAATGTTGATGCACCCCTCCGTTTGGACCATCGGTTGTCACACGACTGGTTGTATCAATTCCAAAGTCAGCATGACTGAACAGCGGTTTTTGGCTAGCAAAACTGAAAGTCGTATTATGGAAACGTACTAAGTCCGAGGCAATAACTCGGTGAAGGCATTTGTACTCCTCCTCAGTTAACTAGAGAGAGACTCTTGTGCTTTTCCTGCTTGCCGGTCAGAACCTCCTTCTGTTTCTTTTCTGCTGACTTCTTTGATTGTCCTTGAGTTCCTTATTCTGCATTTTCTTCAACTTCTCCTTGCTACATAGAAGCCCTCGTAGAAGAGCACTTTGATGGCAAATCAAAAGGGTTCCCTTCCATCCCTGCAAGTAGGTGTCAAATGACTGCATTTAAATGACTTCTCGGTGCGTCAGTCCGTGGGGTTGTCGCTTCGGCAGAAATGAACCGCCCTAAAATTACATCAGTCCATTGTGCGTCCTTTCCTGTTTGGCAGTGTATATTTTTTAATTTTTCTTTCGTCATCTATTATTTAAATTTCGCGGATTTTCATGTACAACTTTTTCGTTTACCTAAGCAGCTGAATGGTTTCTTTTTCTCAAGCCTCAAAAAGAGTGAACACGGAGAGCAGTGGGTTTCAAGTTCCCCAGACGTATAGTGGCCATGCCAGTGGGTGGACTTTGAATCATCTTGGGCTTGACAGGAGTTTGAATTGCATGGTTTTCCTTATTCTTAGTTATTTTCTCAACAAATCGAACCTCGAAAGCTTCAGAAGAATGCAAAACAACCACTGCTACTTCTGACGCATGTTGCATCGGCAGGCATTACTTGAGTTGAATGTTTCCGTGGTTATGACGGTGATAAATCGGTGACATCATGACAAAAGAGAGGGGTAGCCCAGTTGGAATGTCTTATACTATGCGCAGTGCGCATTCAGTGAATGCAGGTCAAAATCGAACACGACCCTGCTGCATTTTTCGAACGCAGAACTCTCAATAGTCTGAAGAAGTTTCGGAATAATTATCGCAAAAGTTTGTCCCTATTCCAGTTTTAATTTAGTTGGAATTGTCCTGAATGGGAATCCTTACGTTACACAATTATGACATCGTTAATGTGACGGTGACATTGTGCGTTGTCATTTGTTAAAGTGAGTCGATAAAGTAATGTAAATCATTACTCAAGTTGTATATGTGATCGAAGATAACCAGTTTAGGTACTCATGCCTATACCTAGGTTATTTTCATCTCTCAATGGTGAACTCTGAAAACAAGTTTGTAAAAGCATCAAGCTGGGGGGGGGGGGGGGGGGGTTCCAACTTCGATAGGTGGATGAAAAGTCCGTAACTTTTGTAATTAAAGGTCTTTTTTAAGGTTTTATAACATTTGGATATTTGTTCGTTGTTGCTTCAAAAATGTGAACATCCATGTCCCAGTTGAATAACGCTTGCCCTTTCAAAAGCGTTTTATATTACGGAATGATCGATTCGGTTCTCGTTTTATAAACTCGTTCCTATAATTTGCTCCATAAAATAAATCAGGCTCCGTCAAATTAGTTGAGGCATAGCGACGGCCGGTTTTTGTTAAAATATGCATAGTTGGAATGATTTTCTGAAGCCATAGAAGCATATTTTAAACTGATGACCATTCTCAGCCATGATACGGTATAACACTCTGCTGAAAATATGGATCGATGACTGTCGACCATAGGTCCTCACCAAATAGTGCAACTGAGAGATTTCGACTGATGGACCTTTTTCTGGTATAGGTTCTATCTACTCCCATCATCTTATTTTACTTTTGGAGGTGCTTGCAGTTCGAAATGGGCCACGGCCTCAGCCAGCAAGCAGTTCCAGCCAGCTCGGTCCCTAGCTAGCTGTCATCCGTTATAACCTTAACAAAATAAATGCATCTACAATTGATAGAAACAATAATGAGAAAAGGTTTTCCAAGAATACACGGAATAAGCCAAATAACGAGTAACGAGTAACGAGTAGTTCCCCAATTTGCTGCAAAGAGCTCTGACAATTTCTTCCAACTTTGTTTATATGAATCTGTCAAAGTGTCGAATGCAAAACTTTCTCTTTGATGCTAAATTGTCAAAATAACGAGTAACTAGTAATGCTCCTCTTGCGTTTAAGAAGTGCTGCGAATTCCTACCCACAAATTCTCATTAATCCGTCAAATGCCGCTAGCTAGCTGTCATCCGTTATAACCTTAACAAAACAAATGCATCTACAATTGATAGAAACAATAATGAGAAAAGGTTTTCCAAGAATACACCAAATGAGCAAAATAACGAGTAACGAGTAACGAGTAGTTCTCCAATTTGCCGCAAATAGCTCTGACAATATACATCTACAATTGATAGAAACAATAACAAGAAAAAGCTTTCAAAGAATACACGGAATAAGCCAAATAACGAGTAACGAGTAGTTCCCCAATTTGGTGCAAAGAGCTCTGACAATTTCTGCCAACTATGTTTATATGAATCTGTCAAAGTGTCGAATGCAAAACTTTCTCTTTGATGCTAAATTGTCAAAATAACGAGTAACTAGTAATGCTCCCCTTGCGTTTAAGAAGTTCAGCGAATTCCTACCCACAAATACTCATTAATCCGTCAAATGCAAAGAGTTGACAGATAGATAAACAAATGAAAAGCATTCCCTAAAATGAAATCCCTTCGATGGTGGAATATTTAATAGAATATTTTTCATTTAATTCGAGGTAGTTTAACTTCTTCATATGTGTTTAAAGGAAAATGTTCTGCTTCCTGTCAGTTTTTCGATGCATTTTTTTTTAGTCTGACAAATTGTTACTGCTTAGTGGGAAATTGATTATAGTTTTGGTTTTGAGTAAGAGGGGAATAATTTAAAAGGACGATTTGGCTACAAAAGTCTGTAGAAAATGTTAAGGAAGAAATGCAATCGTTTTCGGTTTCACTAACATTTTGCTTCATGTGACTATAAAAACGAAAGACATTTTCGTTACTTGCGAAATGCAAATAATGACAGGCTTTTAAGTGTGGTTATTAATTTCCTTCGATTATTTCTACAGTTTGAAACTATTTTTCGCTTTTGAATGATTCCTTTCGTTTTTTTTTTTTTTGTAAGCGAAAGTGCTTTTTGCTTCGTTTTTTACAGAATTCCAGCCGATGATAAAATAGTTGTTCCCCTGACAGGAAGTCAATTCAGTGAACAAAATTTGTGTCTAGATCAGGGGTCGAATCGCATCGTCCGTGAACGAGCATTAACCGACGGAATTTGTTTTTCTTTCATACAAACTTATAGCGCGTTCACGGAAGTATCGATTCGATCTCAGATTTGATGGACTTCTACCGATTCATGGTTGACAATCGGCCTGTCAGATTGCCCTTGATCCGTCAGTGTTCACTGTTAAGACTGTGGCTGCACAACAGATCATCGGAACTCAAAACATATCGCTTGTGAAAAAACTGTTATTAATTTGACGGCAAAAATATGTCCACATTTGTACGAGCTTAGATTACTTAACACATGTTTTGCCCAACGAAATGCATCTGTCAAAAAGAACAAAAACAGGGTTTAAAGTTTTCGTTCACAGATTTTGTACGAATGTAAAAAGTGGTTAGTGCGCTTGACTTCTGAGTGGGCGGTTGAAGCTCAACGGAAATGCATAAATTTTCACTGAATGCTTGACAAACATCTAATTATTATAAGCAACATGAGCCAATTTCGTTGTGTCCTTTAAATTCGATGTTTTGAGTGGTTAGCTGCAATCTCTTTTGTACATAAAATAAAATTGTTTGTCTTTTTGTATGTGGATTAGTTACCGCTTCACGGTAAAACCTCTCACCCAATTAATATGGATTTTTTACTTCCAACAAAGGCTTTGAAAGAGCAACATTTGTTGTTTATTTAATCGAAATCGACCAACTCATTCAAAAGATATACGCGTTGTTTCTGTTCGTTTGTTTCTTTCCAATGACCAGTGCTTAGACGCGAAATTCCAAAAGTTATTCAGACCTAAACATGCTTCTTTTAACAATCCTGCTGCCAGGCTCTGCTCATTGCAATGATTACCGAGTGGCTGTTCTATAACAATTCCAGTAGCGAACAGTGTGACCCACCTGTCGTTGCTAGTGTCAGTGAAATGCGCTTATTTGGATCTATGAGTCCACCTCATCGATCACAACTTCAAGGAAAACATCCAGCATTTTGGGAATTCATTGTTTCTTGTCGGATGTTAAATTTACAAAGTTTCATCCACTTGTGTACTAAAATGTATACGTACGCAGTTTTGGTTGTCATTTTTCCGCTTGTTGCTGTTTGTGTTTTTGACTTACTATAATAAAATTTACATTCTCACTTAAATATTCATATTTGTTTCTCTGGTCCAACGACCGTAGGGAATTCGAAAGTTAACAGCCTCATTGACAACCTTCTGACATTCGTTTCCGCTTCAACAGTTATATTCGCACTAACGACCATTATTTACATAACAATAGCGATTCTCTTAACAAGAAGCATAATCGTCAAAATAGTATTTTCATCTGACAGAAAAGCCATAAGCCCTAAATAAAATTTAATCTGAGAATGAACTACATTTTAGAATGAAAATTGTATTTGTTGTTGCCTCAAAATCATTATATCGAATGGCAGTCACTGCCAGACTGACGTCAGTCTTATAATGTCGCATGACTGTCAGTCGCGCACGAAAACATACCCTACCAGCATAAACAGTCATCGTTTCGCCATAAAAACTGACTCATTGCCTAATTTATGGGTCGCCTCTTCATTCATAGCCAATGTTCTTCATTATAGCCACAAGCTGTTGGAAAATCAGGGGATTTTCACTCACAAAACTGCACAAGGGAATTTAATATAGCAGGCCAGAAAAAAGACACTTTTCAGTTTCTTCTTTTCCGTTTTTTTTTTCTTTTTTGAACCGAAAAAGAACATCCTTAAAGCGACGCCTGATGTGCGTGCAGGCGAGAACGAGAAGGAGAATGAGAACAAACACCGTCAACTTTAAGCTTTCGCTTTCCATTTACTCCTTCAGTGAGTCACACAATCGAAAAGCGGATTCATCCTGTGGCGATATTATATTCTCTCGCACAATTCAAATAAGCAGCCAGTTTAATTTCACTTAATTTCGTTTGTGTAACTTTTTCGTGTTAATTTTGTTGGTGGTTCGTTTTATTTTTCATTAGCAAGGATAACAATAATTAAGCCAACCACAATTTGCTGTACCTGTGTGCATTGTCCTTCGTGTGTATTGTTGTTTTTGTTGCAATTGTTTTTTGGGGCGAGTTGATTTTTATTGGAGCAGCAAGGAAAAAAAGAAATGAAAAGGATTCTCCTTATGCGGTTATAAACAGCAGTACTATACCCTTTTCACTGTCAAAAGCTCTTTCATTGTATACACTTTGCACACATACAGCTGTTCCGCACTTTGGAGTGTGCTCGCTGTGTTTGTGTTTTAGACACTGTTGTCATAGAAGAAAGGATATTGATTTTTCTTAACGTTTACAGCTCCAAAAGTTAATTGATTTTCTTCCTTTTTTTTCTCTCCCTTTTGTTGGCTTTCATCTTTGAATCCGTCAACACACCTATACGGATGGGTTCCCTTTTGAATGGCTTTCAATGGGCGCATGGGAATTTCTTGGGCAGATTCGAGTACATCCGTCCCACTTTTGCCTGAGCCTTCGTCGTTGAAGTGGGACGCAATTGTCTTGTGTGCATCGCGCTTCAATTTTATTGCCATAATCGGGTGGGTGTCTATCATAAGCATGGATTGGCTTCGATTTTATTTGAAATTCAATTGGCCTAATTCTTGGTATTGATTGAATATCCGCCGAGGGGGGGCGAAAGGACATCAGAGACCTTGAATGGGTTGTTTTTTTTATTTGTGTGTTCAACCTCCTTTGTGTTGTCCATTTTAATTAGAAAACCTAGATAATACGAGTAGTGGCATGTAATCAAAATAATATGAGGAGTGCAGTTCATTAGGATTGACTTTAGAGGACCTTGCTTCGGCTATAGGTCTTGGAATTGGTCGTTCGTGCCTTAGTGGACTATGTTTTTTGATTGCTAAAGGGACTCCTCATTTGGGGTGAACTGAAAAACATCAAGCGAAACATACTTCACCTTGTGATTAGCGAGAAAGTGTTTCGCTTTTCAAATAGAGTGTTTTGTGTTTTTGCCAATAGGCCCAGCCATTGTTTTGAGTTTGAAGTTGTCGCTAATCGGCAAAATTGTAGCAAAGTGTGGAAGGATTTTTAATGAAGTTCGAAAACTGTCGCGAAAATAAGGAATATATTTTTTGTCAGCCACATTGGACCAGTGTTAACCAAGTTGGCTATATTTCCATAAACCATAAACGACGCACGTTTTTAAGGGACTGTTATTGTGTGCATTCGGTGGGAAAATGCACGCACTGCGTCAATTTCTGGTCAAATTTAAGTCAAAATTGGTTGAAAAAAAATCCTAGTAGTCTTAAGAAGGAGTTGCCATCGTGTCAACCTTCCATTTGGTGGCATTGCGCTTGTCTTTCAATTGAAGCAAGTGGTAGGTGCTTGCTGAAGTTTCGGCCAGTTACAAAGTTCCCTTCCTGTCGGGAAAAAAACAAAAAAAAAACAAATTCGTTCTAAAAGGAAACTGCAGAATAGGCAGTCAGAATTCCAACATTTCAACAATCAAGAAGTCTGACAACGATTAACTGGCGTTATTCTATAATTCCAACCAAGGTGACTGTTGACAACGAATTTTTGTTGTATAATACCCTTGTCAATTATTCTTAGAAAATGCAAAAAATAAAATAAAAAATAGAACTCTTTTTGAGCTGTTGTCGACACCGACATCTTTTGACAACCAAAACAGACAAAATACGGAAACAACTTGGTGACTGGACGCTGTCATCGCAAGAAAGTAATAGAGAAAGCCACGAAATTTTTGAGTGCTACAAAAAACCATTCTACGTAGTCAAAATAAGTTATTTTCATATTAATATGAAATAAAAACACCCTACAAAGACGTGTGCAATTCTTTCACCCTTGTCACATATTTGTGACAGAGGCTGTTAAATTGCGAGAGATAGATTTTCATCCGTGGAAGGGCAACCCATTTGAGAAAAACCGAACAGACTTTGAGCTAGAAAAGACAACACGAGAGGGAAAGCTCTTAAGTGGCTGATAAAATGCGCATAAAACATGCACTAGTCGTATAAGTAAACTTCCTGTTTATTGAAAGCAGTTTTAAGCGATGCGTTCACTTGCTGGTAATTGCTCATTTAAATTTCGTAAGTACCATCGATTTACCCGCCTAAGTCCATTTGATGGGTTATTTTTCTCAATACTTATTCGACCTTAGGACTCGATTTGCGCTAAGCTGCAATATCTACTACGGTTTCGTGTTATTTTCTACTATGTTAACCTATTTAAATGTGTGTGTGTTTTCACAATATTGACAAAACCCTATCGGATTGTTAAATGACGGATTAAGTGACTTAAGGCGGTAGCACACATACGTCACTCGAATGCTTAGCAATTTTCTGTGCGTCTATAGAAATGTTTTATATGCAGATGTAAGTAGTTGTAATTTGAGCGACTTTCAATAAATAAAATATTTGCAATTAGAGTAGATTCGTGCTTGACAATTCCTGGGAGAACACTCATTTAATCAAAGAAAGTTAAAATACTTTAGAGATTACTTTATTCGATAAGTTTTAAACGTTTTCGCCTTCGTAGTTATTCAAATTTATAGCAGATTTGTCTGAACGAAATGTCTACTAAGTTTGAAAGCTGTTTGCGATGGATACAATACTTTGGCTCGTTGAACACTTCCATTGGATTTGTAGCTGCTTCTTACTAGACCTAGATTCCTTTCAGGCAACGGTTGAATTCATACAGTCCATTCTGTGTATATATTCCTCTTGGAAGGACGTTTTGGTATCTCCTATGTCAGGAAGTGAACCTGTTCTTCGATTTGCTGTCAATTGTCTAAGCCACTGACATACGAGGCAATTGTGAGTGGTTGAGACAATTGAGCGATGAGAATGAAAACTAAGTCTATTTCACTAATTAAGCATAATTGTTGTTGCTTACACAGTTTCTATCGAGCTCTCGAGTCTTCTTCTTCTTTTTATTGTTATTTTGTTCCTCATAAGTAAAACTGAGTCATTTGCCTAGATTTCGTTCAGAGCAGAGCACTGAACAGAGCCTACTCCAAATTGAGCGTGTTCAGAGCGATTCGCCTTATTTATGATTTATGAAACGCATTTAAGTATAATCTGTCAAATGATTGAAAATAGAATTTGTGAATGATTTTTGCTTTACTTTTCCAATGAGTTTTTGACTTTTAACTTTTCAAGTAGTTATGTGCTGAAGCTGGCCGATTGTGATTCCCGTCGTATGATCGAAGATCTCTTACCTTAATTTTTGTCTCACTTCTTCTTATTCCTTTTGTCACTTATGACGTATCACTTGTTCTTGGCAACCACAACATTATTGCTTGAATGGAATAATCGAACTAATGTAAATTTGTTGAGGCTTAGCTTTGTAGGTTATGTTTGGTTTGATTTATAACAAAACACTTGACTGTTCGTGAAAGCTACCTCCTCTAAATTGTCGAAGACGTATCCTTCAACGTTTTGTGGATTTTTGAAGATCTGCTTTATTTGGGAATGTTGCATTTCTGTATTATAACCCTAATAACACACAGAAAGGGATACATAGTTGAAAGGGACTCGCTTCCGGAGTGGTTCTGGGAAGAACAACTCATTCAACGTCCATTGAGTGCTTCAGTAAGACCCCTTTCTTCAAAAATATGTGATCCGCCAATGCTTCGTGATTAAAATAGCAGCGGCAGTTCCTCCTCATAAAATATCTTCGGATAAGGGTTAAAGAGTAAACACATAACATTCCATCTGCTGGAAGGAGTGCTACCAAACGTCAGCTTATTTTCTCTGGACAGAAATCGACTGTATTTCCTAACTTCTTCCCAAAATCAACAAAATCGTCTCAAGATGTAGAAAAGAGCGACAGAAAAAACAAAATAGGTTATTTAAACATGACAGGTGAAGTTTGGCTGCAAATGTCCAACTCAAGAGGGCGTTGGTGTTGCTAAAAGGAAAGCAATTCCGCCATCCTCAGATCGTCACAAAGAGATCCAAAGCAACGCTTGAAAATTTCGAAAAGACAAACCAAACATTGGATTGGTCCCGTATATGTAAAGCATGAAACAGATTGACACAGCATATTAACAGTGACTTTATCTGTTTCACGACTTACGAACATCTTAGTCAACTTTGGTAAAACTCTGTGGCTTAAAGTGTTTCCATAATTTTCGCAGTTTTTAGTTGAACTTTCTTTTGATTTGCGAAAGAAACGTCAGATAATTCTCTCTCACTTAAAAAGAAATCTGACGTCTATTCCAAATTGGCCCAAAAACTACCAGTGGCAAAAATCCTTACTTTTGTTTTGTACATTTTGAATAAATTTAAGTTATTTTAAAAATACGAAGAAAAATCGTGGTAAATTTCCCTTTCACCACATCACTGAACTAGTTTGAATTACCAAAGCAAAAACATTGGCACCACCACCACCAGTGTCCTTATGAACGTAAAAATAATATGATATTCATTCATGCGGATAGTTTTTGACCTAATTAAAAGGAAAAAGAAAGAAAGAAAAAAAAAAACATTTGAAGGATGGGCATGCTCATCAACATTCTTGTCGTCAGCAACATCATGTCCCCAAAGGAGAAACGTTTACAGATGCCATTTCTGGTGTCGCAGTAGCCTGGGCGCTGGCTGGTGTTGGTGAGGCAAGCTTGTTGATATATATTTTTCTTTTTGCGGAGGCTACTCGTTCATGGTTGAGTTGTAATAACGAAGGATCTGCTGCCATTAGGGAATGAGAATCGGTTCTTCTTCTATGAATAGCTCATATTTTTTATTAGCCATTGCACTATCAGTTACTTCTGGCATTCGTGGCGCAGTCAATAACACCGTTCTCAGAGCGATAGGGTTCGGTTTGCGCGCCGTGAAGAAGTAATTTGTTTCTAATACAATTACTGTAATAGCTTTGGTGTCGGTTGAAGGTGGGGAGCCTGTATTGTCGCTTGAGGGTTGGGCACAAGATAACACTGTTCTTTTTTTTGTAGTTAAACCACACGAACCCTTAACCTAGTAATGGATATGCATACATGGCGTTGATGACATTAATGAATACCGGTGATGGAAATGGGATATATCCAGTAGGAAATATCCGTCAATCGGTTTGGAAGTAGTTGCCAGTTGCCTATGGAGCGCATTCCTATTCGCTTAAGTAATAAAATAGTGGATGCGTCAAAATCGCTGCAACGTCATTACAACTTAAAAGTTAAGATACTGAAGGCACTGCGTTCATGCCATAATTCAACTGTCTGACTGTATGATATAAGCTGTCAGTTGCCGTGGAGAGTGTCTAAAATAAAGCCCTTGGACACGCGAAACCTGATAGATACTCGTATCTCTCCATGACAAGTGCACTTCCTTTCCTTTTAGGTATCTTACACCTTTGAATGTCCCAAAGGGCACAATTTGAAGGAACTTCCAAGGAAACCTCTCGCCGTAGTACTTTGATTTAGTTTCCTACGATTATAAACTTAAATGCTTTCTTTGCGTCATTCTTGCTATAAAAATGAAATCACTAAATAAACAGTCGTCTCTAATAACCATTTATGTGTTTTATTGCTTTCAGAAATCGTGATAGCCGGTGGGCGCCTCACGAACATGGTGCCTCGGATATAGTTGTAACCTTAATGTAGCAGGCAACATCCATGTGCCTCATGTAAGTATTTGCACAGTTCTTATAACTAAGTTAAGCAGAGCAACTTTTTAGAGAAAAATCTGTAAACAACTTGACGGCGAAAATATTTGTGTAAACTTTTTCATAGTTTCAAAGTTTAAAGTGGTGGGAAATTAATAAGACGTTTCATTCTCTGCCGGAGGGCTTTAGTTTTTGAGTAGGGCTAGTTTTATATGCTTGCCGCCTTAAAAATAAATTAACTTGTGCGTTTCTTACAAATAAAATAAAATAAGAGAAGAATAAGAGAAGGAGAAGAGAAGAAGAAGTCTTCTAGCTATTGTGATGACCCAGGGGTCGCGGGCTACCTTCCTTCCCGCGGGGGAATCAGCTACCTTGAAGATAGGATAATATTTGTAACAACTCACTGGTAAATGTTTCCCCCAGAGGCAGTAGTATCACATTTTAAGAACCTTTACAAATTCGATCCGAAATCGGCCTTAAACGGTATGACAAGTAATTTTGAATAGATGCGCATATTTAATAAATTTCTCAACTGTAGCTGCCACAAGTGAAGTGAAACTGACTATTGTGACCTAAGGCAAAATTTTAATTCAAAATTACAAATAATTAAGCGGTAATAAAAATCATTTTGCTTTAGTAACACGTTAAATTTTATGAACTCAAAATGCGTTTCATTCGAAATGTTCTATTGTGACCTATGTATAAAATATTTACCCTGAAGATGAAAAAAGTTAAGAAGTCCCACCCCAGATTTAAGTGTTGTTTAAAAAATATTGGGCTTTACTAATAACCATTTTTAAACTTCACTCTTAATATTTTGTAGATCACAATGGGTAATTTTGTATGGAAAATTCCGCCAATATGAGTTCGTAAAATCGGGGCTGGACACTAAATATGGTTATTAGTATAGCGCATTGTCGCAGGACTAAGACAGTTTGTGACAAAACAAATAAATAATTTTCTATTGTGACCTATGTATAAAATGTTTACCCTGAAGATGAAAAAAGTTAAGGAGTCCCACCCCAGATTTAAGTGTTGTTTAAAAAATATTGGGCCTTGCTAATAACCATTTTTAAACTTCACTCTTAATATTTTGTAGATCACAATGGGTAATTTTGTATGGAAAATTCCACCAATGTGAGTTCGTAAAATCTAGGCTGGTCACTAAATATGGTTATTAGTATAGCGCATTGTCGCAGGACTAAGAAAGTTTGCGACAAAACAAATAAATAATTTTCTATTGTGACCTATGTATAAAATATTTACCCTGAAGATGAAAAAAGTTAAGAAGTCCCACCCCAGATTTAAGTGTTATTTAAAAAATATTGGGCTTTGCTAATAACCATTTTTAAACTTCACTCTTAATATTTTGTAGATCACAATGGGTAATTTTGAATGGAAAATTCAGCCAATGTGAGTTCCTAAAATCTGGACTCGACACTAAATATGGTTATTAGTATAGCACATTGTCGCAGGACTAAGAAAGTTTGCGACAAAACAAATAAATAATTTTCTATTGTGACCTATGTATAAAATGTTTACCCTGAAGATGAAAAAATGTAAGAAGTCCCAACCCAGATTTAAGTGTTGTTTAAAAAATATTGGGCCTTGCTAATAACCATTTTTAAACTTCACTCTTAATATTTTGTAGATCACAATGGGTAATTTTGTATGGAAAATTCCGCCAATGTGAGTTCGTAAAATCGGGGCTGGACACTAAATATGGTTATTAGTATAGCGCATTGTCGCAGGACTAAGACAGTTTGTGACAAAACAAATAAATAATTTTCTATTGTGACCTATGTATAAAATATTTACCCTGAAGATGAAAAAATGTAAGAAGTCCCAACCCAGATTTAAGTGTTATTTAAAAAATATTGGGCTTTGCTAATAACCATTGTCACAGGACTAAGAAAGTTTGTGACAAAACAAATAAACAGTTCGGCTAATTCACAGTCGTAAATAGTTAAATAATTCTAATTTTAAAAACTTTAGTTCTAAATCTATCTTTATCTTCTCTTTTTTTACTATATCTTAATGTGTATACGTATCTCAAAAATAAATGAAGAAGTCGATAAATCTCCCGGAACTTCTTGCACTTGCTTTACAGAAACTTATTTGTTGTTAAATCACCTTTTGACAAATGTCCCAATTATATTTATTGCCTCCAATTAACAGGCCCTACCAATTATCATTTTTTACCTTCACTTTATATAATTTGTAGGTCACAATTGAAAATTTTAATTTTTAATATTGTGAATTCATAAAAGTAAAAAAATACAAAAAGCATGGTAAATTGACAGCAGTCAATTTCATTCACAATAATGTCGGGAACGTTTGATCTACAATAGTTCAAATTGATTGTGAATTCACAATGGCAAAGGGGAGTGAATAGAAAGTAATTGTAAAAAATTACGCTCGTGCTATAGTTCAATTTTTTTTTGGCCATAGTTTGAAACATATAAATATGACAAAAAGGAATAAAACTAATTTATGTTTATTTATCAATTGTGAATTCACATTTATAACACAGAAATTGTTATCTTTCACAGGCCTTGGAAATCTAAGGCTCTCATCGTTGGCCGCATAGACAATGACAGAAGATTCCGACTCGATATCTGAGGAAGAACGAAGTTTGTTCCGTCCCTTCACCCGCGAATCATTGGTGGTTATAGAAACCCGTATTGCAGCAGAACATGCTAAACAAAAAGAGCTGGAAAGAAAGAGAGCCGAAGGAGAGGTGGTAATTGCTTACTTATACCATATGTACTCTTTAAAATAATACTAATTTCAAATATCAACGATCATTCTCGTTCCCTATCATTTGAACGTCAAAAACGTGTCGCAGAATAATCAATTCATCCCACTATTTCCTTCAAACTTTGTTATACCTATTAGCTGCCTATCTGTTGTAGTAGTTTCTATACATGTATTAAGATAAGATACGAATTTATCGGTGTTAACTAGTAATTGTTTTTATTTATATTGATTTTTTTTTTTTTTCACAATTTTATTGTTAAGAGATTTTTCAATATTCTAGGTATATCCATCGTTGGATACTTGAATTTTACTTATTTTCCCATGCACCTAAACTAACTCATACCTAAACGGAGACAAATACATAAATTATAATAATAGTTTGATTTTTCGTAGACTTGAAATCTGTTTTTCTTCCGAAGATACATTTTCTCAGTAGTTGTCAACAGTGATCAATCCCTTTCAAGCTGTGTTTTCTCTTTTCATCCTGCTCATTTATGTATTTTTGACTGAATAGTATTTATATTTTTTATTTTCCTTTTCCTGTAAATATAATTAAAGCGAAACTACATGTCGTGAGCAATATATATATATATAAATGTTTGGTTTTACTTTGTTTCCTTGGTAAAAAGAATCAATTTTTCTTATTTCGAACGTAAGAGATTTCTATTTGTCTCTTTGAAAATGACTAAACTCACTTAAAAATGATTGGCAGTTAACAAATTCAGCATGGTTAATATATGTTTTCAGATTTCAGATTTAATAATAATTGGCTTTAAATAAATGTATGTGTCGTGTCGTTATTTATTTTGAAGGTTACATTGTTTTTGGTTTATCATTTCGTTTCAGTTGTTGATATTTTCTAAACGATTTCAACATCGTGCTGTAGAAGTGGATAGATATTGTAACAGTATATTGATGTAGAATTGTATTTTTTAATCCTTTTTTTCACTATTATATTATTTTAGTGAGGGTGTTTTTTTTTTTTAAACGATTTTTATTATTTCGTATTTACTTAGCTAGGTAGGTGTGGTTGCTGGTATTGTTTTTGTCTGGCAGAGTATTTTTTTCGGTATTCCGAATCTGCAATAAATAATAAGCTGTAGGAGACCGTTTGTCTATTTTGTATTTTCAGCGAAAACTTGATTTATTAGAGCGTCGTCTGTCCGTTCTTTGTGTAGGTAGGTCTGACAAAATTTATTTTCCCTTACACATTTTATATGTTTCTATAGTTTTTGTTTTGTGTCGTATGCGGGGCGGTTTGAATATGGTTTTCTTTCGGTTCCGTCCGATTTCCTAAGACGTGTTCGCTGAGGGTTATAAATATAAAAAAATATCATTATAGGAAGCTATTCTACGCCTTTGTTTGATAAGTTGTTGACATCATTCTTAGCATCTTTACGGCTAGTATGTACGAAGTTACATTCCTTCAATGCGTTGCTCAACTTTTGAGTGCGTTTCGAAATGCGAGTGTTACAGCAAAACGTTGATAAAAACACGTCTGTCTCTATGGGGGACTCGCAGATATCTGTCACATTCAAACACCAAGGTGTTCTACCTACAAACAACTGTCACTAAAATTGCTAAACATATTGCTTAACGTTCAATGATTGCTCCACTGTCTACTCTTTGAGGACATAGACGCGTGTATCAACTCGTTTGGCAACTAATTCAATAAAATCGAATAAAATGCAGTTGATTGACTGAACTACAGATTTTATTTACCAAACTCTTACAAGTTGATCAACTTGTTGCACAAAAAATTAATTGCCTACATAAGGCGGTCCACTCGTTGTTTGTACGAGGTAATTCAGCAGTTGAAGGCGTTAATCAGCCAGATGAACGAAGCCATGCAATAGTTGAACGAGTTCACCAACTTGTTGCGCAAGGACTTTCAACAGTTGAACGAGTTCATCAATAAGATTCACGTGGCTCGCTACGTGTTAAGATTTTTGTTTTGTCAATGAACCTTGCTCGACGCAAGCAACGTGAAAAAAGCTTAAAATCTGTTTATTCAATTAAAGAGTTGAATGAGCCAGTCCATGGCAGTTGCGCCTGTAGTGTACGACCGGCATTACTTCAAAAATATGTTTTTTTCTCCAGAGCAATGACAATCGTTGCCCCATTTGTGATTTTTGTTCACAACTGAACTCCTTCCCCGTTGCCTTGTCGCCTCTTTCGCCTGTTACATTGTCTTTTGGATAGCCGTCCCGATTTGTCATTATTTCCACCTAAAAGTGGTCGGAAAGCTGATTCACTCTGTCGCTTGGGCATGATATCTGGGACATTGTTTTCACTTGCAGTGATGAAACGAAAAGACTTAGAGCACGAATCGAATAAGTTTTATTGCAGATTTATTCGAAAATATCGTTAAAAGTGCCCGGTGTCAGGCATTTTCATGGACAGCATTTGACTGATATTCTGCTCCACAATTGAAGGTTTTGGTGGTACATCAACTTGGACACATAAAGAATCATATTTTCCCTTCTTTTTTTGTACACAAGTACTTGTGGTCTATCTATTTTATTTTTTATTGTATCGTTCACTCGTGCAGAAGGTTATATTATTAAGGAACAAAAGCCTAGTGAACTTATCCAACTAAGTTCGATTTGATTTAAATCTCGCCTTTCGTCAAAAGCCCTAACAGCTAGTGTCACTTTTGATTCTATTGAGTAGTTTAACTGTTAGATATTTTTAAAAAATTGAGTCCTCCCTAGAAATATTTATGCAAATTTAAGCAGATTCCCTTAAATCGCCAGTAAAGTACCCAACAAGGTCGTGTCCTTTTACAAAACCCGCCCGCATACGCATTTTTTCATCGTAGGCACTCTACATCCGCTCTTAAAACGAACCTCCCACTGTTGTCTCGGTTCTGTTATCGGTGGCGTATACGTAACATTTTCCGTTGACCAATTTATTTTATTTTATTTCTTATTGAAAATACCCTCCATGACAATTACGTCAAAATTGTGAACTAAAACCACGTAGTTAATAAGCAATCGTCATAGAAAGTGTGTAAATATGAAAAATTGTCATGCGTCCTCATTTAAATGTCAGTCCTTCATTCACAAGTTTTTCTTTTCTTTTTTTTTAATTCCAAATCACACACAAATAAAATCACAAAGCTATTGTGAACGAAGGTGTCACTCGAACATATCATTTTACAGATTAATTATAAAAAAAAAATAAAAAATCATTCAAATTCCTAGCTCTGAAACATTTCTACATAATGGGTCGTTGTTCTTTTTTTTTCTTTCCCTCTCTTCCTTCTTTAAATGTTATTTTCAGCCGCAATATGGTCGCAAGAAAAAACAGAAAGAAGTAAGACTTAGCCTAGCAACACAAAAAAAAAAAAAACAAAATTTTTTCCTTAGAGTTCTTAGAAGTTATAATGCATACTTACAAAAAATAAAAAAAATAAAAATTCGAACAAAGAACTGTACATTCAACCAAAAATTAGACAAAGTTTTGAAAAATCGTTGATTTTGATGATTTCGTTTAAATTTGATTTTTCGTTATTATTTCAGTTTTACCGAGTCCTCAGTTTTGCATGCGTTACTTAGAAGTGTTGTGTACCTCTGTTTTGAGTGGCGTTCCCATGTGCTTACTATTGATTTAAATGCTAATGTCTAGGTCTCTCGTGCAATCGATAACTCTCTCCCTCTGCATGGCAACAAAAAGAACACATAAAATGACACAATTCACTGCACAATTGTACGCCATTTACCTGTCCCTACATTGATCCTTGGACCCCAATATCCCTGCACATTCGTGACTATGCCACTAGATCAACTAGTGCACGACTTGGATTTGGCGTGTCCTTTTGCTTTAACGTTGATTGGGTATACACGAAGAGTGCAAGTTCTTTTTGCGCTGCTACGTTGTACGGTTTGTTATAAATGACGTTGTCATGCATTTTTTATTTAATTTTTTTTTTTTTGCGCAAAATCTAGGTAACTGTTCCAATTATTAGTAGTTGTTGTTGGCTTTTTTTGTATTGACTTGTTGTCGCTGTGCATGCTTTTCGGTTGCGGAATCTATGCTCCAGTTAACCAAAGATTTCGGCCAGAAGTTGAATTCGAATCACACTTTTTTACTAATAAATTCGAATACCAAAAACCGCTAACCATAAAAAAACTACACCATACAGTCGCAATGTCCCCTTAGACGAGTACTTCCATATGAGCTCAGTGGGAGATCGACTATAAACAGTCACTAAAAATACATCAACTATACAAACTTACCCCCGCAATTGTCTTGCAATCAATCAGCAGCCAATAAAGACCCCTACCCACTTTTTGGCAAAACAATTGAAGGCCATTTTCGAGGGGCATACTATTTCCACGTCCTTAATTGCCGAAAATGGAATAGCCGCAGCTTTTTACAAGCCCACGCATATGGGAGCCGCCGTAAAGATACATTTTTATACTTTAATCAATCATTTAGGCGCCAGTAGTAGTTCTGTTCGCAACGCCTACACAAATCCAATGACACACAAAACCGTCATCGTCGTCGCCAAACCCGCGTCCCTCTTAGAGAAAAAAAAGAAAAATAAACTGAAACATGTAGGCGCTGTGGCAGCGCGTTTCAAATAGGGACTCGGTTGGTGTTACTCATACCGCGGTCATCAAACAACCCGATGCCACCCACACACCCTATACGCTGTGGCGGTAATTTGAATTAGACACGAGATCATTGTGCCATTTCCACATCTCTCCGTGTGTGTGTGTTTGGAAAAATACGGTCTCCTTTTTTACAATATCGGCATAAACGAACACACTCCGTACACTAATATTTATTATACTACACGACGCAGTGAAAGTCGCCCACCTCACGCGCCCCTCCTCCGACAGTAATGTGAAAGGCTAATTTTATCGATTTTTACGTTTTGTATGTGCGCCGTCGTTATTTTTATGGATAACATAAAAAATAAAGGAATCATAAAGGAAGACAACGATATGACGACCGAGGACGACTGCCTAATAATGAACTCTTTCTTCGGCAATTTTGTCTGTGTTTCGACCTAAGAAAAGCAATAAAAAAAAATTCAACCAGACAAGGTATGTTTTGCATAAATGTTACTTTATTGGAAAACTTATCAATGCCTTTGGAGCACTCTGAAGTATTAAAATGTTTCAACTCCAAAAAGAGGAAAGGGCCAACGTTGTAGCTGTCAAATATTGAGTCGATTTGTCAAATATTGAGTCGAATTTTGTAGAACTTCAGTCTTGTCGCTCCGTAAGTCGGGTGTCTATAAACTCATTTTTCCAAGTCTCTCCATAAGTCATTTAGCGGTCCAATTAACCTGCTTCCGTACAGAAGTCAGACTTGCCTTTGGTCCACTAAAATCCGTTCCATGACTCTATTAATTTTTGCCGCTTTTTCTGATACTAGCCATTTCCGTGAAGTGAAACAAAAACAAATTCCACCACGTAATGCTCGTTGACGGACGACGCGATTCGACATCTGATCTAATGGCAGTATGTGAGCTTTACCTCCAAAGACTGAGTCCTTAGTGTTTACTGTCCCCTCGCTGACCTGTACCTCAAGGACAGTGGCGATCTGTCTACTAAACAACAGTATTTTCTCAGTCTTTTCTGTTGTTCACCTTTGTCAGGGGTCCTATGGACTCGAATCAGAGCTCGTTTTAGACGTCTTTATTCTTCGTTGGTTACTTGCGATCACTGGCGCCATGTGTCATCTGTTTAACCGACCCAGTTGTTTTCTGAAGGCGACTATTGCGTTGGTTCTCGTATTAGGTCCCTACTACCGTCTCTATACTTCTTCAATTGTTAGCTGACCTTTTTTGAACCCGTCTTGCAAGGTAGGTAGGTTGCCTGCTCTTAGAACGCACCATCTAATAATAGTTGCCGTAACAGGTCCGTAGGGACCGAAGGCCTAGCTTCTCACAACCATTCGTTTTGTGTGAGTTTCATTTTTGGAACGAATGGAAAGGATCTACTATTTTACGCCGATTCCAAACGGCTAATTGAGAAACTCTAAGGACAGTTATACTGTCGGATGTTTGTCAGACGTTCGCGAGAGGTGGCGCAGTGGAAAAAACCCCAAGTTGGAATTTGGGTTTTTGCGGCAACGCTTTAAAAAATTCATAGACAATCGGCAATAAGCTTCAACAATTTTCGACTTTAATAAGTTTCTTCTTTAAACAAAAGAGAGCCAAATGCGCAATAATTTCCTAACAAAAATTGTCCGAAGTTTGTTTGTTTTCAGATGAAACGTTGTTACTTCGCGCTTTCTTCTTATTTAAATGTTTCTTTGTTGCGTTTTCATTTGTAATTCTTGTAACTAACAAGGAAACCCTCTGTCCAATACTCAATGGTCACCCCAAACGCATTTTTTAAAGGTGAGATGATAGAGGAACCCAAAAAGAATGGTTCTTTCGGCTTTCTATAAAGAAAGTTTTATTTCAAACTTTGTGTCTAAAATGTTTGGGATCACACTTAAATCGCTTTTAACTATCTTAACTTGAAAACGTATTGAAAAATTTCGAAATACTTGTCAAAATAACCACTGGAATGAGAACCTGTGGCCACTTTTTCGAAAATGTACATTTAGTACAAGTTATACTGCATTTAGAACATGTGCATTTTTCCACTCGACGGGACAGAGTGATTCGTCTGTCACGCAGTCAATGCTAATAAAAGCGTAAATCAGACGCCTAAAGTGACAGGGATGCTCTACATATAGTTATAGATACGTAAAACGGAAATAAACACAATTTTCGGCGACAAACATTTCTGCAATCACTAGAAAAGATTTCTCTTTCCGATTTTAAACATGCGACACTAAGAACTGGTTCTTAGTGTCAGTAAATTAAACCAACAACAAGTTATACGAAATAAGTAAATAATTGTCAGTTCATCACTTCCGAAAGCCATTTTGTTTTAAAGGAACGCGGAATTTCGTTAGCCATCGCTATAGAAATATCAACGGAGCTTTCCTATAAATAGCTCAAAAACAAAATGGCCGACCAAACCATGTATTTTTTCGTGTTGGGTAATGCTGTCACTTTCTGTCACACGGCTTTTCAATACTGGCCATCCCCTTATTATTCCGTGTGATGATGTAAATGCAGCATTAGACTTTATTTCACTCATTAAATTTGGAGATTTGGAGTCACTGCTGAGAACTTAATTTGCGTTCAGTTGGTTTTCTGAAGACCGGAACACCAAAAAGCAAAAAAAAAATGTAATGTACATAGATAAATGTTCAACAGAACTGACGTTTAGCTTACTCCGAATCAGCCTGAAGCTATGCAGGTATTTGTCATTAAGTAGCATAAACTGTTATACAAATCTAGCTTCCCTCGATGTGAGCCTCGTATTACACATTTGCTGTATTTATCCATAGCTCTATAACCTTCTTCGACCGGCCCTAACCCGGGATATAAAGTTCCTACAAAAATCCATCCAATAAGCAACATTTCCTCGAACCCATTCGCATCTATAAATAATACAATTCCTTATTCTACAGCTCTTCTGCATAATGAACGAAGTGTCGCAACTCCTTTTCGTGCTATAAAACGAGTGTCCGGCTTATTGATCCTTGAGGGGATTTGTCCCCAAGTATTTTATCACCCGAGAGCTGTCATATCGATTTTCGCAAATACAACATAAATACTCGTACAATTCAATAAAAAGGACGAGACTCAATGTCACGCTGGATATATTCATAATTATCTTTCGCTGTCTATTTTCATGTAGGATTGACGACACTTTTCCATGATAAAAATGACGACCAACTTACCTTATTGGTCCCCAACAGCGTCGCATTATATCATTAAACAAACTTCAATAGCAGGTATAGTAGGTACCCAACTTACTGGTGTTTTCCTTGTTGGTTTTTTTTTTTTTTCACCGCACAACAAATAACTCGATTGCGTGACAGGGTTTAATGTGCTTCCCTTAAATAAACTCACCGCCTACTCCCAGCCACATGGGAAATATAATTATTGTCAAAAGCTGTATACGAGCCTGTCACTCAAATAAAATATAAAAAAATACCACAGTAAAAAAAATTGTACCATTTATGGCTTTCGTCCTGGAATCGAAGCATTAGGTCAACTGCTCAACTGTAGAATTATGTCCGAAATGCGTAGGCGCTTAGGGAAATAAGCAAAAGCACAACCGGGACATCGTTTCACTTTTGCAATTTGTAGGAGTCTCATGAAGACTTGCAGCGTTTACCTTGAGCTGCATATTTAACAAAAGAAATAGGGACAAATAATGTATGTAAATAAATGTGTATAGTGGACAATTGACAGAGTTAATAATTAACGAGTATTTTTGGGGGGAATTGCAGCTGGGTATACGGTTCGAATTGGCGCATGACCACAAAAGTATGTACGTGACCGGGCCGAGCTGGTAATGAGCTCCAAATGGCTCTAGACTATAGCCAACAGATACACAGAGCAATCACGGAAAGGCTAACTTGCGGTGAAACGTCGAGTGTAATTTAATTAGTTTATAATTTGAGTGGGCTGCCATTTGACAATTAGTATTTGTCTATGCCAGGCGTGTGGAAGTCCGGCTTTTCGACAATAGTTTCTCGCCTTTTTTCTTAATGCAAACGAGTCTTGCACGAGCTGTCAAGTGAACTCTAGATGGAAACGCCCCGGTTGAGTTCAAGCCAATATGGAAAATTAAATCCACTGCTGTTTTAATTTCTTTTCAAGCTAACTAATTACCCAGTGGAGAGTGTAGTTCAACCTTTATTTGACTTTGTTTCGAATTTTGTGGACAAACTTTACGTCCAGTTTTATTGATTTTTTCAATTTTTCTTACTCTCAATCGAGCTCGATTCTTTGCCTTATTTTGTTCCCACTCTAGAAATGTGTCCCTTTTAGGGAAATTTGTCAGAGCTCTACTGCAAAAGACTGAGTATGAAACTACTTTTATTTGGTCTTTCATGTGCCGTCATCTGGCGGCAAATGTAAGTAGCAAAATAGAATGTAAGTAGAGCCGCAAACCGGCAACTTCTGATCTTCGTGGCTTTGTGGAAGTTTTATTCCTCGGATATTATACTCGAAATCGTTAGATAATTATACGCTTCCCAAATTGAATTCTGCTCATTTTAGATCTAGAACGAAACAGAAAATACTTCTCAGCTAAAAGTCCTGTCAAATCTTGCGCGTTGAAACCTATTCGGCTTACTATAGCTCATTTGACCTACGAATAGTTCTATATCCACCCACTTTCGAAGTTCTAAGTCGCCGTATCTTCTTTCAAAGTTGTTCGAATTGAAGAGTGCCACATTTGAGGGCTGTCACATTTACCTCCATTTTGACACTTGTCGCGCGTCCATTGAACAGTACATAAATGTCAAACGTCATTTTCACAAACGTACATTTAACCATTTCGGCTGCAATTCTAGTAAATTTTTACTCATGGGAAAATTCTCAATCCAGCAGAAAATTACACGATAAACTAAGAAAAAGGATGAACAAAAACTAGCTGTCAATAATGCAAGTCGACTTTAAAAGTAAACGACATTTCAACATTTCAAGAGCAAAGTAAAGTAAAGGTGGAGTTTGTTCATGAAATCCGGAATGGAAATTTATTAAAAGTTCTAATAATATTTTTTCGGAATATAAAGAACCGGTAACCGAATGAAGTGTCATATTTGTTCCTCCACCTGGGATATTTTGTTGCAGACGTTTAGACGTCAATAAAACGCGGCCATTATGTTTCTTTTTCTTCAATAACAATAGGTAAGACACCATTTGTTATTTTTTTCCCAGCAATCAACGTTTTGTTTGGGCAGTGTTATGGTATCGTGGGATTTTTTTTTGTAAAATATAGGTGCACGAAAATTGAGGAAATATCAACATTTTTAAGAGGTCCCTTTATTATAATAACAAGGTTTGTCCTCTGTAAGCAATCCTCTGTCAGATTACCAAGAACTCGGAGCGTATTAGGTTTGGCAAGATAAAATTTCAATCGGAGGTAGATGTCACGAAAAATAGACGCATCAGGGATAAATTTTGGGCTTAAAGTTATAAAACCAAGAGTACACTACGAAGGCTTTCAGTTTTCACCCTGAAAAGAATTTCATAGACTTTTTTAAAAGAATGTAATAGTATTATTACATTCCACTACGGATATAAGAAACCTACGATGTTTTCACATGCGTTTCCTACAAGCGAAGTGTTCTCATATCAGTCTTTTTTATATCCGTCGTAGACTGTATTAAGTAGACTCATTTTTTAGTTTGGCTTTCGAGTGTACGCCGTGTAGTCAGCTAGCAATTCAATAAATATCTGCTTCTTGCTTCAAATGAAAATTTCTACTTAAGATGTTGGAAAATCCTCAAGGATCCTGAGGGTGTTCTTTATTCTCACTTACAAAACGACGAACAATAACGTAAATATGTTTATAGTAAAAATGTTCATTTTGAAGACCGTGCATTCACTGCAATCTAGAGTTAATTTGACTTACAACTTGCCCAAGTAATCCCCCCTAGACATGGATAGTGGACAATCCATGAAGTTATAAAACTTTCAATAGGGTTTTCTGAAGATTTTGCAAAAAAAAAAGTAGTTGTGAAATTCATTAATACAAAAATGAGAGTGTTGCTGCAGCTCATTTCTTTTGACTTAAAAATAAGTTTGAAGGACCTGGTGTGGGATTTATTTTTATAGATGCGAGCAGAGGGAAAAAGTCCTACCATCTCGAGGGAAAATTATTCTCTGTACATGACAACACTGCGCCCTACTACGGCAGATGTACGTCTTTTCAAAAATTAAAACGAGCCAGAAGGTGGGACTGTTTTTCAGTGTGAAGAAATATAAAAATAATTCCATCTACCTACGCGAATGCCTCATCAGGATTTCAAAAGCGATTCAATCAATATTGCTTAAGGACTTTTCTTAATCTTGTTTTTTGTTCTCTACACAAACAAATTAATGCACGAAATAACGCTTTCACACAAATATAAAACACACATAATTACTGCACCAGCTTGAAGGATACACTCGTTGTCCTGCAAAAGTGAACCCAAATTAACTGGCCTAATCATTTGGTTAATGTGTAGACAAATCCTTAGTTGTGCGTCCTTCTTTAGTTGATTTTAAATTTCTTTCTTTCTTCTGAATCAATTTACCTTTAGAACTACAAGTGGCAACCTGTTTGTCATTCTCTTTCGGTTTGATTTACTCTTTAAAATCTTACAAAATAAAACACCCATTCGGAACAAAATACGTAGAACTATATAAAATTCGTAAACAAAATTACTCGATTAGACAGATGAGCAACATTTTTTTTCAGCAAATTTCTACATAGAACAGTTGCTAATATAAATTTAATTTTCCTCTCTCGCCTCAACAATAATTCGCTGGAAAATAAATAACAGATCCGATATGATGACGAGGACGAGGATGAAGGTCCACAACCGGATCCTACACTTGAACAGGGAGTGCCCATACCTGTTCGACTGCAGGGCAGCTTCCCGCCGGAATTGGCCTCCACTCCTCTCGAGGATATTGATCCATTCTACTCAAATATACTGGTGAGTATTTCGTGTACATGAAAATTTGTATCTTGTTCGGTTTAACCCTTAGGTATGTCTTTATTTTCTATTTATCTATTTATCTATTTATCCTGGTCAAATGCGTCACGCTCGAAACAAAACCTACTCAAATAATCCCATAAGCGGTGCTAAAAATCCACTCTATCGATTCGAACTCGAAACACCGACCGTCTTGTGCCTATATTTGTTTGAACACGCAACCTAATGTCATACAAAAAGAGAGGAATAATAGCACTACAGCAAATAAGAAAAAGGCAAAATTGAGTTAACATTATGCCGCTACCGTAAATTCTGTGGAATTAATGTGGGTTGGGAGAAACAGCAGCGGGCACTGGTTCGAAGTGGGAACCAGCCCTATCGGCTGCTCTATATTTTTCACAATAAGAAAAACTTCCAATAAGGGAGTTAGTTTTTGCAGTACAAATCATATACACTCGTGTACATAACTTTGAATTGCACACGTCATTGTACAGCATAGAATATAACAAGCAAAAAGGACTGCAATGCGATCGATACGGCTGTCCTTTATTCGTTCGTGCTGGTTTGTTTTTTTTGTTGCTCTCCCAGCAGTTATATGCGGATATATGAGGAAAGCGTTGAAAGTTCGTGTTGGTACTACTTTTGGTGTTCGCTAACCAAGTATGAGATGATGACAGAAGAGGAAATTGCAAGATGCATCAACATCAGATATGCAGAGTATTGGTGAAGTTCTTTCCCTCGTTTCTGTTGAAATAATGTTCCTTCGGTTCGGGAAAAGCGACACGAGTTATGTAAACGCATTTTTAAACGAAAAATATATTTTAGAGGGGGCAACAACGAGCGTACGGCAAATTCAATCTGAAGTCAGGAGAGAGATGATTGAAAATCTCAAGGGACTATCCCGGGTAGAGATGTCCTTTAGATACTTATTTTAAACATTTAAATGTTCAGTAGAGTATATTCAAACGTTGAATACGATCACAGCTATCGATGGAGACAATTGTAAGCATCTTTGATTTACTCAGTCAAAAGTGTCACTACAAGTGACATCCTCCAAATCCCCACCGGGTGAAATTAATTCTTTGGTTCTTTAACTAAAGCGCGAAATGTCGTTTTATAATTGTATCCCCTGATTTCATTGGATTTTCTGCTTGGCTCCCAGTGCAGAAGCGAGTTTAAAGACGTATTTAGTTAAAAATCGTCCGCCGGAAAGCAGGCCATTGAGGAAATCAACTCACAGAGATGGCATTTGGAAGACTGTCCAGTGTCCACCCCTATCGGAGATATAGTACTGCGTTTTAGTCTACTTTTCGGTCAAACTCCCAAAAATGCAGATATCCTTCATACATTCTGGTACTTGATGTGCTTGCAATCAGGCGGCGCACATCTAAACCTCTGCCGATTCTATCAGTAGACTTAGAATGCTATCAATTGCTAACGTTCGTCTTTGCAATCGCTGTACATATTTTAGAGCAATTTTACGAACGTAGATGAAAGGTGATTCCGTTAAAAAACAATAGATTGTGTCCCGTATCCCGTGCCACACACCCAGAGAAGATCCTTGTCTTCCTGAATGCCTCTGGAGTGAAAAGATGGCTCTAGGAACCTACCTGGGAGGGCACAATAGGCTACTCTTAGAGGCCGCAGTGCCAGACCCCTTTGAAGGCGCTTCCGTCTTTTAATCTGATCTAATCTAAATCCCGTGCCACACTCAGGTCAAAACTGATCCCTCCATAACTATCTATATTTGCTGTAAAGATCTACTCACTCTATTTCTATTTGTTACCGACAAATGCTGATGTTTTTCTAGGCGTTTGTTTGCCTTTCAACCTTTTTTAAGAATGACAGTGCGATTGCGTCGTACAGCAATGGGTTCCACAGAGAGTTTAACGACCCATGGCGTTCCGCGAAGAAAAAACGCAGCCCTGAAGGGTAATCTCAAATTGACGCATTTTAAATGGATGAGAACGCCACTCGTGATAAAGGTGAATGTCTAAAAAGTTACGTCATTTCCGCCCAGTGTTTTTCATCTAAGAAAAACCTGCAGATTTTATCAAAATGTTCAGCTTCGCATCCTTTTTTATACCTTTTTCCCTCCATCTATAGAGAATCTAAGGCTTTCTCGTATTTCAGAGCCTCTTTGACAATTCAAATCTCTCCGAATCCGAATGCAAAACCGCCAAATTAGTAGTTGGGTGGGTTGTTTTGGTTGTCAAATCCAAACTGTCATATTCATATTTAAAATTTTACATGCACACTTTTTCCATTCTCTTTTTCTAATTACTGACCATTTCGTGTTTCTCTTTTCGCCCCCTTTCAGACATTTGTAGTAGTAAGTAAAGGAAAAGATATTTTTCGCTTTTCTGCATCAAAAGCAATGTGGTTGCTCGATCCGTTCAACCCGATACGTCGTGTAGCCATTTATATTTTAGTACATCCGCTATTTTCATTATTCATTATTACAACTATTCTTGTTAACTGTATATTGATGATAATGCCGACAACACCAACGGTCGAATCAACTGAGTGAGTACCCTTTCATCTAAAGTATATAACTTTCCGGTTTCTTTACCTAAACTTTTCTACTTTCAAATGGTTATTGAATTTGTTGAAAGTTTTTTATTTCAATTCTTTGATTTTAATTTTTCAACTACCTAATTATGAAATTTTTTAGGAAATATTTTTACTGTTACAATTTTGTATAACTTGAACTATAATCCTGCAAGAATTTAAAACAACAAAAAAAAATATAAAAAATTATATATACATTTATTCTATATGCAAAAATGCTGAAATTGTTATTATTATACACAGAAATATAAAAGAAAAAAAAATCCATTACTAATAACTTTAATTTCCAAGGTAAAACAAGCTTTTTCTATTTATATATATATATATAAACTTTGTGCGTAGACGATTTACTTTGGTTTGTTGCCTTTTGCAAGTTTGACAGAAAGTGTGAAATGTAAATTATGTGAATAGATTTGTTTTGAAACTCATCACATGACTCCCTATATAGTCCCTGGGTGTACATTATTTGGGATAATTTGAGGCATTTTTGACACACTCAACAAAGTTATGGGTTTTCTTTTACAGAGATTTTATTTTTTCATTTTTTGTATTTTCTTTGTTTAATTTACCAATTTACCATTTAAGTTGTGCTTCATCGTTAACCAAACTAAATACTTGTAAACAAATAGATTTTTATGAAATTTCCAGTTCGTAAGACCAGTTTTGTATTTAATCTAGACGATGTTTGTCAAAAATATATATTGTAGAAAAAATATAAAAAAAAAAAAACAATTATTGTTAGTTGTAAATTGAAAAAGAAAAACTTAATATATACGAATAGATTGTAATGTAGAACTATTAAATAGATGATTATATTGTAGCTTTGTGTTTCGATTAACATTCAATTAATATTGTAGTCTTTAACCATATAACAGTAGATTTGCTTACGAGTTACGTACCTAAATCATACAGAACATACAGACACACCACGTCATTGAGAGTGGCAGCTGTTGACAGTTTGGGCTTGGGAATGTAGTTTAATATTTTTTATTGCGATTGAAAGGCTGTCCTATCCACAAGCCTTTACAATTTGGTTGAGGCCCCCTTTAAGAAGTTAAAATGGAAGACAGTTCGGGCGTGGGTGTGTTAAATTTTGTAAAATGTCCAATGAGAGACGCTAGTAATTGGGATGCCGATGGCGTTGCTCCCAAATGTGGTATCGATAAAGAAGTAAAGAAACACGTAATGTTCTTTATACAATTCAATTTTTTGAATAAGGGGAATGTCTTAATGTCTTACCTCGATGAGGGTTAGTGAAAAAACAGAAATTACTGTGAATGGTCAACAAAAGTTAGGAAGTTTTCAAACTCCTTACTAATACGTGAGCCATCTACGTATTCATAATGCAAATAATTTCCAGAAGGGAATTACAATTTTAACGTTCAGTAATTATGAAGCGTTTGGCTTTAATATTAAGTGGTTTAATTTTTTCTGGTCAAATCCATGTCGGCTGTAGAGATTGTTATTAAAGTGTTTGTTCCACTCCTCCAGAGGGTTAGACATAATTTTAAGAAAAAATCACTTTGAATTTGAAACAAAAAGGTTTGAATCTTAGATAATAAACTATCCAAAGTTGAAACCAATTGCCGACGGAAGCTTCTCCATACATCTGTTCACATTGTAGGACCCTTCCATTTGTCAGAAAAGTAAAAACTCACCCCAAACGAATGGTTGTGAGAAGCTAGGCCTGCTCCGCCGTCTATTTATTTATTTATTTTAACGTTTTCCAACACCACTGATTTTAGAGGCCGCCCAAATCCGCCCATCCTCAACTGCTCCACTCTACAGTTTTCCAAACAGTCGTACGAGTATTTTGAAATCACTCCAAAACCATAGTTTGTAGAACAGTTAATCTCTTCCATATTTGTAAAATAATATTTGTTTTGATAAAAGTTATAAAAAAAATTGTATTTCGTCATCATTTTAAAGTGTTGAAGTAGCAAACGTGTAAAAATATAAATTCCTTATGCGAATAGAAAAAAAAAAGACTCACATTTGTCAAATCATAAGAACAAGTGGGAAAAGCATTTAGCATAAGTAATCACAAACACACACAAACATGTCTGTACATTAAACAGAACCCCTAGCTATTAGTTGTCCAACTTTTGACTTAGAGAAACCCAAGTGAAACTTAGACCTTAGCTCTAGAAGTTGTTGTAACAAGTTGAAGCTCAAAAGGACCTAACCACAACAGAAAGTAACGTCATTTTTTTAGCTGATATCAAAATTGTCGACGTAGATTTGGTATCAGAATTGAGCACCCTTTTTAAAGAAAATGTGCATCGAAACTAAGCAAAAAACAAAAAAAAAAAACAAAACAAAATGTACACTAGATGCACAGAGAGCACTTGATGTGACATAACAAAACGAAAGCTTCCGACGAGCATGAGGCCACACCACCGAAAAGTCGCGCACACAAGATGCAAAGAGCCAAGATAATGGTTGCTATTTTGTTGGGGGCCTTTACATACGTGTTATGATAATGATCAGCCAGTGTGAATAGATGAGCTGAAGGACTGCAATAGCAGAATCCTCCAGTTAGCATAATGACAGAAGAAGCCGAGGACATTGTGAACTTGGCGACAGCACATCGTATCTAACCGAGCACGGTCTTGCAATTAGTACGCGCATCAAGTGCACTTGCAGGGATTTGTGTCAAATGTGTGTGCCAGTGTTCTGTTCTGTCCTGTGTTGCAGATTGCAGTGTGTCTTGACTTTGAACTCTCCATGGATCTATGTATAGAAAGTTGGACAGAAAGTAGGTTAACTTTAAGAACTGCATGGGGACGATATGCCTACTACACCAGCGAGCAGACAATAACAAATCCAATCGATGGTGGACGCGTCTCCAATTTTGTACCTAAGTCTAATTTATCACTCGTTTCAAACAAAAAAAAAGGCGACTGTTCTCTCCATATTGTATAGAAACAAAGTGTGAATCGAAACATCTAATCGACTACAATGTAAACTTCGAGTTAAATTCGTTTTATATAGTGTACAGCCCGTCGGCTCTATCTTAAGTTATATGTTTATGTAAAAAATCTATTACTAGGGTTACTCTATGTATTTCTTTTAGTTACTTTTACGCTTTCTTTTGACTATAATACTACAAATTTACTTTGCTTATTCCTTCTATTTCTTGAAAAAAAAAAAATAAATAAATAAAACAATCAATATAAATATAAATTACTATATAAAAACAAAAGGAAAAACAGAAAACAAACCACAAAAAAAATTAAAAATTCGTTTTTAGGGTGATATTCACCGGAATCTACACATTTGAATCAGCTGTTAAAGTGATGGCACGAGGTTTCATTTTATGCCCGTTTACGTATCTTAGAGATGCATGGAATTGGCTGGACTTCGTAGTAATAGCTTTAGCGTGAGTTTTATATGGTTTATAATTTAAATTAATTTGCCTTTATAATTTATATTCATTTCATTAATCGTACAATATTATATAAATAATAACTAATGTTAATCACATCGTATATCTACCAACCATTGAACTTTATTTTGGTAGCGCATTTTTATTTCAGTTCCCTTTTCGTTTCTTCGTTTATAATACATACCAACGTTGTGTCAACCACTTCAATGTATAGTTACTTTCTCCCTCTTTCACTAAATACTAAAACTTACAACTTACTTTCAACTCTAGTTCGTAATAATTGTAATCCGTAGAACATTGGATTAAATATTTACATTTACTCAATATACTCGTATAAATGTATTTCATAGTATATTTCAAACATATATAGTAATTGCGATAGTTGTACATTTTATATTTAAAAAAAAAAAACAGAACTTAATATTCTTTTCACATTCTAGCGCCTTTAATAAAGATAATAATTATTTTTTTTTTAACAGAATACATATAAATGAAATTTTCTGCACACAATTTCCGCACTCACCTCCCACTATGTCTTTGTCTATTCAAATCCAGCGACACCATATTCGTATTCGATACTCCCCCCGCAGGCCCTGTTCACACCGCACCAAACGCTGGGTTTCCGCTCATTAGGTACCTCAAACCCCAATCCAAGACAGAGGTTTTTCCAATAATTTAAATCTTTTCTAAGCTTTAGTTATGGCAGTTTTTCGATTAAGCCTCCAAAGGCACCTTTTGAAGCGTTTACCATATTCAGCCATTTCTTAAAATACTTCTCTTGGGAATGGCGAACCTTTAACGCTTCAAAGTAGCTACACCCAATTGCTAGCTGACATCGTTTATGGTTAGAACTAGGGCGGTATCTGATCGCCTTTGAACCTCTAACTTTCGTTCTTGATTAATGAAAACATCTTTGGCAAATGCTTTCGCTTAAGTAAGTCTTACAACGGTCCAAGAATTTCACCTCTCGCGTCGAAATACTAATGTCCCCAAACTGCATCTTGATCCTCTTGATTACCTCTTGATCTAAAAACCAATGAAAGTAGAACGGAGGTTATTCCATGCACAAAATATTCAGGCATTTGGAGCCCGCTTTAAGCACTCTAATTTGTTCAAAGTAATTGTACCGGCCCACAACAACACTCGATGAAGAGCACTGAAGCAGGTTTAAAGGTGAGCAGTCCTCTGGAAATGTGTCCCCATTGCTGACGTTTCTACTGACCTGAGAGGATTTCGATTTCGAATTTAATGTAATAGGTCGGAAGAGAGATGCTTACGGTCTTAATAAACCAGCTTTTCATGTAGGTATATTCCGAGCTCACAGTCGATCTTTCCTTATGGCGCACTAAGCCTTTTGGCTACGAAGAGGAGGAGGCTCTTCGACAAGTTGTCCGAAAGCATCGTCGGATAGTCAAATTTTGTCTTTTTAAAATCACTACTAAGACGGTTGCATTTTCTTTGTTTAGTTGAAGTCACCTTTTACCTTTCGGCTTCGGTCTGACCTTATGAACCTCTTAGCCCGCATCTGGCCATTGGATTTGGTTCAGTATTCATCACGGTTATCATATTTCCACTTCTTGATTATTGAGGTACCCCGCAGAAGGTTTTTTTTTATATTTTAGGAGACACCTGGTTGCCGCTTCAAGTTCTAAAATTTTATGGAAGTCTATCGTTTCGCCGATAATCGCCTGAAGGGTTATTTGTTTGGGACCTCTTATAGATCTATATCGATAGCCTTGACTTAAACGAAGATGAACCTTTATAGAGCTAGCTTGTATCTCTATAGAATCCACCTTTTCTTGAGGGCGATACTTCCAGCCCATATAACCGAGGACCGTTGGGTTTTTTCTCCATCTTAGAACCATCATTGTACCAGACTTGGGATCGTAACAGTTCTAAAGAGTCGTGGTTCTACAAGTCTGACGGCCACATACAGATTTCTCCAATTTCCTGAACAAGTAGATTTATTTTAACATCATTTAGGTCCCTTTGATCAGAGAAGGTTTTAGAACATTTATAAGACCTTTAGATGTAAGGTCAAGTACATTTATTTTTGCATTGTTTAGGTCCCTTTGATCAGAGTAGGTTTTAGAACTTTTATAAGACCTTGAGATGTAAGTTGAAGCTGTCCACTTTGAGGTTTGATTGTTTTATGCCTGGTGTTGGACGTATTTTAAATCCCCCTTTTATGTTAGGCTAGTAAAGTTTGTTTAAAGTCGAATTTTGTTGGCCATCTTGCTATGGAATAGTAGGCCATCGACTTCACAAGGTTGTCGAACTTCTGGTCGGCCTTAATTCTGGGGTAAAGCTCCTCATATATCACAATTCGCACTTGGTTACTATCACTATTGCATCGGTTCTTCCGTCCTATTTCTGTGTCTGTGTTTTTTTTTCTGACGACGGTCTACTTTGACTGACATTACTCCTGTCATTTTGTTGATCTGCTTTGCTTTCGCTGAGCTTTTTGAGTCGCAAATTTTTGTTTCCTTGGCCTTGTTTTTGTATATCTCAGTTGACGAAGGTTCCTAGAGTACTAAACGTCTTACCGTCCTTCAACTTCTAGAATTTCAATAAGTTCCCCCGTCTTGTGGACGACTGAATAGTTGGTTGCTGCTATAAAGCCACAAACTCAGGGATGCCACCCCTCCCTTCGAACTTCTCTAAGGCACGAGTACCTACCTTGTCTACGGATGAAGGGACCATGCAAGAAAACCGCCAGTGGCCATGTACCGCAAAGTTCATTTCTGTATCATTTTTGCCTCCACTAAATGTCTTCAAAGATGCAGTGTCCATTAAGTACCCCGACGCGCACTTACGTTTGATTTCTACTGTCTTGGGCCTCATAATCTCGATTGCGAGCCACATGCGACCGATTATTGCAAAACCAAAGTCTTTATTTCACTTTTACTTTATCAAACCTTATTGATATTGACAGTAGAATTGGCAGATGTGTTGAAAGCTGGTTGTTACTTGATTGTCACCTTTTGCAATTCAGTTCAGAGCGACATCTATTTGCCGTCTCATTTCTTTCCGACTGCGACATGTCCAGGGACCCAGCAAAGCTGCGCCGTACTATGCTGAATGAAGTATTTCCATCAGTAGGCTGTCCTTTCTTGTTTTTTGTTTTTTTTAGGGTTAGCAAATTCCGCTACATTCTTCATTCTAGATCGTTCCACTATAGGAGGTAAAGCGAGTGACTCCATGGCTTTACCGGGACGCCGGCGCTTTTTAACCTCAACTCGAAAGCTGTTTTAATAGGATTTTACCCAAGCTTTAAATTCGTAAAGATGTCTCAGTAGCCATTTTAGTCGCGCCCTTCTTCTCTGCAGATCCACCAGCTTTGGCAGCACTGCCTGTCAGAACTCAACCTTATTTGTCCGTGTAGTAATTTTGTCTATGTGTTTCTGAATACTATATTCAACGATTTTATTCCTTCTTTCTTACACATCCAAATATGATCGAAACTTGTTTTAAAAATCTACAGCTGATTGAAACGTCAAAAACAAAACCCAGTTGGTGTTCCCACTTCTACAAATTTTGAAAACCGTTTGTCGGAGACTTAGTTTTTGGTGCAGTGTGAAAGGGGTGTAAGGAATTTCATATTGTAATTGTTATAAGTACAGTCCTTTGATGTGCAACAGCCAGCACAAGGACGATCGTTTTTCTTTTTGTTTTTTTTTTTTCTTTTTATTCTTTTGTTTTACAGAGAAGCGGTTTGGATTAATTACCGAAATTATGGTAACACAAAATGCACTTCTTTCTCATTCCTCCTGCACTTACATCCATATAAATTTAGCGTGCACTTTTATTCCATTTAACGCCCCACACAACATTCATATTAGCAGGTACCTACTCCCAATCGGAACCACATGTCCTTGCAGCGTAAATGATACAGATGACAACTACGACAAATGTGACGTGACGTGTCGGTCGGTCGTTTGAAAATTGTCGACACAATTGGACGGCAGGCTCCGGAAAGCTGCCAGAAAATACTAACAGCAACAGCACCGCCTGCGTGTGTTCGCCTCCATCGTTACACGAATATTTAAGTAACTAAATCGGTTGTGTCGTTTGTTTCACATTAAATTCCGTCACTCTATACATGTAGCTCACTAGAGTGCAAGTGGGAAGGCTATTTATAATGCCGATCGATGGATCTTCATAAGGACACAATTCATATTATGTTTTCCCCACAAAAGCGAAACAGAACAACAATCAGAATTTGTAGGTAGGTGTAGGAGGAAAAAAGGCTGGTCTAACAAACAATGACAAATGGCATTACTTCAAGTTGTCGGCTTTTTTGCGTACACGAATCACAGCCGTGTGTAGATGGCGATGTTTCCGCTTTGTAACAGAAAAACAAACGACAGTCGACGTCCCTAGATGAAAGGACAAAGGGGGAGAAACCCACACCCACATTTAATTATATACCTACGTTTGACATTATTCAGGACGAAACTGACGCAGCCTGTTGATCGGGGATGGCTTTAAATTGATTTAAGTTGGCTCTGACTGACTTTTCAGGTAATAACTTGTTCTACATTTTACGATATACGAGAAATCGAAAAATATACAATATGTTATCCCCTGAGAGTCAAGTGTGCACAGGCGAACAATGTACGTGGAATCAAAGTTTCTGAAACAAAGCATTCTGAAGAGCGCTCTTAACCCTCCCCTTAAGCCACCAAAATCAAGGTAGATGTTTGTTCTCTCTTCTTCTTCTTCGTCGTCGTCGTCTTTCTCTTGTTTATCGCATGGCGGCGGCTGTGTGTGCACCTGAAATCTGAAATCTGAAGTCTGAAATCCGAAATCTGAAATCCGAAATCCGAAATCCGAAATCCATTGTGTGCTGTGTCTTACTTTGTCATTTCGAAAGAACGATCCAATGGGCTAGTGGAATTTGTTTTCGGAATGTCCTCCCTTCTTGTTGGTCCCAAGAGCAGATTCTTTTATTTAGTTTTTTTTTTTTTCTTTCCTAAAAGTCGTTACACATCATCTTCATAGTGTGTGCGTATAGTTGCCCATAACTCGTACATACACTTATCGAATACGAATTGATAATTTAAAAGAAAACATGTGTGTGCGCCTTTTCCAATGTTCAAAACCAACACATCCACATTAAAACGGTTGAATCAATAATGTCACAACTATTTTTTATCACGGTTTTTTTTTTTTTCTGTTTTTTTTTTTTTTTTTGTGAAATTATCATTTGATTTTTTGATTTTTCTTATGTGTTTATTTGTGCCACCAGCTTCATATTTTTCAACACTGCTTCTTAAATGTTGATAAGGAAATCTGTTTTAAATTGTATTTTTGATCCTCTCCCCTAGCTATGTGACGATGGGTATAGATTTAGGTAATCTCGCTGCCTTGAGAACCTTTAGGGTATTGCGAGCACTTAAAACAGTAGCCATTGTGCCAGGTAAATATTCCAAATTGCAATTAACAATGGCTTCTACTACATATACAAAATAATTATCTGACACATGGAAACTGACAAAAACTTATAATGAAACATCTTGTGTGGCTTTGTGACTTTTAAAGGCTTGAAGACCATTGTGGGCGCTGTCATCGAATCGGTTAAAAATCTACGCGATGTGATAATTTTGACAATGTTTTCGCTATCAGTTTTCGCACTGATGGGTCTGCAAATCTATATGGGTGTTCTAACACAAAAGTGCATTAAGAAATTCCCCTTAGACGGCTCATGGGGGAATTTGACCGATGAAAATTGGGATTACCACAATCGGAATGCTTCGAATTGGTTCACCAATGATGGTCTAACGTATCCGCTTTGTGGTAACATCTCTGGAGCTGGGTATGTTGGAAAACTTGTTTTTTGACAGTTGCAAAAGTGCTTTCATGTTTTGCTCATGGAACACTTTCTCTCTCTCTCTCTCTCTCTCTTCTTTCTCTTCTCTCTCTCTCTCTTTCTATTTAATAAATTTTACAGACAATGTGGTGAGGACTACGTATGTCTTCAGGGCTTCGGTGATAATCCGAATTATGGCTACACCAGTTTCGATTCATTTGGCTGGGCATTCCTGTCGGCGTTCCGTCTAATGACCCAAGATTATTGGGAGAATTTATATCAACTGGTGTTGCGAGCGGCTGGCCCCTGGCATATGCTCTTCTTCATCGTGATCATCTTTTTAGGTTCGTTTTATCTCGTGAATTTGATTTTGGCTATTGTTGCCATGTCTTATGACGAATTGCAAAAGAAGGCCGAAGAAGAGGAGGCTGCCGAAGAGGAGGCTATAAGGGTATATAACCGCATACATTCAATTCATATCAATCACATCCCGGGCGTTCCCCATCCCCCCGTTACTCATTCACTCATTCAACTTTGTATACTTATAGGAGGCTGAAGAAGCTGCCGCAGCGAAAGCTGCCAAACTCGAGGAGCGTGCAAATGCTGCCGCTCAGGCTGCGGCCGATGCTGCCGAGGCGGCACTGCATCCTGAGTTGGCGAAAAGTCCAACGTACTCGTGCATTAGCTATGAGCTATTTGTTGGCGGCGAAAAGGGCAACGATGACAACAACAAGGAGAAAATGTCAATACGTAGCGTTGAAGTGGAATCGGAGTCGGTGAGCGTTATACAAAGACCACCAGCACCTACTACCGCACCTACAGCCACCAAAGTTCGTAAAGTGAGCACGGTAAGTATGAGCTGGCTATGTGCTTTAAAGTCGTTGTCTCTTTCGATTTTTTTTTTTTTATTTTTTTTCGTTTTTATTTTCATTTCAGTTTGTTTTTCATTTGTTTTTTGTTTCCTTGGTGTTGTTTTCATTTGAGCTCCGCTATGTAATTGAGTATTCCTTGGAATGTCTTAGATGAGTATGCCTAAGCGAATGTGAACGAATTGCAAGATTATGTATACGAATGACTCTTCCTCTGCTTTGACAATGCTCTGCCAGCTTCAAAGATTTTATTTCTGTAATTTCCTTGTTTCCTTATGTTCGTACACACTTGCGGAGTTACCGGTGTTTGCATGGTAGAAATTGTATTTTGTTGTACTTGTGATGAAGTTCTCCAAGTTTGGACGCAGATCGAGTTAAGTGCGAGTAGGTTGAAGACCCTTTTATATGAAATTAGTTCTGCTTTTTGTTGACAACTATATGAGATTACATTGGGTACGTTCAAGACTTGATCTTACTAAGACTGATGACAGGTGGGCTACATTTGTACCGGAACAAATTGGCTTCGGGTTTTCTGTAACTGGATAACTGACAAATCTAGTCCAGAAATTCTGACATCTCAATAGCACGCATGACGTTACTGACGAATTTGGTTTTGCGTTCAGAGAAAATCTAGTTGGCTGATGTTTTGAACTCGCCCGTTTTCTGTGAATACAAGAACACAAATAGTGGACGTTCAAATACCCAGTTGACATATGCATATATTTTGACATATCTATGACAACTACACCCGTTTGGACAACAACGCTTAGAACGCGGCAACCTTAATTGTCAAATCCTTAATTAGAGCGGTTCTTGTTCGTTCGAAACTTGTGACAAGTTGTTGCTACTTCAGCCATTATATTTCCGTAGGAACGCGAATACGAATTGGTCTACTCGGGTGCACTCTGGCGTCCATTTTGTTTCGATGATTTGCGCTGCTTTATCTGTCAAAACTTGGCATTTTTTTGTAAATTTAACTAACAACTAGGACTATTTTTAATTTGAAATGTCAACAGAGTTTTCAGAAAGTTATTTCTGTACTAGATTTATCAGCTACACCTCCGTCAAAGTGCATTGAAAAATTGATCTAGACCAAACAAAAGGATGACAATTACTGTCAACTTCTGTCGGATATTTTATATTAAAAAATGGAACTACTCCATTGCTGAGATTATTTAGTAAAAACTGCCCAAAAGTCAAAGAAAGCAAGTCGAAAATGTTCATTTTTGGTTCTACTACCTTCCTGTCTGGCGTGTAAAAAACATCCCCTTAATTTTGTCTTGCTTTTCCTAACTTGTATTTTAACCATAGAGAGTGGTAAACCTAAAAGTACTCGTAGGTGCTGTTTCTCCTCATATCTACGACGTTCTTTGAAAATTTAAAAAATGTTCACCAGTCTGAGGCTTCTAATCGAATTCACTCTTTTGCCGATGGCAACTCTTATTATTTTTACTCTAAACTTAAGTACTTGCCTTTCCATCGACTTTCGTTAAGCTCATCACATTCTGACAGCTTTACCATAGTAAAACTCGGTATTGTAATTTTTGTTTTAATAAATGCTGTTAAAACTCAGTGACGTCTTCGAATTTCGAATCTCTAACCTTCAACTTGTATATCTGTCTAGCACTAGAAACTGAAAGACTCTGAAATGTGCTCGAATAAAATTACTTACTAGTTCTTATTCTTCAGCAATTTTACCACAATACTCTAAGGAAAACAGCTTACCTTTTGGGCTATTTTTAGTCGTGTGGGGTTATGTCGAGATGCACTATGCACAACACAAATGTGGAATATTTTGACCAGCTTCCTTAATGTATAATCGAATCTATTTATTCTTTCCTGTACCTATATACTCGAAGGCATGTTTTATTGAACCTTCTTCTTAGCAGAGCGGAGTAGAATTTTTCAAATGCTCAATAAAGCAACCGCAACTAACTTTTTTCGTCGGTTCTTTTACTGCTAAAAAGACTGCCTTCGTTATCGTATCAAGGTACACACTAATACATAACATAGAACTTAGGCCCATGTGCGAGTAAAAATTCAGAATTTTTCAATGTAATTCCCACCGGCACCCAATATGACAGCTGACTGATGATGTCTCCCCCTGTTGGACAGGAGTACGTTTTGCAAAACGCGATTGATTTCCAACCTTACAATTTACAATAAGACGAGACCAATTTGTAGGTTAATGTCGACCTGCGAAACTGTCGCATTTTGAGTTCAGGAATCCCACAAATTATTACATTCACAAAGTGTATTTTTGAAGGTTAAGAACAAATTTTAAATCATAATTTTTAATTTCCTTAAATATTTATTTCAACGACTGTTTTTATTCAAACGTCTTCACGAATTTAACTGCAAAAAAAAATGGTTTTCGTGAACACATTCAATTTAAAGAACCTGAAGTCGACATCGAATTTTACCCCTGGTGTTCGGAATCGCTCTAGTTTGGGACAGATGTCTGAAATATAGTTGAACGAGTTATTCAAAACCTTTTATTTTACGTTTTCTCTTAATTTCAGAGTTACATTTGTATTTGTGTTAATATTTGTTTTTTTTTTTTTTCATATTTCTTAAATAATTACAAACACCGCGGCAGCATTTAGAAAAAAAAACTATTTTTTAAAATCAATTTCAATTTCACATTAGCGCAGAAAATTTCTGAGTTTGCCTTTACACGAAAATAAGCAGTGAAATTGTACACAAAACAAATTACGATAAATAAATATACTTTGTTGCAAAAATTTACCAACAATTCACTGCTTTAAACAAAATCAGACTTCTTTTCAAAACGCCAAGCAACACAGTAAAATTTAGTTTAAATTTTCTCCACTAAAACTTTGAATGTTACTTTTGTTTTTCGTTAGACTTGATTTGTTACTCAATTTTATTAGAGAACAATACTTTGGTGCTGTGTTCAAGTTAGCAACAATTCTTTAGATTACTATTTCTTATAAGTTCCTTCTTTTCTTACATTATAACTTTTCCGTAAATATTATCTAATTATGACGTTGAAAGTATCTTGAGCTAGGAAGTGGCTGTTAAACTCTAAATTAAGGTTTTAACAGTTTTTGTGTCTTAGTCGAATTGAGTTGAGTTGGGTTTAACAGCCATTCAAGCTCCATCAAAAAAAGAAGGTAGGTTGTACTAACATAGTTATAACAAGATTTTTAAAGAAAATACATAACCTAGTTGAAAAATAAATAATTAACAAAAAAACATTTCAAAAACAGAAGACAACAGTTTATTTTTCGTTATTCTATTGAAGTATTTGGTTTTGTTTGGTTTTTATATAAAGAATTGAGTTTATATTTTGTTTGTACAGAGGGTTTTAGAAACGGAAATGGTTTGAGAGTGAAAACTGGGCATTGTTGGATTGAGTCTTGGGTAAATTTTGGACTTAATTGTCTACCAATGTTTACATATGTGATGCGTATATGCGACATGGTATACAAACTGTCATTGGTTACGTGTTTTTGAAATTAAAAGTCGGTGATTTTCATTAACTATTAAAAATTTAATTTATTAAGACTTGCCAGCGGTTTAAATTCGTTTAAAACAAACCTGTACAGATGTCGTTCCTTGTTTTGTTTTCTAACAGTTTAAACGATTTACAAAGGGTGACAGCTTAGCAATAATAAAATAAGACACTCAATACGAAAGATCTGATTTCGACCGGCAACTTGTTGACTTAAGTATTGTTTTACTTTGAAAAGTACTTTTTGATCATAAAGGTTATAAACGTTGTACAATTCTTTGGAAAATAATTTTCAACTTAAATTAGAATTTCCATTGACATGTAACATTGTAAACATTTACCAACATTTATTTCTCGCCGAATCTGAAAATAGTTATGTTTGAAAGTCTTGACACTAATGCCAATCGTTGTTTGTGTTTCTTAGTCGAGAGATTTTTGACTAGATTCGCCGGCTACCTTTCCGTAAACTCTAACTGAGAAAGTTGTTCACGCGATCAATATTCAAATCTAGATCAAGACCAATAAGAATTCAGACCTACGGCGCTGTCGACTGGCTATTAGACTCAGACTTGGGACTCAGTAAACAAGAGTTTTGACCTCCGTCAAGAATTGTTTATTTTGGAGCACTGATTTGGGAACAGTGAAATCTGTCCTCTTTGAGAAAATTTCAAATTCATATACCTTCTGAATAAGTTGGCCGATTGCGATGAAATAAAAATTAAATATTGTTCCATTAAGCCCGATGTTATGGCGGAGAAATTCATTTAGATTGAGTGTGAAGTTCCACTTTAAATTTGTCACAAATCTCAGCTGAAATTCCTGTTGGAATTGAGACCTATCGCATGGAATTATCGCCTCTAGTTTCAAATTAATTGCTGATTTGTTATTCTCAAAAAAGGGGACTTCTTCGGAGGACATTTTATTCACAATAACTCTAAATGCATCGATCCTCTTCGATATACTTGTGAAAAATACAGAAGGACTCTTTTTCATTCTTAATATGTAATTAGTTTTGGTCTTTTATTTTCTACTTCGCCGTTTTTAAGTACAGATCCTTTGTAAATCGTTTTTTAACCTCGCTCGAAAAATAATTTACAAATACTTTTTTTTTATTATTGGAAATTGGTTTGCACAGCAGAACATTTGACCGAGGTTGCAAATTGTGAGCACGACTTTCTTACTGCAATTATCTGCCTCCAAATACCAGTTTTGACATCGTGCAAAAGTCGTTCAAATTATTTCGTTCCTGTACTTCCAAGAGATCATTCCCAATGAAGTTCATACTTTTCCTTTTCCTTATTTTATGCTCAAAAACACTTGTGAAACGTATTTTTCAAAACTAATTGGCACAATTGGCAACTAGACGGGACGAATTTGACAGGTAGATGAATAGTTGTAGTGCCATGACTGACTCTGCAGTCGGCTGTTTTGCCCCTTTTTGACAGACTGCCAGAATTTTGTCTAAAGAACTATACAACTGTCGTGAATTAAGTATAATTCATGTACGCCCTACTCAGTGCGCAAAAACTGTCACTAATCGGTGCATTTTTGTAGCTGAAGGAATTGCAAGGGTCTTACAGGAATTTTGTCCTACTTCGAACACGAAAATAGTCCTAAAATTAGTCACTCCTTAAATCAATCAGCAATGTTAGAGAGACTTTAATGAATTAAGGATTCATAATGGACGTGCAGCATTAGAGTTCACGAAAATAAATGGTTCACCCAAATGACATCTGAGATTGACAGCGAAATCTCGCGCTGACTTCTTACCGTGACTAACAACGTAGAGCCAGTCCAATGCTCAGGTATAGGGCGCCCCAGTTCGAACACCGGTCTTCAGTGTCAATACGAATTCTGTTCAAAAGTCAAATAACTAAAATTAATATAAAGTTTGGACGAAAATGTCAGGAGGAACCAACAAAACAAGGAACCAGCTAAACACAAAGGGGCCTACTAATAATCATTTTTCAATCTTCTTACTCACTTGGGTGGAACTACAACAGTCCGGGGTGGACCTGGCCTGGGCCTCAACCAATACGCCTCTCCAGTTAGTGCGATCTTTGGCTAAATGCCTGCAGTTGTGCACTCCAAGTTGGTTGAGGTCCCCTTCCACTTGCGCGCGCCACCTAGGTCGAGGGTTTCCTCTTCCTCACTTTATCTATTTTGTGGGTGGTATTTTTGTATGGAAAATTTCGCCACCAAAAAGATTATTATCAGTACCGCGCAGTCACAAATAATGTCAGAAATAAAACAGCGCGATCCTTATTCAAATCGAAATTCAGGGACAGCAGCACGCATTTCTGTGTTGGGTACAGAGTCAGTGGGCACGTTATACAGTCTTTCGATGTTCAAATCCGCCCCATTTTCCGCCCGTTTTTGTTTGTGTTTCATTTATTAACATTTATCTTTGAATTTAAGGGGGCACGTTAGAAAGTTGTCGTCATGTCCCGCTGGAAAAACTCAATACAAATAAAACCATGATCTGTCGCCATTTACACTCAACGGACCTCTGTTCCACTGTTCGTTTTGGGTGTATTTAATTTTGCGTGCCTGATAAAGAGCGTTTCTATTCTTTGTTCAAACATTGCTTGTAATATTTTGTAGGCCAACTTTATATGGAAAATATCGCCATTGTGAGTTTGTAAAATTTACTTATTGCCGCTTTCAGTCCGCTTTCAAAAACTCGAAAACAATTGTTTTCCAAAAGACCCATCAATTTAATTGCAGTTCCTGCTGGCAAACAATTCCAAAACCTTGTTGTTGTTAACTTCGCATTCGTTTCTGTAGATATTGCCCTTAAGCTCATTTAAGTTGTGCATTTGCAATAGTACATTCCCCCAGATACTAGCCTAGTGTAGAGCTTAACCTCCGAGTAGGACTTAAAGGTTGATCCCCGCCCCCCATTTAGTTGTTGACACTTTTGCGTTTTTACATTTTTTCTTTTCAAGTTTCTATTATGTATAGGTACTTTTTATTTATTGAAAGACTTGTACACAACTTTTTTTAACGCCAAAAACATAAAAAAACTAAAAATAATTTTATACACCCTAATCAACTGAAAAAAAAAGAAGAAGAAGAAACAAGATCTCCATGCGACTATAGTTTTTGTGTTTCTTCTCTGTGATTTGATTTCATTATTTTCTTGTTTATATTTTGGTACTTAGACATCCTTATCCTTACCCGGTTCACCGTTTAACATTCGAAGAGGATCACGTAGTTCACACAAGGTAAGCATACAGTCAAGTTTTTATTCCGTAAGCTATATCAATCCAAATTGATATTATATGGATATCATGCACCATTTTCACGACTCATGTCACGTCATATTCAAGTTATCCTTTTCCTTTTGTTTTGTTTTTGTCGTGTATTGTTGGTTAGTTTTTTTGTTTTTTTTTTAAACTTTTTGGTTTTCCAAACTTTATACACACACTAAGTTTGTTATTTTTGCGTTTTTTCTGCATTGTTGTTCTCATCTTTCAACACGAAGCCATTTTAAAAAAAAAATAAAACTACATATCCTTTTACCGCTTGATGAATTACAAAATTTTTCACTGTATATCTTCAAAAGTACAATTTCAACCACCAGTACACAATACGAAATGGGCGCGGTCGTTTCGGCATACCTGGCAGCGATCGAAAGCCGCTCGTATTATCAACATATCAGGATGCACAACAGCATTTACCCTATGCAGACGATTCAAATGCGGTAACACCAATGTCCGAAGAGAATGGGGCCATTATTGTGCCTGTATATTATGGTAATTTAGGTGGGTCTTGGACATCTTTTCAAACCTTCTCCGTACTTATTTTTGTTTGTTGCCAACAGGATCTAGACATTCATCGTATACCTCGCATCAGTCCAGAATATCCTATACTTCGCATGGCGATCTCTTAGGGGGTATGGCTGCCATGGGTGCCGGTCCAATGACGAAAGAGAGCAAACTACGGAGTCGCAATTCACGCAATCAATCGATAAGCGCTACAAATGGTGCAAGCTATGCGGATACAAATCATAAAGACCATCGAGATTATGTAAGTTTATTTTTCTGACATGTCCTTGTCCTCTGTATGTAGGTGGTTGCTCGTGATGATTTAGAGCAGGTGGAGAGCTATGGAGGGTCACTCCGATGATCTATTGCTGACGTAAAATAACTCTTCATAAGTATTGTGTCTCAACAGTTTCTAAAAACAAGAAGACCTTCTGTATTGTTAAACTGGAAACCTATTCTTCAACCGACTGTCGTTGAAGGGACACCCCAATTTAATCAAATTTACATTATGCAGCAGAGCGCCATCTTTTGGCAATTATTTCTTTATAGCTTAGAGCACAGTCAACATAAAACCTAGTTAGTTTTACAGCTTAAAGTCACAGTTTAGTCAGCGAAAATCTTGTTCAGGTGTTAAGTTTGATGCGGCGTGCAGTTCGAGCTATGCAATTGTCATATTGTACTAGAATTTCTGTCAACAATCAGGGCGTGATTATAATTTATTGGTTTATTGGTCTAGCGAGACATTTTTCGAAGTGAAATCATCGGGAAGAGTATGATGCTTAGAAGCTAGATTGTTGGTTTCAAAATCCCCTGACGACGTCAGTCAATATTATTTCGGAATTTTTGTTTTGAATTTTTCTTTGATCGAAATCAGACAGCCTCCAGCCAACTGCGCACTAGGCAAATAAAACCAACAATACTGCGACGCTTTTAAGTTTTTTTTATCGATGACACTATTTAAGTCGTTCTTACTTCCGTCAAAGTTTGTACTCGTTACTCTGGTTGTAGCATTGGAAACGTTCAGAACTCTACTTGACAGCTGGCTGACGTAATGTGTCAGAGTTTTTATGTATTGATTAAGTGGTTGCTTTTTGCAATTGACCTTTATGGAGGCACAAATTTAGTCGACATTTTCTCGACTGAGTACTCCACTGACGTTTCAATTTTATGCCTGACATATTAAAATTAACGTTACCGACTAATCTAATCTGTTCGTTCAGTGAAAATCTAGCCCATAAGAATAGATATTTCGCATCTGTCACGTGGGAGACAGATTGACAGAGCCACAGAAACGTTGACAGACACAGATTTAGAGTAATTATCATTAAAAAAATAATGAACCTTGCTTTATGCAACCTCTTTTAGTTCGGACTTTGAAATTAAAGAGGCCACTGAACCCCCATTTGCCATACAAGCTTCGCAATTGTGAACTTTCATGAATTTAGTGGTAATTAATTATTGTTTTTACTTTACTTTAAATGGCTTGACCTGAGACCAAAAATCGGATGTCGCTGCGCAAATACACAGCACTAACCAAACGTCATCTGCAGTCGTTCCTCCCCAGAAAACATGCACCTAGTGTTCTGTTTTCAATCTGTTTCACCCCTGTCTCTTTTTTTTTTTTCTTTTTCTTATTTAAGCACTAAAAACACACTTTATTTATTTATTACAGGAAATGGGATTTGACTGTACAGACGAAGCTGGAAAAGTGAAACACCACGACAATCCTTTTATTGAACCCGTCCAAACGCAAACAGTGGTTGACATGAAAGGTAACTTTACTTTCGTATGCATTCAACTCACGGGAATCATGCCTTTAATTTAAATTCCATCTTTCAGATGTCATGGTACTAAATGACATAATCGAACAAGCCGCTGGTCGGCAGAGTCGAGCTAGTGATAAAGGAGGTAATTTGTTTGTGCAAATATTTCTAACTAATCCATGTAAAATAAAATCTAATTCTATTAAATTTATTTTCCTTATTGTTATGTCGATGTTAATATTCTAATAACCTATTTTCCTTTATAATGTTTGTAAATATTTTCCAAAAAAAGAAAAGACTAATATGAAAATTAATAATTGTTGTATCTGTCAAGTATTTTACATTTTATGTTTGTTTTAATTTTTGTCTTTCGTAGAACTTTATAAATTATGCATTCGAATGCTTGATATGTCAAGAGAATGTTTTTTTTTTTATTTGTTTGCATAATTTCATGTCAAAATTGTGAATATTGTCGTGTACAAATTGATTTGTTTTAATTGCCCTGCGCCTCTGTTTTCTATTTCCAATAATATTGATGTACATATTTTCTATTCGTTCAGTTCTTGTACTTCAACTAGGCTTTGTTGTCATCTTTGCCTTTAGTTTGCTGTGTCTTGAATATGTGTTTAACTTATGTATCTTTGTACACATTTATTTGATGTTGCGGAATTTTTTTTTAATAATATTTAAGAAAATAGTGTCCTTGCCAGTTAATTTAGTAAGAGAGTTATCGATCATTGTGTGATTGTCTGCCTATGATCTTAAGCGGGTGGATCTTTCTGATTTGGGGATAAACAGATTCTGCCTAGGTGCAGTCAACCGTCTTAGAGTTTGACAGGTATTGACAATTGTTTTTACTAACGCGCTCTTTTAGGTTGACTTAATTCCACAAAAAAGTCCGCTCCGTTCGTAAGCGGCTTCCCACCACTTCTCAGGCCAAATAGTGTTGCCATCTGCAAAAGTTTATAACCCACTTACTTCTTTCTTCGTCCACGTATTCATTTTCCTGAACCAAAAGAAATTTATACAACTGGCGTTATTTAAAGGACACATAATCTTAAAAAATCTTACCCCGTATTAATAAAAAATGTGCTCAAATGAGTTAGCTAGTAGACGTCAGATAGCATACAAAAATTGTACGTAACTGCTGAATAACGAGTTGATAACTTTTATGCAGTGTTTTTAAGTTAAAATTGAAAGAAAGTGTTTTTAAAAAATAGAGACGCAGGGCTAACTTATAAGTCACTCCGAAAACTTTACTTCTTGGGTTTTTAAGTGAATGATTTTTTATTGGAAATTTTTCGTTTGTTTCGTTTTTTACCTGTATTACATTATCCGTTTTAGTTTTGTACAAATGCTACTCTTCTTCGTTCGATTGGCTTTAGGTAATTCCAAATGCATTTACAAAAACAACTAAATAAGGCTTACTATTATATCCAAAACTCTTGGTTAATATTTTGATTTTGAACATTACCAAGTTTGACAACTAAGGGTTGACTTAACTGATCAAACGACATCATTCTTCAAAGAACTTAAAACTTCTGCATTTGCTGTGACATCTGTCCGTTCGCTATGTAAATACAAAATTCGTTTTCTGGTGTTGTGTGTATACTACCTCTGCCATTTTGTTTGCATAAAAAACAAGATTTATGGGAACAGTAGCATTTAAACTTTAATTTTCCTCAATTGACCATAAATTACAATTAATTTTCTACATATCCGTATTTTGTTTTTTTATTTCTTTGAAAGCTTACCATAATACTTACTGACTCTTCTTTGACTCGTCCAAAATTCCTGACGATGTTTTTGGATACAAAAACGCACACAAATTTATCGATTTTATAATCTTTTCTGAATAAAAAAACGCGATTTTTTTCAATCATTTTTACTGTGAAAAATGAAAGTCTTCTTCCCACTTTTGGGGGCAGAAAACTTTTGTTTCTCAAGTTCTTTAAAAGAGAGGTTTATTGCGATTAGTTTTCAGCGATTTTCCCCTTTCAGAAAAGTAATGTTTTTTGCCACGTTTATTTTTTTTTTTTTCAAACAATTTTCTGTAGACGGCAATTTGTCAAATGAACGCATTTTTAAAGCAACTCTGAAATGGTGTTTTGCATTAGAGAATTTTATTACGGACCGTAGTTGAATATGCATGAAACTTATTATAAACAAAATTTGCTTACGTATTGAATAGTGATATTAGCAGTGATTACCTCACGTAGTTTTTCCTTTTCCTTTACAATATAGTTAGATTTTTGAATGCAATTGTTTGTTAATTTTCTTAGCATAGTATGTTTACATTTGTTTAAAGTTTTCCTTTCAATTGATAAAAATATAACCTTATAAATAAATATATACTACCATTATAAAACAAGAGACTTAAACACACAGATTAAGAACGGAAGTCAATAAAACTGCACCCAATATCATACACATTCTATGAGAGTATATCACAGCGATAAATCTAGAGCATATTTTGCTTAAGTAATGACATTTTTATATCAGCTTTTACGCATTTAATAGAAGCACATTGAATTGGAAAGAGTTATCCGGAGTTTAGGGGCAAGATCCAAGCACCAGGCATGGGTGCTTTTTTTTACCTTAGTCAAAACATTCGAATTAGGATCGAGTTCTGCAGGGAAGTCTGTTGTTGTGGGAATTTATTGTTGGACGTGAATATATTTACTAGATCGTCAGCTATTTCTGAATGAACTGGCATTTTCAATGTACTATGTACCTAAAAGAGGCATCTTAACTAAATAAAGTCAATTACGAAGCACGAATTCTTGCTTGAGTCCTGTTTTATTGAACTGCCTTAAGACTCTATTTTTTGAAAGTGAAATCAGGAACACAGTTATGCCTATTGTGCACCACCAGCGCATAGCATCAATTTTGACATCTCACGTTTCAGAGAAACAAATTGAAATAACGACTTTGACAGCCGTAGCACACTTTTTAGAACTACTGGTAGTTAATGACTTATAACACAGAAATATCGATGCTGGACTTCATTCAATATTAATTAGTTTTTCCAACTTTCAAAAATCTATATTTTATTTAATAGTATTTTCAAAACAGTAGTAGCAAGATCTGTCACTAGATGGCAGCAACTTAGGTGCATAACTTTTCTTTCTTTCCCGCTTTAGGCGTTTTTCTTTTTTCGTTCAGAGCAGGGCGTTAGTCGGAGATCGATAACGTCTGAAGTGAGCGTGATCACAGCTACCTGATTTATTTTTGAAACATCTGAGCACTTTAGCTGTCATATGACTGTAAAAATTCTCCACCAAGTAACAGTATTTGTTGTATTTCCCTAGACTTTTCTTTTTTACAATTTGCTCTCCTTTTCTGTGTCAGCGTTCTAATTTATGATCAGAAATCAACTGTCAAAATGTGCTGTGACCAGATTTCTACTCAGATAGTCTGTCAATTTATTCTGATCTCTAAACATGTTCTTAACTATAAAAGAAAAACCACATTGGATAAAGTTGCTGTCAATGGTTTTAGTCTCTGAAAAAACATTAAGCTCCGGGAGCTGATGCTGTTTCTCGATTAATGTACGATGCTCTTCAATTGTGTCTAACCGCAACGTCAACTGTGTCCAACCACAGCTTTCAGATGGTTGAAGATCGTTGCTCGTATCTTGCGTAGCGTTGGGTAACGATTTCAAATTAATTTGCAGCACATTATCCTATCAATGCCTTGCTCAACTTATTGAATTTTTCGTTGAAGGAAACCCTGAAATATGACGTCCTTCAACTCGGTCACCCGCTCTATATATCCTATCAATCTGAGACGACTGACGCAGTTCAAAGCCGGTTTGGCGAATGAATCTCCCTCTTAAGCTCGTCAAAGACAAAGACGGGCCTGAACATGTTAAGAGAAATTGTTCTCTTGAAATGGCTGAGGATATCTTTTTCCACTTTGGGCGAAGTCAAAGTTTAAGCGCCGTAGACCAGAATCAGAGTCTTTTATAGAATCTTCTTTGTTGTACGCAATAGGGCTCCACTACTCAATTCCCTTCCGGATATTGGCAAGAGATTGTTCGTTTGATTTCCGATAGGATGAACGACCAAAATTACTCGATTTTCTTCAATCGAAGAGCAGAGTCGAGTCGAGTTCTTGTAGTTTTTGTATGCTCCAATTCTTTCGAATTGTTTTAAATGTCAAATTTTCATCTTGAAGCTTTACACAGTTTATTACAGATCAATAATGTATCCTCGAAAATATAAGGTCGCTTTCAAACTCAAATAAGTGACAACAATTAGGTATTTTGAAACATTTCGATACATTGGCCGCGTTCCACTGACCGCTAGATATCTAGCAAATAGTAGCCCAATTGGAGCAAATCTCTACCTTTCTCTCAATCAGGCAGGTTAGAAAATTTCCCTTAAATGCAAAATTTCCCAACTTCAGCTTCAGCTCTATTGCAAATTGTTAAATATAAATTGTTTTAATATGGAGTTTGACATTCGGCTGCTCAACAATGGAACGCGGCCATTTATAGAACAGTTTTCATTTAAAAAAAGTAAAACACGACTTTAAATCATCATCCGACAACTTGAGCTAAGCTGGTGTACGTGCTTTACTCTAAACAAAAATGTACATATGTATATTGCTTGCCGAAGGCTGCACCTACATAGTTCTATAGTTCACAAAAGCGAATGGGGAATGTTGGTTTTAGTTTAATTTATTCATTTTTTTGCTAAACTGTATATGTGCGATATTTTAAGAAAGAAATGTATAAAATGTCCAGCGGAAGCGTTAGATTTCCTGAATAAAATTGTGGGATTTATAAGCGCTAGCAGACACTTGACAGCAATACTTTCCTAGTTCTTATGATGCGACCATTAGAGCCAAAATCGCCATAATATCTTCATTCCTCTTTCCAGCATGTGTCATAATTAAATATTGGCGAATTTAGGAACCGATTTGTCTTAAATTGACTCGATTTGGCTTCGCTAGATTTTTCCTGAACGCGAAAACTCGATTAGTCGGTAATGCCACTTTTTCTTACGTCAGCCACATATACGAACTGTCAACTTGTACGTCAACTAAAAAAACTGTTCATGTGATCATCCCAATCAGAACTGGGACATATCAAGTCAGCCAGACTGTCAGACTTACTAAACTGGATACTTGAACGTCCACAGACTTTGTTCATCAGTTAGACCTCCGTATGCGTCAATAGACTAGCTTCACCCAGCTGTTGGACAATAATTGAGCCTAAGTCCAGGCCTAAGCTGAAAATACTATTCTCGCTATAATTTTTTACCAACTAAGGACGCAAACATTTTATATAAAACACAGTTTTAAATGAAATTAATAGTGTTTTAATGGCAACAGGAATTTAAAATAAATTTTCAAGTTTCAACTTACGCAAGCTCTTACCGATCCACGTTCATACTCATACTTAGATCCTCATAGTGTTGACATTGAAGTAGAATAGATTGTAATACGATATATTGAATGGATAAGTTTATAGTTCTTCATTTTTAGCATTGCAAAGTATAAACGTCACCAAAATATGCTACTTAAAGGCCATACATACAACCTAGTGTAGTAGTACTTTTCTCAATGTAGGTTTTTTTATTATAGTTCACAATATAATTTCTCAGCTTCTCTATAGTAGGAAACAAAAACATAAGCCTCTCTTTTTTACTTACAAAAAAAGAAAAGAAACCTCCAAAAAGGAGTAAACATTATCAAAACAAACAACACCAAAAAAAAAAAAAAAAGTTGTAAAAAAAATGTAACAGAAATGGTTGAGTCAAAGTTTGGTCAAAATAATACTAATGCTCAACTTTATGTTCAGTCTCCGTTTACTACTTTCCAACAGAGGACGACGACGAGGATGGCCCGACACTCAAGGATAAAGCTATTGAGGCATTCCTTCGAGGCATCGATATATTCTGCGTTTGGGACTGCTGTTGGGTGTGGTTAAAAATCCAAGAATGGGTGTCGCTAATTGTGTTCGATCCCTTTGTCGAACTGTTCATCACCCTCTGCATTGTGGTCAATACAATGTTTATGGCTTTGGATCATCACGACATGAACAAGGAAATGGAGCGGATACTCAAGAGCGGAAATTATGTAAGTCTACCCTTTCAAGTGAATGCACTAAATAATTTATTGTTTTTTCTTTGCAGTTTTTCACGGCAACTTTTGCGATCGAAGCTACGATGAAACTGTGCGCGATGAGTCCGAAATACTACTTCCAAGAGGGATGGAATATTTTTGATTTCATTATAGTAGCCCTCTCGTTGCTCGAACTGGGACTGGAGGGTGTTCAGGGATTATCTGTATTGCGTTCGTTTCGTTTGGTAAGATGTTTTACATATTTTCAAACCCTTCCAATTGTTTTTGTTGGTTTTTTGTTCAACAACCAACAGGATTTCTTGTGTGTTTCAGTTTTAGTAGGAATACAATAAATTTTAGGACTAACAACAAGACTCTCTAGCCCGTCTCACGGGTCAATCATATTTTATTTAACCGCCTAGTATTACCAAGTAAATAAGTTGTTCCATTTCTCTGCAGCTACGTGTTTTCAAACTAGCTAAATCGTGGCCAACATTGAATTTACTTATTTCAATTATGGGCCGTACAGTCGGTGCCTTAGGCAATTTAACATTCGTACTGTGTATTATAATCTTCATATTTGCCGTGATGGGAATGCAATTATTTGGCAAAAACTACACAGGTACTTTGGCCGAATACGGAACGAAAAAACAAAAAAAAAAAAAAAAAACAACCAACAACTTTGCAATTCGACAATTCACTTTGCATTTTAGCAACGATAACGTTTTTCTTCTCTCTTTTAACTTGAATCTTTGAATACAATATGTCAAACCGTTTTCGTAGTTTTAATAATAATATTTAATGAAAGCCAAAGTTAATATTTTAATGACCATATTATAGCTTCTAGCCTTAAGCCAATAACATAGTTTAGTTTGCTTGGCAACACCTTATTTGTAAGATTCTCTACAAAACATTATCAATAATACTCACAATGAAATTTTCTCTCTCTTTCTTACATATATCTTTTACGAATATTTTTGACAAACCTCTTACCGCTTTTGTGCCCGGCTTGGTGATATACAAAAAAAACTATAATCTCATTTATCCTGCATCAAAAAAAAAACAAAAAAAAAATTGAAATATCCAAAATCATCGCATAAAAAATGTCTCCCGAACACTCGCAATTATACATTGGAACCATTTTATTTCCAAAATAAAAAAACCACACCACAAACAGCTTCGTGTTTTCAAATTAGCTAAGTCTTGGCCAACATTAAATTTACTTATATCGATTATGGGACGTACAATGGGTGCATTGGGTAATCTGACATTTGTCCTATGTATTATCATCTTCATATTTGCCGTAATGGGAATGCAACTATTCGGGAAAAATTACCATGGTAAGTATACATGTAGCTCAGTACGTTATGTGTTGGAATCTGTGTATTAATGTATAGCACTGTTAAAACGGATAAATAATTCGTCCTCATGATTTTTATAGTTGTGATTGTTTTTATGATGTTAGAATTTGTTATGAGTGTACTTCCAGTGAAATTAGTTTTCCTTTTTTTACTTTTATTCTGTGTTATGTGTAATTTTTCTTTTAATTTTGAATTAACTCGTCAATATGGCAACACCCTCATGGCTGGTTAATGACAAACGGCTTTCTATGTAGAATGGAGCAGAAACATTGTGTATATCGTAGGCGTATGTGAACGAACGTTTGTAGCTTTCTCACGATAGGAGCGATCACTTTTCAAGAAGATGTTGGGTCCGTTTTTGTCTCTCGGTTCGTTGTCTCTTAGTTTAAGGATACTCTCTGCTCTTTGCCTGCAAATAAAGGGTACTCCTCTCTCAGAATTGTACATTGTAAATGTGCCACCACCACTTTTTCCTTTGTATTATTTTACTGAAACCTTCCTTACCGACTCTGGCTCGGTATTTTGCATAAACAAAATGTTTTTGACAGCGTTCCGAAAGTTGTTTTAAAAATGTTGGTTTCCCAATTTGACTGGCAATATCCCACTGCTACATGGTCCCACCATCGGTCGAGAGTCACCAACAACGGTTCTGCCAAAATGCGTACCTACTCGATCTGTTTTTATTTCCGAGGCTGATTGTTTTCAACCCCATAGCCCTTATAACACGGACTTCTACGTCACACTTGCTGTCATAATTTTATGATTCACAATCATATGAGAAAAAAAAGAATAGCTCGTGCAAATATTTTACATTTGCTGTACGCCAATAGAACGCAATAGTTTCGTTGACGTTTTTATCTGACAGATGAATAAAATTCACGCCAGCTGGAAAGGTGTAAAATCAGTATTTATGCAAATGTGACGGATGAAGTAGGTTAACTTTGAAGTTTTAGTCTGTTGACATTGAATTCCAAAACAGCTGTCCATGAAATTCTTTTTCTAAGTATATTACGTGGAACGGATTTTCGACGGATTTCATGGAACTGTTCGATACTTTAAATACGTGCATGTTGACATATTTGTCAGGGGAACATATGCGACGGACTCAGTGGGTTGGGGTCTTAAGATTCTTCCAAGTTATTTCACTTCCCGTCGGTAGAACATTGCTTCCATCTTCCAATTACCAATTTAATTAAGCCTTGTTGGATTGCCTTTGAGTCACAATTTCATCTGACAGCTTTCTTCTACGCAGAGACTGACATTTAAACTCATATTATGCTGCTAGATTCAGAAATTACTCTGGCAAATTTAATTATTTGTGCTAGAGTGCTAGGGCCAAATTTTTTTTGTTTTGACATTTCCTAAGCCATCTAGCTGTCAGTGGAACTCGGCCATTTGTTATTTATTTATGTAGGTACTACATTTTTGTTTAACAAATCTCTGTTGACATTATTTCTATTGAAAGGCCTTTTCGAAATTGATGAACAGCTAATAAAACTTGGCCGATCTTCGTCGTACTGGTTCAATATGTCAGATAAAAAAAAAAACACTGTATTACCTTAAATGTGTCAATATGACAGGTCATATATTTTTCTGTTTTCGTTATTTGAATTGTATATTTAGTGTTGTTAATCCACATGATTTGTGGCCCATTTTCGTGAAGTTTTTCGTCACTTGTGATAGATCGATCTCACTGCCACTATTCCTGCGAAAATTCGACATTCAGCTGGGTACAGAAAAATAACTGTCATTTTTACTCGTCTACAGAGCTAGCGGCTCGAGAGGGCTCGCATCTATTTTATTGAATACATGACGCAGTGTCTTCGAATTCGTTTCTAGCCGTTACTGATGGCGTTCTCAATTCAAGCCGTTGACATGATGAACTTAGTTCTTTGCGAAAACGTGAAATACGTATAGAACCTATGAGAACATTTTGCTGACTGGATGTCGACCTGTGTCCTTTGCCAATAAAGCTGTAGGTTTGTGTTGAGCAAATGGCACGAAATAGGCGTCGCGTCGTAAGAATGAAGGTGGACTTTCTTGGATTGTTTATGGATAGATTCATGTAGTCTCACTATATATGGCAGAGAGGGCTAACAACATTTTCAACAATTTTAGGATCGCTGTGGGCCTGTTTTGGTAGCTAGTGTCCTTATACCCTAAACTTCAGTGTCAATAAATATTTAAAAAAAAATGTTCCCAACAAAAGAAAGTTGGACAGTATTGAATCCAAAAAAAAATGTACTAGGGTTTAAAACCCGCCACAAATTAGTACAATTCCGTTTTGTTTTTGTTCTCACGGGACCATGAATGATAGATCGTTCCTTTTTGTGTATATTGGCCGCCATATGATAGAAAATTGTCGAATTGTCTGTATGTTTTATTCTTTTTGTCATTTGTTGAGTTTTTGTAAATTATTTAGTTTGTTCTTCGAAAATATGACAATACATGAAACAGGTAACTAGAATTGTTATTCTATTTGTTTTTTTTTTCCTCTTTCTTACGTGATTCTGCGTTCTTTTACTAGCTCATTTGTTATTTCAGTACTCTTCGCTTTGAATGGCTTTTGTTTGTGTCAACAAGGCCCTCAGATCCTTCAGTTGACATTCAAATGCTTAGTGAAGTAAAACTACCCGCACCTTCCATACATTCTTTATGCAAACCAAATTAAAACCGCATGCACACAATTTTGCTCTCGAGATATTAACAAACACTTCCATTTGCAGACAATAAAGACAGATTCCCTGATGGCGATCTTCCGCGATGGAATTTTACAGATTTCATGCACTCATTTATGATTGTGTTCCGTGTCTTATGTGGTGAATGGATCGAGTCCATGTGGGACTGTATGTACGTCGGAGACGTGTCCTGTATTCCATTCTTCTTAGCAACAGTCGTAATTGGAAATCTAGTCGTAAGTATCACACAGCATCATCTAAATCACCTAAAGCCTGATCATTTTTTTACTGTTCGGTTTACTTTTGCAGGTTCTCAATCTTTTCTTAGCCTTGCTTTTGTCAAATTTCGGTTCATCCAGTTTATCAGCGCCAACCGCAGACAACGATACAAATAAAATCGCTGAAGCCTTTAATAGAATATCGCGTTTTTCAAATTGGATCAAACGTAACGTAGCCGATTGTTTCAAATTAATTCGTAACAAATTGACAAATCAAATTAGCGATCAACCACCAGGTGAGAGGACCAATCAGATCAGTTGGATATGGAGCGAAGGTTTTTATCCACTTGTTTTAGATTAATTTAAAAAAAAAAACAAAAAAAAAAAACTATTTTCATATTTATATACATAACGAGTATATCTTTAGATATACATATATTAATCAATAACGGAATTTTGATGAAACATTGATTCAGTATGCATATGTGTAAAGTGCTTGCATTCAATGCATATATGTATACGGTATACCAACTGTTATACATTTATCTGAACATACCTCTGCATATTTTTGTATTCTCAAATCTCAGTTCAATCTCAGTTCAATTTTCAATCAATTTCAATTTTCAATTCTCATACGATCATGACAAACAAAAAGTATACGTGTTTTTCTGTCGTCCTCCAAGTAGCATTTGTCCAAAGCGTAGACTCGTTAGTTTCGGATTGAAATCTATGTTTTGAATCCATAGTAATATAGTTGTGTGTTCTTGACTAGAGACATTTTAGTGTTTCGCACAACAACGTGTATTTGTAAAACAATAGAATAGAAATATCAGAGGTATAACTAAAGCTTGTTCTTTTGTGTTTGTGTTTTTGGTTTTGGTTTTGGTTGATTTGTTCTTTCGTTTTTTTTTATCATTTAGTTTACTTATACGAGCTACAAAATCGTATGTAGACATCTATTTTCCAAAAGGAGAGTAGATTTTGAATTTTATAAATGTCGTAAACCTTGACTCTTGAGAACATAATATACATGCTCTTCGTTGCTTCCTCGAAGAGGGGTCTGCTTCTATGTGGCAAAGCATTGTACTAAGGTTAATTGGAAAATCATTTGTTCAGTTCACTTTGGATTCGTTGTCTTTTGTTTTTATTGTTTTTTTCTTTTTTCTTCTTTATACTTCCGTTGCCTAGATATAATGTATATAAATAATACTTTTTCAAATAGTTTACAAAAGTCATTTGGACTTGAATTTGCAAAGTTAAATACATATTTCTATATGTAATATGAAAGTAAAACAGTGGATTTGACCCTTCTTAGTGTTATGATATTGTATTTAATTTTGAATTTGTTTTCGTTGTTCTTCTAAGAGTTTTATTTCCTTTCATTTGGTTGGATTTTGAATCGAAATGAGTAAATCGTTGAACCAGAGACTATAAGCAGTGCTGCAGTTTTTGTACTCTGTTTAAAAAGGTCGAACAAGCCACAGTGTGAAAAGGCAGGAAAGGTCTTTTGTCAACAACGATTTGAGCGACTATAAGAAGTCGAGGTAATAAAAGTACCACAGTTGTTGTAGATAGTTGTTGCTCGTTCAAATTGGGTACGGTGGAAGTACTAGTTTATTAAGTTTTAGTACGCACTTGCAGCGAAGTTAGGTGCCTCTCCAATGTTTCTTTTCGGTAATCTTCCGAACGTTCAGTTTGTATAGTTTGACGCTAATTAAATCCTCCACTTGCTGATTTCATGTCTATTTCAATCAGGTTCCTCCCTGACCGGAGTGTCTTCCAAAAATTCCCGACTGAATTTTTTCTTTTACAGAAAACGTAAATTATAAACGGAACACTTTTTTGATGGCTCAGCGCTTTCCTTTGTTAAGACCTCTATTAAGACTTGAAGTTCTGACATGGAAGGGAAAACAAATTTGTTTCTCTTGAACTGTCAAAATGAGGCTAAGGTTATTTATTTCGCTGGTTTCACCATTGTGGGAGACCTTCCTGTACTGTACATTGAACTGGACTTGCTAAAATTTGACTTGAACTATGAACTACTCAACCATAATTTTATCTTTCGAGGCACTTTGTAGAATTTCGTCCTGAAAATGGACAAAAGGTATTTTGAATTTTGTGGAAATTCGATTCTTTGAAAAATGACCCCCGCAATGATACAAACCGTCCAAGAAGTGCCGCAAAATTGAGTTGACAGGATGTATTCCTGGTGGGTCGGTAGAGTTCCTTTCAAAATAAACGCATCAGACCTTGAAAAATATTAAACTATGTTAATGCTTTGCCAATTTTTAAAGGAAGCCCAACAGATGGCTCAACCTTTACGTGGTTATTCCCTCCTTAGCCTATACTAAACGCATTTTATTCGGTTCTGTTTGTATAGTCGCAAACTCACCGCCATTCCGCCTAATACCAGTACATGCCTTATGCAAGTAATTGAACAGACTTTTAAAAGATCGCAGTGCAAATACGCACTTGCATTTCAGTGAATTGACAAAAACTGCTGTCCATAGTCTCTGGTTACGCGCACTTAATTTGACCAAACCAATATTGTATGAGACGTATGACCATTTGGTTTACATTCAGTTGTTTTGTTAGTTATTTCTCTTATTTAATTAGTATGTGCCATTTCAGTTGATTTATTTATTTGTTTTACTCAAAAGTTGCTCTATATTTAATTGTGTATATTTCACTTCGCTGCATTAAACTACAAATAAATAAAAATTAAAACTAAAATTGAGTAACACAATTTTAGTTTCATACTCACATCCATTACAGCAACAAATTCACTTTTTCTACTCATAATAAACTATTTTATTCTCATCAAAACTCCTAATGACGATACTTTATTATATTTACATTAAAAATACTTAATCAACTCGATGTGTGCATTGTAATTATTAAATACAGTTTACTGACTATAATCAAATACTAATATATTTTATGATTAGACTTCTTTCGGCTAATTTGTTATAGCGGACGTAGGCTTTATTATAATATATTGTTTACTAACATTGAATTGTGGTGATGTGCAAAAATATTGATTTTAATGACAGTACTGAGCAAACTTAAGGTCTCAGAACTGACTCAACGTGAGGCCACAAGGACCGATCAAATCGAAAGTGTTGAAAGCAACCAAAAAGGGACAAAAAATGAGACAAAACTAGAGACAACTCCCTTTCTTGTCTCACATTAGGCCTGTTTGACATAAACGAATTCAATGGGGTTTTGGTTGGGGAAATTTGGGAAGTGCACTGACACTTCTCAAAGTTGAAAAAAAAAAAAAAAATATATATAACAAGAGTCAAACTTAAAATATACAGAGTGGCCGCGGCAGGATTCTGAAGAATCAAAAAAGGTGTTATTTCTAAAGCTACTCTACCAATTTAAAATTTTCGCACATTCATTGGCATGAGTTGACACAATAGCCCTTGTCCCATACTTCTACACCACTCGTGGCTAGGGAAGATTATAGGTTTGTTTGACTTGGGCCCCTTGGTTTAACCCTATTGTGTTCGATGTAGCACTGAGCTCGCCCTGGTACTGAAAACCTGTGTTGGAGATGACTTCTAGCGCGCCCTAGTTGTGCCCTGAACTGACCCCAGTTAATTTGTCGGGGCAAGAATTCAGTGCCGAGTTGCGCTGTCATTTTGCTTGCTGTTATTCACATGCTTAAAGTGATAAAGGTAAATACAAATGAATTTGGTATTCAAAAGAATTGAGTTCACTCATTTTTAACAACAAACAAAAAATAGTTTTATGTCTTCATACCAAAAGATTAATATTTTTCAGTGTCAAAAACTGACAGACTTCAGGGCAACATATTTTGCGTTCGGTATAGTAGCCGAGTTTTAAGGGTTGTACAGGGTTTTTAACAGTTGTGAAAATCAGATGACACTTCACTAGTGCTAGGCACGTCAAACAAATCTTATATCTACTGCAATATGGTGAATAAACGACAACTTCAGAGATCAGACAGTTGTCACAAAGACATATATAGTGTAAAAGGTAAAACTCATGCTGATTTTGATAGATAAATTTTAAAAGCAGGAAAAAAAACCCCATTCACGAATTCTCAACAGTTGTGAAATAAGTGCTTCGTTTCCATTAATGTGTTGCTAATTTTAACCACTAACATTTGCCATTTTTACGCCATATGATAACAAACTGTCAGATAACTAGACATAGCCACACAATAAAATTCATCAGTTAATTTCAGAAAAAGTCATTCGATTGGTTATTTTACAAGTGACACCTTCACAAACGTCAAAATGAGGCCAGACATTTTTAAAGGCATTTTGTCACAAAACGAAAACAATTTGTCAGAAAACAATGTACGTACTTAGCTTTTTATTTCACTCCGTCAAACGGTGACATAACAATCAGATTCGAGTCAAATATTTTGTCTAAGACTTGAAAAAGTGCAATCGTAGTTTCACTCAAGCATATTTCAAACGATTCTTGTTATCTTAAACAAAACTGTTTCTAAATAAATTGAAATAGAAATGGCAGCTGTCAAAATCATAGAATGACCGTGTGACTTTTCGTCGACTAGTACCTTGAAATATATCTATGCACATCACCACGGATTGAACTATTCCATTCGATGAGATTGATCAATTTTTGGTTTGAATTTGAAAATTTAGTTCAGTTTATAGCACTTCTTTGAGCGTATAAATAATTTTATGTGTCACTTTTGTTTAGTATGAAGCTCCCATTTTATGTGTCGTGTCGTAGCTAGCTGAATTGGTGTAAATTGATTTAGAACTCTTTTCAAATTGTATTCGGTTCCTTCTTTATTTTCTTACTTTCATCATTTGCGCCGCCATAAAAACCAACAAACAAAATTCCGTTTCGTAATATCAAAAACAAAAATCAATTCACATCAACAAATACAAATTGGCAACATCGATCATCGATCATTTTCTTCTACGCTTTTTCATTACCATAAATCATGCACCTTAAATTTTATGAAACAAACCAAAAAACAAAAAACAAAACGAAACGGATACGTTAGGCAAGGGGGTGTGTCGTTGTATATCTGCAGAACATGGTGATAATGAGCTCGAGTTAGGTGCCGACGAAATACTCGCTGATGGATTAATCAAGAAGGGTATCAAGGAACAGAATCAACTGGAAGTGGCCATCGGCGATGGCATGGAGTTCACGATACACGGCGATTTGAAGAATAACAAATCGAAGAAATCAAAATATTTGAATAACGCAACGGTAAGCACTCAGCACTTTTGAATAGACAGTTTTTTTTTTTTTAAATGTCCTTGGAAAGAAAATTGATTGTCTCAAAACGTAGTTTAAATTTTAGTATTTGTAAATGTAAACGAAACAGAAAAAAAAAAAAAAATTATCCAATTCCAACCAACCAATGTATAATATACCTCGCAGATGATTGGCAATTCAATTAACCACCAAGACAATAGACTGGAACACGAGCTAAACCATAGAGGTTTGTCCTTACAGGACGACGACACTGCCAGCATTAACTCATATGGTAGCCATAAGAATCGACCATTTAAAGACGAGAGTCATAAAGGTAGCGCCGAGACCATGGAAGGCGAAGAGAAACGCGACGCCAGCAAAGAGGATCTGGGCCTTGACGAGGAGCTCGACGAGGAGGGCGAAGGCGAGGAGGGTCCTCTCGACGGCGATATCATTATACACGCAAACGAAGACGATATATTGGATGAATTCCCAGCCGATTGCTGCCCAGACTCATATTATGTGAAATTTCCAATCCTGGCCGGTGACGATGATTCGCCATTCTGGCAGGGATGGGGCAATTTGCGACTGAAAACTTTTCAATTAATCGAAAACAAATATTTTGAAACAGCTGTTATCACTATGATTTTACTTAGTAGTTTAGCTTTGGTGAGTATGCGCTTGTAGTGAGGTGGCCCTCTAATTGCTTCATGGATTTTTGTTTTCTCATTATTCCCATTAGGCTTTAGAAGATGTTCACCTGCCCCAACGACCAATTCTTCAGGATATTCTGTATTATATGGACAGGATATTTACAGTTATATTTTTCTTAGAAATGTTAATCAAATGGTTGGCTTTGGGTTTTAAGGTCTATTTCACAAACGCATGGTGTTGGCTTGATTTTATCATTGTAATGGTAAGTCGATTGAAAATTCCCCTATAGATGTGTTACCTTTTATGTTTCGTCTTTTATTTTGTATGATTTATCAACGAAAAAATACTCAAACAAAGATATGTCTATAATTTTGTTGATTTTCTGAGATTATTACACAACACGGATATAACGTACAAGGAGAGAGAAAAAAAAAATGAGACAGTTATACTGCTATATGATTTTCACTATGATTTGGTTTTCTCTTTTAGTTTGTGGTTCTTTTCCTCGGTTTTTTTTTTTTTTTCGTGTGTTTAGTTTATAGATTTAGTTCAGTTTTCCTTACAGTGTATTCCTATACATATCATTTTTTCGTTTACATCAAACCGTATAACCAACAATATATTTTTAATTTATTTTATGTATCTATTAAAAAAATCGATCAAAAAATTAACGCAAATATACCCAACCTAATTCGACAAAACTACTGAAATTATCAAAACAAAAAAAAATTAAACAAATCACATATACCTCATAAAAAAATGTTTGAAATTGAATTGTGAAAAAAACAAACACAAAAAGTTGTCGCTTATAAATTTGGGCGCTATATGGTCCGGCGCTGATGACGTCCCAGCCTTCCGTTCTATGAGAACTTTAAGAGCATTAAGACCGCTTCGAGCTGTCTCTCGATGGGAGGGTATGAAAGTAAGTAGTAAAACAAAGATAAATATTTGTCTGCAAAAGTAAATGAGCAACGTGTCCTTTCAAAGTGCAATATAATATAATATAAACAAACAATAATGTATTTCTCGCCAAATGTTTTCTACCTTTTTTTTCGTCTTTCATATACAGTACGCCCTCGGTAAAAGCAACCCTCGATAAACGCAATACCTCGGTTAAAGCGACACCTAAAATTTTACCATTAGTGACTCAGTAATTGCAACTTTTCAAAAAACTGTGACTCGGTAAACGCAACTTTCCATCCATGCTCTTTTAATTTTTGTTTTGATTTTTTTTTTGATTGGTTTAACTGTAACTGGGCAGTTATTTTATAGGTACTTCTCTCAGAACTTTAAACACACATAGATCGTAGGTGCATTTTTTTTGCATCATACAAGAATAAGAAGAAAACGAATATTTCCCAATTTTTTAAGGCAATTCAACCAAAAACTGTATTGACTGTACTTCATAATGTATAACTATTTTTTTTTTAAATGAATTAATTATATTCCTGTTCTTTTCTTTTCGACGAACAATATTCTTTTATTTTTTATACCTTAAAATCTAATTCAAGGCATTTTTTTTTGTGACTCGGTTAAAGCAACGACCTCAACTAACGCAACTGCTCGAATTTCCATCGGTTGCTTTTACCGAGGGCGTACTGTATATACATATATAAATTATAAAAATATATATTTATTGTCTGCAATTACTCATATACTCGTATATATATATATATATAAATAAGTTGTTAACCATGTATTTAGTCGTCAATACGTTATGCAGCAAGGAGTGTCTGTTTTTTGCGAATATTTAAATGTGTTTCCTACAGTGTATCCTAAATATTAAACGTAAAATCTGTGCATAATACTTTAAAGTTTATCTACTCAATGTATACTTCTCTTCTATCCAAAAAATAAAACCCCCCCTCTAAATATATACAATAATTATTGTGAGCTTCGTACCTTTGATATATTTATTCTGCGTAAATTGTACATACATATGTTATCATTATTATTTGTTGTTTATAAATATTTATGTATAATTTTTATTTTTGTATTGCATTTGGTGATGAATATACCATGTACCGGTAGACAACTAATGGTTCTGTGCGATTTGAGCGAGGCGATTCATGTATCAAGTTTGTTCTGTAAATAGCGATGCGGTTCTATTCCCAATTGCGTTTGTAGTAAGCGACTCATCTGAAGAATCGTTCTTCAAACTTTTATAAATGACTTTAATTATTTTTGTTCGTGTTACAAAAATCGTTTGCTTCACAAAAACAAGACAAGACAAGAAATAAAGTACTAGTCGTTGACGGCAATCGACTACGGGAACAGCGATAAATTTAATGTTTCTGTAAAGTTACCATTTTTGCTTTTTATTCTCTTGCTACCAACGTTTTCGTCAAGGCAACTTCTATGTTTCGGTGACATCTACTCTCTGACGGGTCTGTAAGTCGACAAACGTCAGATATCAGTAACAAATATGGCATGACTGCGGTGAAAGCGATTCATAATCAGGATGTTGAAAGCTCTATATTTTAAGTCTGTAAATAACTGCCGCATGCATCGTGTCGTGGGCTAGACCAATCTAGTTTTTGCGCGTTCAGGAAAAATCTAGTCCAGACAAATGTAGTCCCGACTAGAATTTGAATTGTGCCAAATTTTACGCAGCGTTTATTAGTTCGATCTCCCCTTCCATTGTTGCAGGTTGTAAAAGTAGTCATGGACAACTGATCCACATAACAGCTTTCCTTTGATGAACTTGTATTTTTAATTCTTTTGTCAGATGTCAGTTTGTTTTCTGCTTGAGGAAGAATTATTTTGCACCGCACTCGTCCATGTATTTCAATTGAAAGTTGTTGAACACTGCTCGTTTCTTTACCTACAAATTTGTAGTAGATTTGCATAACTTTTACTCAGTGCGCGAGAGAGCAGATAACTCAACTCCGCTAAGTATCTTGACACTTTTTAGCCAACTAATTCTATCAATCGCATGACAGTTGACAGATGATTTTAAACTAGTACATTTTAATGTACTTTTTATTTGAATTGGAATCTTCCTATTTTTCCTACGTTGGCACAGGGCAATCAATTTTGCTAAACGTTTCGACTTTGTCGTGCCACCAGTAAAAATATATACACCCACTACTTATTGACCTTTTAGGCTCTGTGCTCATCCATTGATGGGTTAATAGACTATGCATCTCGAAAGATGTTTCTCTTCACTTCAGCCGTATTAGTTATTTTGCTTGGAGCTTGTTGAAGCTTAAAAATTCCCGGGTTGCCGTTGAACGTATGTATATTATTCGCACCTGTTTTTTTTAGCGAAGAAACGAATGATTCGTATAAAATCTACGCCAATGATGAGACCTTTTCTGTTTCGCTTTTTACACCATTGTTGGCCATATACTTTTGTCTGGTGGGACTGTCCTGCTCCTTAGATCCCGTGCTTAAAATAAACAACAACTACAACTGGATACTGTCCTTAAGCGTCAGCTGAGATCATTAATTCTATTATTATTATTATTCCATTATTTCTAGGCCGTAGAACCGCCGAATTTCTGCAAAGTGTGGTTTCAAGGGACCATATCGCTGACTACCATGATGTCATTCACAATTTATGCAAACTTTATTATAAGGAGGTCCACATCGATTTTCATTTGACTTGTTATTTGTTCCAACATTTGTAAATCTATTACAGTCTACTCTATTTAAAAGAAGCCTCATCTAAATCTTTGTTAAAGGTCTCAGGGAAATGCCTCCATTTCTATATAAATAAAAGTGAACAATTCGCATGTGGAATGCATTCCCTCTTCATTACAATTCTCAGTTGTTTAAAGACTATGTTCATCGGTATCTCTCCACTTCTCTTCGCTTTCTTCTTATCCTTTTACTCAAGATGATAGTCAAGCATTATTACGGTATAAAAATTTCGAAACAAAATAGATTTTCATTGGTGTAAGCCAGCTTAAGCATATATGGTATTTGACTTAATTTAATTTAAGTGACTTTTCATTAATTTCTAACATTGTCTTACGTCTTGAACCCAAATCCCGCCGCACATTATAACAACAAATGAATAGTAAACCACCAACTAACAAGTCTTCACTCAGAATGTGTAAAATATTTTCTGAAAGTCTCTTCGAATCGCCTCAAATTGATTGCACACCATTACAAAAAAAAAAAAAAAACAACCCCAGACAAATATATTTAAATTTAAACTAGATCCTTGCTACCAATATGCATACATGTTTGTTTTCTTATTCTCTTGTCGTATGTGTATTAAACTTTGTAAAACTACTAAATATTTATTTACTGTCCTTAACAACAAACCGAGCCTAATTTGCCTTTATCTATGAATACAATACTATTAAAAGTAACTATTATCATTTACTGGAAACTTCTCTCCTTAACCTAGGAAATTTTGTAAAACAAGGTAAACCCCATAACGTAGAACGATAATTCAACTAGCTCGTAGTTTGTAGGTCTTATTGGTTCGCATTATCACCAAACTTAATCGCATTACAATCTAGATCTAGGAATATTCATTAGTTAGAAACAAAAAGCTCATATTTAGTGTGTTTGATTATTTGTTGTAAATTAAAACGGCCCATCTCTGTCCGTTCTAAAAAACAAAACAAAACAAAACAGGAAATAGTTGTCAACTTAGTGTAAAACGCGCCCTAAATCACTCACGTTTTTTTGTTTTCAACCAACAGAACAACATTTGTAAAAATACTCTCTCTAGTGTTTCTTCTCTTCTTCAAGCCTCAACAGAATACCTACCGTAGTTGCACTCCTGCGCAGTGGTGGCAGTGTTTAACTTATAAATTGAGTTCGTTGAATTCTCTCATAACCGCTTGGTCTTGGAGAAGATAGTTTTCATTTTGTAAAACTCTTAACAATTCTATATATCTCTCTCTCTCTCTCTTGATCTAATCGAGAACAACAGCAACAACAACAACTGTATACAACTACCTTTCTGATAAGTATCGCAGCAAAGTTCAAGGCAAAACGCAACTAGACAAGCCGACCTAGTAAACATATGTTTCAACAATGGACAAATGCCGAGTTAGTTGTCCCTTTCATTAACAACAAAGAAGATTCATTTAACGTCAGTCTATAGATTTTGTAAATATGCTTAGAACAACATTAGAGTGAGAGATTGCTACAGAATAGAACGCAATTACATGTTTGGCATCTGATGACGTATTTGGCTGTTGTTGAATCATGAGAAATGTTGCCAGTCAACATGTACGACTACGTACCTTCGACAGATTAGTGGCAAAATTGGGGATTCAAAGGTCAGGTTGAGGTATTTTTGGAGCTAGGTGTACGGGAAAGTTCTTAAGAGCCTTCTGCTAGCTAATGAAATCCGTTGTATAAGAGAGCATCGCTCGGACACCCGCAGAAAGTGAGAATCCTTTTTGTTTAAATTGATTTCGGAAAATATGGCTATTGGGGTAAAATTCCCAACCTCGCACTCAGCAATTTTTTGAACAATACTATTCCTTTCCACATGCAGTCTTGCCCCGTTGTGGTGGCAGCCCTTTCTTTCTGTTGCCCAAAGACGGACGTTTGCGATGGGATTTTCTGCTCAAAATATCATGTAGAATAAGGATCAATACTTAAAAACGGGTTTAGCTGAGGAAGCTTTATAGAACACAGAGTTCTGATGTGTACTTTGTACTAGGACCCAATTCAGACGAATATCGTTGAAGAGGTATAGACCTTCAGAGCCAGCAACTCTGTTCTAAAATTATCAGCCTAAGAGGTGCGTGCTTTCCAGTCTCCATAAATTAAATTAAATGTACCGAAAAGAATGCATTTAGAAAAAGCTTATTGAGGTTGTTAAAATTTTGAAAATGATATCGTTCAGACGATTATCGTCAAACGTGTCTTGAGATTGATGGTAGAGTCTCCGCGCAGTAAACACAGAGATTATCATTTTTAACTTTCCCACAAAATATTTTGTAGCTCACAATGGGTAACTTTTTATGGAAAATTTCTCCATTGTAAGTTGGTTAAATCTACCCTGTGGGCACTAAATATTATTATAAGTATCGCGCAGGCTCTTTTTTCATAGATCGGATTTAAGAACTTAAAGGCTTGAGTCCTTGAACTTTTTCTTACATAATTTTTTAAGGTACCCACTTTAACAAACTCTAAACTTATAAGGGCTGCGGACTTCTTAGCTCGTCATAATTAATATCTGATGTACTCCTAATCGAAGTTTGTTCATCTTTAAAATAAAAATCATCGTGTAATCTTTTTTAGTGTCCTGGCTAAATTTCAAAAAGTTAACCACTTTTTTTCATGTGAAAGTTGCTATTGTGACCTAGGAAATAACCGTAAGGTTTACGTTAAAAATCATTACCAATGACGTTTAAGGAACTCAGTTTAAAAAAACAGAGCATTAACTAATTATTATTATAATCTTCAGTTTAAATTTGCTGTGGGTCAGAATAGCTAAAAATTCGCCATTGTGATTGCAAAATGTTGGCCCAGGTTCGTCCTGAACTGTAGCGCCACCTTTGCAAAATTTAAGCTGTACAGAAAAACGTTTGTAAATAAGAATGTACTGGGACCTGGAAACATAAAGGTTCTTGATGTAGGTATAGGTTAAATCTTTCCGTACATCACTTGTCCGCTTTCATGTTTAGTGTAGGGCTTTTCCAAATTGTTTAGAACCTCTTGCCGGAGCCGAACAAATCAGCAGATTATGTCTAACCTAGGAATATATATGTGACAGATTATTTATTTATAAAAAAATCTACTGGCGCAAGTCGAAAATAACAATCTTCCATATTGGGTGCTATTCCCAACCGCAGATCCACCGAATAGACAACAGATTTTCTTTCTCCGTCCCTAAATTATTATTGTTTTGTCGAATTTCAAACGCCACACATAATATGAGCTACGCGTCTACGATCTAAGCTAGGTATAGGCATACGTATTTTTGAAATGTGTATTGAAACTCCCAAACCCCATTATCTTACAGAGTAAAAGGCTATTTTTCGTGTCTTCCTTTTTTTTCATTTATGTGTATTTATGGACAATGTGTATTGCTTAACGCTATTCGCCAAAACTCAGTGTATGCTTTTACAAATCTATGTATTTAATATTTTTCAACAACTCGTACATAAAAATATAATTTTTCTAAGAAGCATTTGTTACAGGAAAAGCAATAAAAAACTTGGCATTGGTTAAAAGTAAAAGCTAACAATAAACAATAAAGAAAAGAAAAATACAAAATAATTGCACACTTTGAATGTAATTCGTTGGTGTGTGTACAGAGAAAACATTTAAAAAGAAAGCTTTAGGGATTTGCACTATACATGTCTTGGAGATAAACATTTAATCAAATAAGAAACCGTCCAACCGAAGACAATGAGCGTTAATGGACCTTAGAGTTTTTATTTTCCTTCTTTGTTTTATTCGAAATTTGAATTCTTTTCAACTGAGTTAGAATTTTCTTTTTAATAATATTACGTACAACACGTTTTTTTCTTTTGTTTCTTTGTTTCTATTTCTGTTTCCTTTTGTAAAACTAAAACGAATCATTTTATTCTTGGTATATATTTTCTCTTCTCTTAAAAAATAAACTTAAATTCGACCAAAAATCTTCACTCACAAAAAATATAAAAAAAAAAAACTCATCTTTTTTAAATTCAATTTCTTTATTAAATAAATTCCTCGTTTTACGATTTTCGAAAACAAAAAACAATTACCCATTTTCAAATGTATATTGAATCAAATAAAACTAGGTGTCGCTTATCAACTTCGTTGCTTCACTTGTTGGAGCTGGTGGTATTCAAGCCTTCAAGACTATGCGAACGTTAAGAGCACTGAGACCACTACGTGCCATGTCCCGAATGCAGGGCATGAGGGTACGTACTTCCTCCATTCATATAAAATCTAAATATTTTACTTAATAAAATTAAACAACAATCAAAATATATTTCAAGCATTAATTATTTACTTTCTTACATATATATTTAATATTTAAGTAAACAACAAATTAGACGTTTTATTTAAATAATTTAGACTCAAACATTTCGTTGTCCTATTTTGCATTTGAAAACAAACAAGTCTTTTTCATATCATGTTTACTAATTATGAGATGCATTAGTTTGGAAGTTATGATTTAAATTAGATAACAAAAACTTCATTAAAAACCATTTCGACTGTTATTGTTACTACATAAATATTTGGCAGTAAAAACAAAACCGATATACAAACAATTCATCTTTTTATTCATTTAGTTTGAATTAGTTTTATAGTTGAGCTTTGTTTGATAAGAAAAACTTACAGTTTGATATAGTTGAATTTGAATTTAGTTAATGTTATTTTCATAGTTTTTGTTTTACGAAAATGTTTGTTTTTTTTTTTCACAAAGTTAGCTCGAAAACACTGTACAAAAAAGTAAACATTACTACATAGTGTCTTATGAAAAAAAATATCAAAATCAATCAACACTTAACTTAAGTACGAACACTTTTTGCGACATTTTATAACAAAGGTTACACTCTAATTTATTGTCTATGCTTTCAGGCACAACAAGTTTGCTTTTGCTGGCTCAACTGCAGCCTCCGAATGCATGAGCTTTAAAACATACGATTTTTTCCTTACCTTACTTGTGAATCTTGGATTCAGTTTTTTGTGAGTTATACTGTCTCGTGGGATTTTAAGCTACAAGCATGGTCGGTCTGTCCCGTGGTCGTTCTTAACTGTGGGCGAGCCAAGGAGTAACTTTTGTTCTCCACTTAGAGCGATTAGGTCACGTATTGGTTTGAATAGTTTTGTAACTTTTTTAATATATAAGTTTACATCAATGGGACTTTTTTTTAATCGTATTGGGGACTGGCCTTAAATTTTTTCTAGGTCCCAATAAATAATGCTGTATTGAAAATTGTTTTACTGTGAGATAGACACATTAATAGTGCAATATTTTTTTCCAGTGAAATTAAACATGTATTTTGAAAGAAGCCTTACATAAGTTAGGGAAAATGACATGTCCTTGAAATGGCCGTCATTTTTGGCGAAACTTTTACTTGGGCCATTCGAAATTTAAATTTTTGTCAAGAACTTTCAGTTCTACTAAGAATCATTTCCAGCCTTCATATTACATTTTTTGTAGATCACAATAGGTCGCTATTGGGAATTTGCCCATTTTATTTGGGCACTAAAAATCATATGATTATTAGTACACTCGGCTGCTCGAAATAATTAAACCATTCTCCTACCTTCTTGGTTTCGGTACGCTCCCTGAAAAGTCTCGAAAAGAACAACAGGAAATATTATGAATGAAGTGCTGAACTGTTCTAACCAATGCGTGATTTATGCGTCACCCATTACATTTAGTGGCAAGCGTCATTTAAATACAATTGCACCGTGCAATAAAAGTGAAAACTCTTCTTTGAGAGAAATATTTCAAATACTCGATTTGCAAGAAAACGAGGCAAATATTCTTCTCATCGTTATGCCGTCTGCGCAGTTCGGCTTGTCCTAATACGTCCAATAAGCCTTAGACATTTTCTGAGGAGTCTGTTCTTCTCTTCTTTCTTTTTTTTGTGAGTTTTTTATGTGCAAATTCCTTTCGTAGAAAATTATAAAGCAATTAGATGAGCAAAAATTAAAAAAAAAAAAATCAGTTAAGCTAAAATCACAACACTCCGTTCAGACGGTCGATTTACATAAATTTTCACCTACTATCAACCGAAGTTAGCGCTGTCTTTGGTAAACTGCCCCTAGTTGTGCACTTATTGAAGTCGGCTTTCACTCGACCTCGACACCTAAGGCCAAGCCGTCCTCTATTTCGTTGAAAAACGATGTGGCACTTACTCCGAAATGCATTTCGCTCCGAAGTGAATGTGAATTATAAATTTGAACTTGCAGCCGAAGACTCTTCGAGTTGAAGCAGTAAAGTCCATTCGATTGATGCAAACATTTCTGACCCCTTCCTTTACAGCTTGTCAACGAAAACGGAACAGCTTTCGGCTTATGAAGTTTGCACTTAAAACAGTCGAGGATGACTCGACCTGCCTTTGCTAAGGAACCGTCCTAAAACTGTGATGATGGTGGCTTTCTATATAGATAAGGGGTGTAATTGATAAAATTTTTAAAGAAAATGTCTTCATTGTGACAAGCCCACTAAAAGTGAATATTAAAAACGCGCAGAGTTTTCCCCGTGTTTTTTAGAAGAACCTGCCTAAGAATCTGGTCGTTGTTCAATTATTTCGAAGGCATTTTTCGATTTCAGAAAACTTCTATTTTTTATCTCATTCCCTTAAGACCAGCTATATAAGTTCAGACCCTCTTGAAAATGCAATAAAAATATATATGTAGCCTCGAGCTATTTCCTCTTGAAGTCTACGTAGCTTTAAAGCGCGTTCAGAATCATTCGACTGACTACCTCTGTTCTAAATAAAACGCCAAAAGACCAATCGACTAAAAAGAGTTGTTCGTTTTAGGCAAAAAGGGTGCTTGCAGGTTTCTTTTTCCACCACGTATAGAATAGAATATGTATTACCAAGGCTCTTACCAGCGACTCCGCAAGCCTTGCAGTTATAATATGAACCTTTTGACTTTACAAATGCAGTCTTGTGTTTTTACAATTTTACAAATATGCGCCATGAAATCTTCACCTATTGCGACACCAGTAGAATAGAGAACAATATACTTAATTTGTTTACAAATGCCTTTTATTTAAAGCTTGAAAATGTATTTGAACAAATCTATCCTCATTTCGTTTTTACCAATTGTTTTATTATGGTTATTATTATTATTATTATTTTTGATCGCCTCATTGCGAATGACATTGACTTTTTGACATGCATTTACACGTTTTTTTTTTTTTATTGATTCGTTTGAAAGAATACACAGCAATGTAGAACAACAAGGCAAAATAAATAAATACCAATAGATTTTTTATTTATTGATTTTATAAATAATACTCCGTTGGTGATGAAAGAAAAGAAAAATACACAAACCTACTTAAACTACACTGTACCAATGCCATACGACTAATACCAAAATTCCAGTCACTATAAATTAATATACAGAAAGAGTTTGTAAACAAAAACTACTCAAATATTAAAATTTATTATTTATTAGCTCAAACTTATAGCTTAACCACACTTATTATGTATGTATGTTTATGTGGATTCTGCAGGCTTTTACTTGACTTAATAAGAAGCTTTTATTTCGAGCTAAGGATGAAAGTGCTTTTGATGTTTTCCATATAAGTTCGCATTTTCCATGCATGATATGATTTTTGGTTTGTTTCGATTTGCTTTCAATTTTCACTGTTAAGTGTTGTTGTTGTTGTTTGTATTGGAATGGATTGCATTGCAAGGCTTGGATTTATGCATTTTCTTGAAAGTTTCCGTAGTGCTTTAGACTGTCGCAATCACACACATGTAGAACGCTTTATTATTATGTGGGTATGAGAACAAACTTTCTGCGAGGTGTATAAACAATGGTCCAGGCTGTACATGATTTTTAATCGGGGAATTTTTCTTTTTGCTTGTATATATTGTAAAGTCGGACACTGTGTATTGGGCCTTACTAAAAATCATTTTTGACCTTCATTTTGTAGTTCACAGTGAATGAAAAGTTTCCCATTGTGACTGCAAAATGTATCCATTAGTTTATTATTTCAGAACCGCCCCAAATATAAATAATAATAAAATTGTCCAACGTTTATGTGCACATAAGTTGTAAAAGTGTTGCCATCGTACAGACTCGAATAGTTTTTTCTCAGCCCATGCTTATTAACGCATGCCCTACTTTGTTCTCGACTTCATTCATCAAACTAAAAAAAAAAAGGAAAAAAATACAACGATGCTTTTAATATATTGTTCATTACCTCATTTAAATAAAATAATAATAATGCAAAAGTGAGACCTATTTATAAATGCAACATCTTTTTCGTCCCCTACTCCCAATCCACAAACCCCTGCAACCTTAGGTCGTCGTTAACGCGCTGGTTCAAGCTATACCGTCCATCTTCAATGTGCTATTGGTGTGTCTAATATTTTGGCTTATTTTTGCCATCATGGGTGTACAGCTTTTTGCTGGAAAATATTTTAAGGTAATTTATTTGTAATTCTATTAATATAAAATGTACTTGTTTAACTTTCTCATCTAAGAACTGTGCAAGGGGAAATATGGATTATCTCTCTTGTCTGATGTTATTTCTTCATATTTTATATCTGATACATTTTTATGTTGCGATTAGATTGTTTGATAAGACGTCAACTTTTAGACTTTTCATTAGCAAACTGTCTTCATTTGTTTACTAATCTGACAGCCAACTGAAGCAGAGTTTTTATTGACAGCGATTGATCAGGTGAAAAAGATTTTCTAGTCAAGAATTTTCGAGTAATTTACATTACAAATGTGTATCTGACGTAGTATAATTGCGTCGGTACGTCAACGTTAACATTTTTAACGAAACCAACAGTCCTATAAAATCAGTCATAAGTGAAAAAAGTGACAGAATGTTTGTTGATTATTTTACGGCGCTTCAAAGTGATTTATCTCTCAATTTATGAAAACTGTCAGTCTTACAGTTGGTAATTCGCATCTTGTTTGTTTTTCCGTCAGAAAGTGAACCTGCACTCCGATTCGCAGTCAATTGATCAAGCCATTATCACTTGCGGCAACTGATCAATGGGAACGAGTCCCTAAAATGTTAAATTTTATGGTAATGCACTTTTGTTGTTTTTTGCAAAATCTTTGCTGATCTCCTCCTTTTTTCTCTTCTAGAAAGTAGTGGAAATTGAACCTACTACTTTATCCGTCACATATGCGTTGCTTGAGCTGACGCAACGATCACGACTGATTTTTATACTTTTCGTAACAAAACTTGACAGTCAGCTGACAATATAAAAATTAACCAACAAAATTACCTGACATTCGCCGTCATTCACATTTGTCAGTTGAATACGTTGCCGCAACGAACGAGGGAGTCCATCGGTTGGGCTCTTTATTTATCGTACGGAAATTTGACAGCCACCTGACAGTAAAAATATAACCAACAAAACTACTTGACAGTCACCGTCAATCATATTTGTTTTCGAGTATTCTAAATAGTTCTACCTTAAGATTACATTTCTTGTGATGCTTGACGTTTATATCTTTTTCTCTCATTATTTGGACCTTTCTCCATCTTTCTTGGTCAATTTTTCTAAATCTCGGCAGTGAAAACGTGGTACAAAAGGGTGCCCTCTTGTTTTCTGCATGTTTGCGGACCGCAATTGATGCCAATTTATAAAAGCTGCAGTCGAGTAATCTTTCCCAAATCAAACCTTCCGCACTTAGATGAGAGAGTTAAAATGAGTGCCTTTTCATAAACCACACGTGCTTAATTTAATCAAATAAAATCACTCTTTACAGTGTGTGGATGATAACCACACCACAATTAGTCATGAAATCATTCCCAATCGAAATGCATGCGAAAATGAGAACTATACCTGGGAGAATTCAGCAATGAATTTCGATCACGTAGGTAATGCGTATTTGTGCCTCTTTCAAGTGGCCACCTTCAAAGGTTGGATTCAAATAATGAACGACGCAATAGATTCACGAGAGGTAACTTGACATTTCAACACAGTTTTAAGTTCAATATTTTTATTGTTTAGTTTTGCAAAAAATATAAAACTAATTTTAAACTCTTTAAATGATAACTTTTGAATATTTACTAATCAACTTTATTTTCTTCCTCTCCTTCAATTCCCCTGAAAATGATCCTGTACCTGTCTGAACATTTATAGGTGGATAAGCAGCCAATACGCGAAACAAATATCTACATGTATTTATATTTTGTGTTCTTCATTATATTTGGATCATTTTTCACATTGAATCTGTTCATTGGTGTTATCATCGATAATTTCAATGAACAAAAGAAAAAAGCAGGTGGATCATTAGAAATGTTCATGACAGAAGATCAGAAAAAGTACTATAATGCTATGAAAAAGATGGGCTCCAAAAAACCATTAAAAGCCATTCCTAGACCGAGGGTAAGGCTTAACCGAAAACAAATTAGTGCAAAAACAAAAAGCTACAATCTAAAAATTGAACTTGCTATACATATCTACTTACAAAAAAAAAATTTCAAAAAACTTAGAGATATTGCTTTATTGATTATTCTGTGCCAATCGTTATAGAGATACACATCGCGTCGCAATTTTGCATAAATATAAATTCATCAGTTTAAACCTGAAACTATATTTTGAAATATATCTTACAATAGAAATGTCACTTTCGAAACGTCACGTTCGATTAGGAAATAACTTTTGGCACAGAAGCAACCTAATTCTCAGCACTAAATAACATAAAACTTACAAAAAAAAAACAAATACCAACGTTATTTGAATATATTAAAATATACAATTTTTTCTTCTCTAAAATTTTCTTACAGTGGCGTCCACAAGCAATAGTCTTTGAAATAGTCACAGATAAAAAATTCGATATTATTATAATGTTATTTATTGGTTTAAATATGTTTACAATGACACTCGATCGTTATGATGCTTCGACAACATATAACAATGTACTAGATTATCTAAATGCGGTATTCGTAGTTATTTTCAGTTCCGAATGTCTATTAAAAATATTCGCTTTACGATATCACTATTTTATTGAGCCATGGAATTTATTTGATGTAGTAGTTGTCATTTTATCCATCTTAGGTAAGTAAAAGCCGACTTTTCAATTAAAAACTTCTCTCTCTTTCTCTGTAACCGTGTTTTTCGTGTTGCTAAAACTATATATATAATTCGATTAAAACAAAAAAATTAAAATATTTATGTAAAGTAAATGTTGTGCTTCTATATATTTTTATATATATACATGTATACGTATACGTATCCTGTCCCCCTTTTATGTGTTTGTTTTATTTAGGCTTTTAATGGCTTAAATATGATTTTTATAAATGTTGTTTCTAACAAAAAAAAAAAAAAAAAAGTTAATTATGAAAAGCTTTTCTCTCAAACCGGCTTCAGTTTTCTATCTTAAGCTTTCTATTGATATTAAGTTTTTTTTACTTAACAAAAGAAAAGAACTAAAAGCCTTTAACTACTATATATATAGCTTAACTGGTTTAAAAGCAATCGAAAAAAAAGCTTTTCTCAAAGTAATTCAGTAACGACCTTTTTGAAATGTTTAACTGTATCCCCGCTCCCTTAGTAAATGTAACATGTGTGTTTTTGTGTATATTATTTATGAACATGTGAAAATGCTTCTTCGTGTGTGTTGTTAAATGTCTTAGTTTTTTTTTAAGAAAAAACGTCTCACTCCAAATCACACATCACTCCTTTTCTACATGTTAATGTTGCGCTTTTGATTCATTCAAAATGCGTCTGTGTATCTCCTAAAGTCAAAACAGAGAAACCAAAACCAACGTAAACAAGATTCGGCTCAAAGAATTCCCTGGATATGTAATAAACTTTTGATACGAGCGTAGGGGCAGTTGCTCGATTGCTTGCACTCCATCAGTGCCAGCAAGAGGGCGTACTGCCCTCATTCGAAACGGGACACTTTAATGACCCCTTTCCGGAAATTAAATAAGATGACATAAAATATGCTTTGCTACATTGATACCGAGCAGAAAACCAACTTATTCATACGTCAAGCGCGACATATGACAAGGTTGGGTGGTCTGTTCCAACGAGTAACATAAAAGACGAATGCTAGGTAACGTAGGCTAAATTTAGTTTGTAAATTTACAACCCGAGGTTCGACTAACTGTGCCTAGAAACAGCTTTTTCTAGTCGTAAGTTATGCTTGATTTTTATTTTCGCTTTTGTTTCTGGCCAAACGATAACAGTCCTCACTCAAAGTGGGCCAGAATTTTTCGTTGTCTCCGCGGACACACAGCTTAAAAACTCTAGACTAAGATTGCTTATCAAAACCAAACATGCTTGACTGAACTTAGGTTTAAAACGCTTTCAAACTAGGTTAAGAAAAATACACGAAACCAACAAAAAGGCTTTTGCTTTCAGCAACACGCCTACGGATACACATAAATGTTATCCCGCCCCTGTTAACACGTTCGATACACCTGAGTTCGGAACACAAAATCCAAACAAAAAACATCACCAATGTGATATCAGATTAGCAGAATATATTAATACACTAAATAGAATACAGACCACAAAACAGAATAGAATTTTTTTAAATAAGAAAACAACTCGAACATAAATTAAATAATGGCTACAAACAATTAGACAAACCAAAAAAAGAATAGATTGAAAATGATTCCAAACGAATTAAAGTAAAAATTCGATTCAATCAGAGTTGGATGTGCTCTTGCACACCTCTGTTAGCCTTTTGCCCAGTATCCCGAAATGAATTTATTCGCCGGATAGGGTAAATTCCATCTTTATGCGACGAATTAATTTATTTCTTACATCTTTGTAAACCTCTAGCGAACCGAGAGCGCGTACGTGCGCCGGCGAGCAATGCCGGGCAAAAGCTGAATCTTCTTAATGGTTTTTGTCCATTTTGGCAAATGGAGATTATGTACTTTAATATGAGCCTTCCATATTCGCAGAAAATAAAATCAGTAATGTACTATAGTTCCTCCCTCCCCCCATATTCAAAATATTGGACTATCATGTGCATCTTCAAAAACAAATCAAAATGAAAAATAAATTTATATATTTGCACATCTCGTATAAATACCCTTTTAGCAAACCCGATTTCGGACAGTAAAAAAGTAACATAACTATTTAATTACACTACACACACACTATATCCAAAATACATACACACATGTTGGTTTTTGTTTTAATTTAGATTTCGTTTGTAGTACATCTAGAGTTGAGTTGTGTAGTTTAGTTTTGTGTTGTTCATGACATCAAGTAAAGGTCTGACTTATTAGGAAATGTAAACGATCCGTTGTACTCCTTCCGAACTCTAATTCATTCGACTAAAGCTTACAAGCTTTTGCGAAACGATAAACCACATTTATTGTGTACCTACCGTCGACATAGCGAATAATGTTGCTTCAATATTATTTACATCGCTTTAGTTAATATTTTGAAAAACGTTTTGTGTATATTTATTATTAACATATTCTAGGCGATGATTTTAAGAAAATGCGCGCGCTTGCTTTCAAATAAATTTATACGCTGCAAATCAAGCTACCTGGCGATTTTTAGCTGCTATACTCTTCCGCTTACAGTGAGCTATCTGTGTATGCAAAGGAGCAGTATGATCTCGAAGTTGCTTTGAATCAAACAGGCGTTTATTTTGGAGACAGCTCTCTATTTGCGGCTTTCAAAAATTACCAATTTCAGCTTCAAATTCAGTGTTTAGCTTAGATATTTTAAACACGCTGAGCCGGACATACATTAACACTAAAATCAGGAGGGTCATATTTTATGACTGTTGGCATTTGTTGTTATCTATTTAAAATATTAGATTTGTAACATCGTCGGACTTATTTCCCCATTTTCCGTACTTTGGCTGAACGCAACCATTCTTCAAATGTAACTGACTTCACTCTGTTAAGAGAAGACACCATTTTGCGGCCATTTACTTAATGGCGGTTATTTTTTCTTACTTTTTGTGGTAGTTTCAAGTTTTATCCCCGGAAAAACGCGAACCACATATTGGCTGCATTTGGTTCGGCTTTTATGATCGAACTTGTGTCAATGTTTTCAAAGCAAAGAAAGCAGTCATTTGCTAGAAATGCTCATGATGTTCCTTCTTAAGGAGGATAGTTCAATTTGACTTAAAATGAACGGCAGGCTCGGTAGACTTTTGCCTTTTTGATCAGCAAACCATTGTGAACTGAAATGTCAAAATGGAGACCATTCAGTATAAAGCAGTCGGGCTCGTTTAACTTTTTCCTGTCCGTGCAGCAGCTATCGATCAGTCTAAGAACAATCACCCGCTACAGCCTACAGTCACCACATGGTGACATATCCGGGCTAAATAAAACCCAGTGCCATATAAATTTACCCTCTAAAATGAATATTATATTATATATATATATTACTGTAGAAGCTTTGACGCTTGTAAAATCCATCAGCGACTGCTTTGGATATCCCGCTCAAATTAAACTGTGCGAAAATGTGACTACCACTCTTTGAAAACACTGCAAGTGCTGGTTGCAACCGATCGAATAAACGGATTACTAGCCCCCAAGTCCATTTCAATGTCAATGTAGAATAGTCTGCATGCTTACGTACGCTCCATCCATAACTAGTCGTCATTTGTGACCCCGATGATGTAACCCCCACGCATTTTTGTAAATTCAAAATCGTAGTTGCATCCAAACAATGATTCCCAACATTGACCATATGACCATCACTACAAACAACCACCTGATGCAAAGAAAAAACAATGTATTTATGTAGACGCTACATAAATCCACACATAAATTCAAAATTTGTGATCCAAAATATAATGATAAAAATTACAAAATTCCAACAAAGCTCCCGTCAAAAATGGAGAACAAAAACCTTCTGTCCGGCTGTGATATTTGGCACTAGCAAATATGCTGCGAATTATCGCTCACATCGCATCGCTGCGCGTATCTAGGAAATGCAATGGTCATTGCGAGTCAATCATACTGTAGATCTAGATCAAAGGAAGCTTTTCCATCATGATACAATTTAATGCTATTTTCCTTTTATTTTCTTTCAAATAAATTACACATCCAAAAGAAAAAAAATACCAACGCTTAATTTTACCATCGCTTATGAAATTTGTTTTTAGTTGTTCAGCATAGTATTATCCTTTGAGTTGGCTTCGTTTTTGTTGAAGATTATACATTTACATATTTGTTAAACACAGCGTATAACACCTTAAGGCGTAATATATATTATATTGAGTGTTTAATTTTGATGTTGTCTTAACTTATGTTGTGTCTGTTCAAAAAGCGGTTTTCTGTTTCCTTTTCTTTTTGAAAAAAAAAAAAGGATATTTTTGGTGTGTCGTTCCCTATCGATGTCGTAGACGTTGTAACATGTGCTCGCATTGAAAATAAATCTAATCATGTGTTTTCGTTTCCTTCTTTTCTCTGGACGTCTACCGCAGGTCTTGTTCTTAGTGATATAATCGAGAAATATTTTGTATCGCCAACATTACTTCGTGTAGTACGTGTAGCTAAAGTAGGACGTGTCCTGCGTTTGGTCAAGGGTGCCAAGGGTATACGAACATTACTCTTCGCATTGGCCATGTCCCTGCCAGCCTTATTCAACATTTGCCTACTGCTATTTCTTGTAATGTTTATCTTCGCAATATTTGGGATGTCGTTTTTTATGCATGTCAAGGAGAAGAACGGATTGGATGATGTATATAATTTTAAGACTTTCGGACAGAGTATGATATTGCTGTTTCAGGTGAGAGTTTTTTGTTTTCATTCAATATTTCCATCTCTTTGTGAGTTTATGTTTCTGAAATTTAAATGTGAGTGCGATAATTGTTTTTAGATTGTATCGGTAAATATGATACAAATGTCACATGTATTGTTTTTTTTGAAAATTATTTACTTTTAATAAGCATGGCAATTAGAAGCACAAGTAGAAACAGATGCACTGGGCCTTACTAACAACAAACCAAAAGTCAACAACCGTCAATTGGACTGATCCAGTTCAAAGATTTACCGTGAATATGTAATTTTATCGAAACTTTGACATGAAGCAGTACAAGACCGTAAAAAAAAACGTTTTCCCTCCATTTTTTAACCAATTCCTCGAGGTGGAACACCCTAAAAAAAACGGAAGAATGTGGGCACAAGACTTTATCAACAAAACCCGATCTAACTGACTGAGGTTTTTTTTGCAAATTGACTTTTTCTCGCGATAGTCGATTTGACAGGTGACAGCTGATTTGTGCTCGTTTTGGTGTGACATTTCAACATGAGTATAGAGTTCTGCTTGGCGGCCCAAAAAGCGGCTAAAAACGAGACTAATTTGCGCTTTTATTGTCCAAAAAATCACCCTTAAACAGTGCCGCCATTATTATTTTTCTAATAATTTAATTTAATCCATAAGTAGATTTTCTTTGATGCACTATCTGACATTCATAAAGATAATAGTTGAAGTGGTGTTGGATGGTGGCTTTGGGTGTCGTGGCAGCACTCTTTCTCAAAAATGCCTTTTTTTTTTAAAACATTTCATTTCGCTAACGCAACAGATAAACACGTCCTACCGAATATTGGCATTTAAGTTTCAGCCAGAGCCTTATTGTCGGAAGCTTACGAAAGTTAATATATTACTTTGATATTGAGTTTGTTCAGTGATGCCAATCGGTTTAGCAACGCATAATAAGCGTACCTGAACGCAAGTAAACATTATACAGCTGATTGTCAAATTGTAGCAAAAAAAAGTGCGAAATAGTTCATCATTTTTCACGCCAAAAGTGACGGAAATCTTAACGAATCCGGACGATGTCTTAAAAAACAACTTCGTCGCATTCGTGTTGTTCCGGTGTCTTAATTTCCTTATATTCAGAGCTATTAGATTGAAGGGCAAACGGCAGCTTGTATGTCATAGTTCGACGTTAAATTTCCTTAAGTGGTTAAAAAGCGAATATATTAAGAAGCGCCTAACAATTGCATGTGAACGCAAATAACTGTCAAATTTCCCTGCGAACAGTGCGAATAAGATCGGTTTACTTGAAAAATTAAAGCCAATTGACGGAAAACTTAACGAAACTTGATCAGAAGCCATTGTGGTCGATCAATTCAAATTCCTTGCTTTCGACGCGACGTGACATTTAGTTTCCTTCGGCCAAATCTCTTGTAAGGTAAAGGCATTTCGAAAATTGATTCTTGGTAGGGGCCCCTATCATTTTTATAATCAAATTTCATTGCACATTTTCTTTTATTATGTAGAAGTATTTTTTTTAGGAGAATATTCGTCTTAATTTATTCAGGTTTTCCATTTAATTTGAAATTCACGAATGGATCGATGCATGTATGAGAAACTTAAGTAGTTGGTTTAAAATACTCTACCTTATCGCATATACACTTGATAAAATGTTGTGCAATTTCTATATACAGATGTCTACCTCAGCCGGTTGGGATGGTGTTCTAGACGCCATCATAAATGAGGAGGATTGCTTAAAGCCGGACAACGATCGAGGATATCCGGGCAATTGTGGTTCAGCTACCGTTGGAATTACGTATCTTCTTTCATATCTAGTTATAAGCTTTTTGATAGTTATCAATATGTACATTGCTGTCATTCTCGAGAACTACAGTCAGGCCACCGAAGATGTCCAAGAAGGCCTCACCGATGACGACTACGACATGTACTACGAAATTTGGCAACAATTCGATCCGGAGGGCACTCAATACATTCGCTACGATCAACTTTCCGAGTTTCTCGACGTCTTAGAGCCGCCCTTGCAAATACACAAGCCGAATAAGTATAAAATCATTTCGATGGACATTCCAATATGTCGCGGTGATCTTATGTACTGTGTGGATATTCTCGATGCTCTAACCAAGGACTTCTTCGCTCGCAAGGGTAATCCCATCGAGGAGACGGGAGAAATTGGTGAGATTGCCGCCCGCCCAGATACCGAAGGGTATGAGCCAGTCTCGTCGACATTATGGCGTCAACGCGAGGAGTACTGTGCACGGTTAATACAAAACGCGTGGCGCAAGCACAAATTGCACAAGGATGACGGCCATGAGGGCACTGGAGACGACACTGACTTCGATGGTGCGGGCGATGGCGCCGACGAGCATTCAATGCGAAACGGCAGCGGAACGAACAGTAGAGATAATTCCAACGATAGTGCTGGAGGCAGTGGTGCTCCACTTAGTCCGGCAAGTGCGGCCAGTAGTTCTGGTGATCGGCAAGGTCGGCAAACGGCCGTTTTAGTAGAAAGCGATGGTTTTGTGACAAAAAACGGTCATAAGGTTGTAATACATTCGCGATCACCAAGTATAACATCGAGAACGGCGGATGTCTGAGCCAGGCCTCGCCCCCCCCTCCAAGAAGCACGACAGAATTAATAATTTTTCTACTTCAATAACAACAAGTAACATCTCTAAACAATAATATTTTCGGCATTAATGAGAAAAAAACTACAACAGCAGCAAAAGACATCAGCTAAAATTTCCACAGAAAATACAAACTTAGAAAATTATTAATTTAAAACTTAATTTTAATATATAAAAGCAAATATTTCATTTTTAAACCCACAGAAAATCGAGAAATAACATTACTTCCTCTAGAATTAAAAACAAAAACAAGTTTGATTTTTCTCCTACATTTAATGTAAGATTTTTAAATAAAAACAAACAATTAAACACAAAAAAACCAAAAGCTCTGGAAAATTTATAAAACCAACAAAAAAAGACATAAATTTTGCTTTAATAACAAAAAGAAAAAAAAAAATGTAAATCGTAAAAATTAACGAATAACAAACGCAAAGGAAATGGAAATGGAAAGCCGACTGCCATATCAGAAAAGTTTTTACTAAACTAACACACGAACATTTATTTCCAACAACCACACTGAAGTATTTTTTTGTTCTCTTAGTTTTCTGTTTACCGACGAACAATAGACGCATGCGATGGGAATCTTGGAGTTGGGGCGCAATCACAAATAAAAAATTTAAATAAAAATAATAAGACAATTTACTTTGACCTAATCGCATCCACGAACTTAATTCAAAATCTCTAACCTTCATCAATAAATACATTTAAGTGTGATTTTTATAGGCTTGTGAATCAAAATTAATTTATTTTAAACTAAAGAAAACATAGATACAAAGTTAAATACCAATATAGTAAAATTAAATAAAGTATAGTGTTGTGACGTTTAAAATGTTAAACCAGAAACAATAAGAAAAGAACTGAGAACAACCACAGTGAGAGGGCTAAACAGTGTGTCAATTTGAATGAATAGAACATTGCGGGTAATCGGGTTAAAGTACGAACGGCAACTGAAAGAGATACAAACGCAGACTCGATTTGATGGACAAACTAAACTCAACAAAGCAACAAATGGATTACATTAATTATTACGAGTAAGTGTGTACAACCAACATAACAAATAAAAACAAAATCGGAGAAATCCCATAATTACAATTTGAATAAGCTGCTAAAGAATAAAACATTTTTAAATGCAAATTGAAAAACTATGTATAAAAGCTTTAATTTAAAAGGAAAAACCAAAAATTATATTGTAAAACAAAACAAAAAAACGATGGGTATGTGTAATTAGTAAAAAAATACTTTCTTTTTTTTTAATTTTTCCATTCAACATGAATCCGAAGAGTTTGATTTTCTTACGTATGGTTTGCGAAAGACATTTCCGAATAAATCCTGGTTTGCAGTTATTTTCGTAGAGCTCCTACCTTAGTTGTCCAATGTTTTCTCAATGAGTCTTATTACGAGATTTTGTTTTTTTATTGTTTTTTTCTTTATTTATTGCACATAGTTCGCATTGAGAAGGGATTTTCACCACAACCAAAAGTAAAGGCAAACGCAACCAGCTTCAGTTGGGACCTTATTTCTATTTCAAAGGACAGGCAAATTTAAAACATTTGTTTGAAAGCTTTATCTTAACCAAAACACAAAATATTGTCAATATTTGGAAGGTCGAAAAGTTGACGCATTTTTATGACATTTTTAGAAACAATTTCAAATAATTTCTCTAAGTTGTAGAACAACAATTTTGAGTCCATCATCGTGCTCATTCTCCCATCACAATGTCATAGAAACTAAAAGAAATTAACGCGCTAATAACAAAAATAAATGAAGCAAAAAATTCGAGAGTTCCATCTTTGTCTCGTCACAATTAAAAAAAAAAAATAATAATAAGTACAGAGCTTAAAATAAAATTCCATATTATTTTCGGTTACGATTTATCAGGAATCCACATTCAGCTTGACGACATTTTGTTAATATTGAGCTTTTTACTAATCGCAAAATTAGAAAACAAAAAAAAAAAAACATGAATAAACACAAACACACATTTAGAAGTAAATAAATCACCGCTTGGGTTTAGTTTACCGCAAAACAAAACGACAGCTTTTTGTCCTTGAGTTGTTTTTAGTTGTAACAAATTAAATAAAAATAAATCCCACACAGATTAATACCAACAACACCTAAACAGGCATCAACCAAAAAACACTAATTTTCAATGAAATATTCATTTTTATATTTAAAATTTCTGCGTGCACTCTATTTAATGAGGGGTAGGGCGAGTATTAGAATACTAAATACATTTACATTATATTATACTTATAGATATATACTAAATGTATGTATATACAATACAATTTCAAATCGACAAAACACAATACCTAAATGATAAAATATATTTATGTAATAAATATAGAGTAAAACAACAAATGAATATGTTTTTTATCTTTTTGCTTATTCTTTATGCATCAAAGATCAACTATGAATTTCTCTGATCGTGAGCCTCTTTTTCCAACCAAATGTAATGAAACAAAACTTTCAATTCATTTCGCAATATATTCGTGAATAAATATATTTTCTTGTACAATAATTAAGAGAACTAATTTATGTAAAGTCAAAGAAATTCACAGTTGTTTTTATATTTATATGGAAAAAGCAAAAATAAGAAAGTCTTATTACAAAAAAATGAATAAAAATCTAGCTAAATTTTTTCTAAATAAAACAAAAAGAAAGTGTAGACTAAATAATAAAATAAAACTGTAAATTGGTGGAGTAAAAAATATTACAAAAAAAAAAATGCTTCTTTGTTAACACAACATTTTAGCTTTATACATTGTAAAATATACATAAAAATCTCTAGTTAAAAAGAAAAATATGAAATATGAAGAAAAATCGAAAAAAAAAACAAAAACAATACACATATACATATAAAAGAAAATCAATTTCGCATAAAAGCATACAACTTGAGTGAAATGTAAAAATGCTTACTTTTTGGTTAGGTTTTCCGTTTTTTTTTCTTTTACGTACGGTTTGTTTTATATTTCCTTTTTGGTTCTAGGAAAAAATTAGGAAAATGGAACACTTCTAAGTATGGCTAGGGAGAGTGTTAATTTTGGAAAAACACAACAATTATCACATTACTTTCTGAGTACAAACAAATATCCATATTCACAAAAATTAAGTACTAAGTACAAAAAAAAAAAGTAGATACAAATTTACATGGTTAATACAAAAAGGAACGACCGTCTAAGTAAGGTTTATTGATTTTCCCCTCGCGACAGATCTTGGTACAGCTTTCCAAATATTTACTCTCACAGGACGGCGGCGTATTTGCTACGGCAACACACACTAAAGCATCGAACAGCAATAGCTACCACCAAATCTTACGTTCAAATCACTATTACGACCTTGTTTGTGTTCATCACACCGCTTCTGAATAAGCTCTGTTAATATAGCATCTTCCCCGGCTATATTGGAGCTTCAAACACTTGAAATAGTTACCACAAATGTTACCACAAATGTTACCACAAATCTTACCATAAATGTTACGACATTTACGCAGTTTAGTGGCAGGTCCACAGAAAACCTTCCCTCTTGCTTTGTTTTCGTCTCATTTCCACTGCTAGTAAATATGAAGCCATACTTAATATTACGAAACGCTGGATGACAGCCGACAGAGTGAATCAATAAGGTAAGGAACGAAAGATGAATAGAGAATCAAGTTTAAAATTGTTATAGGAAAATGTATCGTCTTTTCCCTTGTTGTTAAGTTTCTGTTTCATTCTTTTGATATGTTTACATTCTCTTTTAAAATACTACATATATTTATATTTATAAACGAGAAACAAAATGAATTTCTTAATAATATTCACGCCTGTGACAAGAAATGAACAACAAGAACAACAAAAACAAATACATAATAACAACTTATACCCGATGCACAACACATTAAAAATGTAATTATATTTATAAACTAAAGAAGATGAAAAACAAACAAGCAAACAAAATCTAAATTTATTAAGGTAATTATTTGAAAAAGAAACAAAACCAACATTTGAATGAATTATTATTGCTTTTTTTTAGTTTTCGTAATAGTTACGTATTTACATTAAATCAATAAAAGGAAAAAAAAAATTATTAAAAAGAAAATAACAAAAAAAAAACAACAAAAAAAATGATGTAAAAATATAAAAGCGAACATTTTTTCACACTTTAGCTTAATAAATTGTATAAAAAAGAAAATGAAATAAAATATAAAATTTAATTGAATTTGTTATGCAAATGAATAAGTTGTTTTCATTTGGTTTGCGCGATCTATAACCTAGAAATGTGCACGTAAGTATCAACCCCATGAATATTGATGAACGTAAGTAGAGTTTGCAAACATTTACATCGTCCATTCACTCGTTCGGAACTCCAATTGGCAAAATCGACAGTTGGATTGATTTGGTGAGATGCCAAAAGGAATAGACTGCTGTCAGCTGGCTTGTATGAAATTTATATAGTACTGAATTCAAATCGAGCGAAATTCTCTTCTCAGAATCACCAGAAGAATGTTTTTTGTGCGCATGGAATGGTTTCAAAAAGCATTTTTTTTCAATTACGGACGGACTCTCCCGGGCGCTTCTTTATTCTTTTTGCCCAATGGAAAACGACATAAATTGGCGATTGTTTCCAAATGCATCAGCTCGTGGTTGCCAAAATGTCCGCTTAGGGGCTCGCACTGAGTTGTCAAGAACAGATTAGACACACCTATCTTGAGAGGATTATGCAAATGTCAATTTTATCTGTCAGATTATGACAAAGAAGATTCACGCAATCAAAAAGAAAATGCACTCCTACTTCGGCCCTGTAGGCGAAAGTGTGCACCAGATTTTCTTTCAGTTGCTATCAATATTATTGTACCAGGCAAACATAATACTTACCAGCTTCTGTAACTTAATTTCCGACGATCATCGTCACCCTCACACATTTAAACGATTTGTTTTGCTCCTCCTCCATGGAAGCCTATACACCCTTGCCCACACAATATTTGGCAGCGCATGCATTCATTCATGCACACATACTATACACAGCCTACCTACTATCTCTCTCTGTCCCACAAAAATTGCCAGAGAACTTTTTTCAAACACTGTCCCGCCTGCACCTGCATATTTTTTTTATGCCACACGAGTGGAGAAAAATTGCCACCAAAACGTAAACAAGCACTCACATACAGAGGATTTGTTTTTGTAAGACTCGCATGCATCTCAAACATATATATTTACAAGCTACTGTAATCTGCAGCTTAATTTCCAACGAACATTGTCATCCTCACACATTTACACGATTTGTTTTGCTTCTCCTCCATGGCTACCCAACCGAGACTCAAACCCACCCAGCCAGCCATCACACATTGAAATGTGGCTGCGATCACGCATACTAAACAGATTACCTTCCAGTGCGCAATGGGAGTTTATTTATTTTCCTAGGATTCTACCCATACCTACTATATTTACTGTGGGCCTGGTGACACGGATTGTAATTTGCCATAAATGTCTGCCTTTTTTTTAAAAAAATTCGTGCTGACAATTTATTTTAACAGCAAACTCTAAACGTTGGATTAGGACAGCACAAAAATGATTGAATTAGCCAAATCAAAGGTCCATAAACTCAGGGGTCAGATTCTGTAAGACGAAGTTAATTTTGCTTGTCATATGACAAATATTCGTGCACGAAAACGTTTGTCATAATTTTTGATTTTCATGTGTTCTTAGGATTGGCTTTAACAGATTCCAATGAACTTATTAATTAGAACAGAGGTAGGTTTGAAATGCGATTTCCAGCTAGAGCTGGAAATTTAGCACATAAATCAGACATCATAGCGTTTTTTATTTTACCCACATGATTCTATACAATTCATTGATTTCCACGGCTTAAAACAACTGTTAACATAAATATTTTAGTTTACGGCCGATTTAATTGGCTAGAAGTTAACTTAGCATGGCATTTTTCAATGAAGTCTATTGGAGGACAAAAACTTAGCACAAAATTAGCTAATTGAAAATTGATTTTTGACATATGTGCCAAGTTGACGGAGGTTCGTTTTTGTGAGCTGTCCGTTTCCGTTCCCACCACTCTTAGATGTCGACTTTCACCGCAATAAATTGCATTTATCGTGTTCCCAACATCTTTATAAGTTGGTTAGTTACTTACTTTATACCAACTCGAACGTATTCCGAACATTACAGGATTTAAAGAAAGTGGTTTCTACTTGATGCAGTATAAAACGTAGCAGGAAACCATTTTCGTAATATTACCAACCGCCGACGGTTCCTTCGAACGTCATAAAAAACTTTAGGTTGCTCGTCAAACCTATTAATGGAAATTTAGAATATGTTTAGCAATAAATTCTACAGCATATCGAATTTCCTATTTTTATGAAATAAAAACATAATCGGCAACACCTTCATATACAACGAGAAAACTGAATTGCTCTACTATCTCCGAGGGATGGCAACTCTAACATTATGTCCTACAACCGCACAAAGGTAATCGCTCCCCAAATGTACAGAGTGCACATCGAGTTGGTGAAAGCCGAGGCCACGCCCACGACACGATCATTCTGCCCTCGGCTGTGCCTGTGTGCTGTGTGCCAGACTGGCCATGGTGGAATGTGTGCGAATCTTACGGAAATTACAAACACAAATGATAGGTATGAATGCTTGTTTACGTTTTCGTGGCAATTTTTCTCCACTTGTCTGTCTGTATGAAAACATGTTCAGGTGCAGGCGGCACAGTCTTTGGAGAAAAGATCTCTTGACAATTTTTGTGGGACAGAGAGAGATAGTAGGTAGGCTGTGTATAGAATGTGTGCATGAAGGCATACGCTGCCAAATATTGTGTGGGCTTGGGTGTATAGGCTTCCATGGAGGAGGAGCAAAACAAATCGTTTGAATGTGTGAGGGTGACGATGATCGTAGGAAATGAAGTTACAGCAGCTTGTAAAAATTATGTTCGCCTGGTATAACATGTGCAGGCGGCACACTGTTTGGAAGAACATTTTTTGACACTTTCCGTGGGACAAAGTGTCAGTAGGTGGTAGGTGGATGGGAATGTAGTCACGCACAAAAAAAAAAAAAAACAGCTGGTGTAGATCTGTGACTGGGGGTAGCGAAATAAATAATTAAAACCATCGGCTTCTAGTTCTACGCGTCTTCCATTTTATAAGCCAAATAAATTGGTCATTTCCCAAGGTACTTACTCTCACTTACTCTGCTGTTTTGGAATACATTTTTGTCCACGGATTTGTTGTCTCTGTCAATGCACGACAAGATGTTAGAGTTATGTCAAAATAGACTATAAATTCAGTGGAATTTGATTATTTTCTTACCAAATAACAAGAAAGAATAGCTCAAAACAATGCCCGGCCACGGTGCATTGCCCACGGCATGTCGAATCAAGCAAAAGGATCGACGTCTACGTCCGTTCTCCGTTGTTCCTCGTGTCAAAATGGGAAGACCTCGCGCTAAGATCTTTAGTTCAGGAGTGTTGCAAACACAAATCAATCAATCAAAGTTGTTTTTTTTTTATCTCGTTAAGTATATTTTAAAATTATTTTTTAAGTACACATTCAATTTATTATATACCTTTTTCCTTAACTTTTTAAATTAACATTTCGTCCTCTTTTGCATTAATTCAAGCTGCACTAAATACGTTTTAATTTGAAAAGGGATGTTTTCTCCAACCAACTGCAGTTTGTTTAGACCTTTCTCTCATCTAGTTCTTTCGTTATGTGAATTTAAACAATAGTTGTTCAAGGTCTGGGAGGAACAGGCAACAATTGGTGTTGCCCCACCTCAGCGCAGTTGACGTATAGTGTGTGTATATTAAATTTAGTTGTTTGTTTATCGTATACAAGTTTTGTTTTACAATCTTTAATGATTTTCTATAGTTTTCCTCAAATAAAAATAATAACTCAATGTTGGTTTTGTGTATACCTCTGATGTAGCTTACCAATTTAATCTAATAATTATTATAGTACTTTAATATTAGCAAGTTCTTTCTATCCACCTTAAATCTTGTCTTGCTAAAGCATATTGCATCAAATAGTTTACTAAAGTTTGTAAATATCTTGTTTAAATAGTTTTGTCGTATGGTTCAGTATACTTGGTTGAATTTTATCAAGAGAATCTGTGGTTGTTCAGATTTTTTCCTTTGCCATCTTGTGGTATACAATAATTTCGAGATGAGGTGAGATTTACCCTTAAAAAATATAAATACATAATATTCTTGTTCATTAATGGATGCCGCGTAGTTTTTTTTTCTTTTTTTTTTTGTCTGTTTTTCCAAAAGCGTTAGCTATTCAAAATTTAATGCCCTAAAATGATTAGTATACTTTTTGATTATTTTCTATTTAAAAAATGTTTCGAATACTGGCAAGAATCAGTTAGAATTTCTAAAACTTTATAACAAAAACGTAAATAGAAACAAAACATTTTGTAAGTTATTTCAGAACTTGTTTTCGTATACATTGTTAGTGTTTTTTTGTTTTGTTTTGTTTTTTTTTTTTAATAATAGATTATTTTTGCTTTCCAAAATAAATAATATTTGTATACCAGTTTGTCGTAGTTTGTATACATGCTTTCCAAATCGTTATACTTTGTTTCGTAGTTGATCTAGGTCTTAGTTTATATTTAATTATATAAAATACGTATATAGAGTAAATAACTGCTTAGGAATAATTATATTTGTTGATTTCAGTATACGTTAGGTATTTCAAAAATTGCCTTACAATGTAATTACGTATTTTTGCTGCGTTTCTTATTCTAGGAGAGAAACAAATAATAGAACTTGACAAAAGAAAAAAATCTGAACATAAACGGAAACAAATAGAAAGAAAGAAAAGAAAAATGCAAAAGTGTACACCAAACTCCAACAGAATACAGGGAAAGAAATAGAAGAATAAACATTGAATCGCCCTTTGGCTTTGCTTAGTATTTACCGTCAAAGTATCGTCCTCAAGGACTTAGATCTTGGTGCATGGTTGGATCGTAGCCCATACTGCCGTCGTAGGGTTGTTGCTGATCGTACCCGCCGGAGCCGAGGGAGTAGCCCATTGAATCTTGTGGTGGAGCGGGCGACATCATTGGCGTCGTGGTGCCACTGGGTGGGCCAGCCATTGAGTATGGCGAAGCTCCGGCCGCTTTCTTGGCTGCATACAAGTTGGCCTCCTCTTGGGCCTTGCCTATGTTTTTCTTGTAGCGAATGCGCTTGTTGCCGAACCAATTGGACACTTGCGACACCTAACGCCATCACAATTCGTTAACTCTCATTGCAGGGAAAGGTCAAAGGTCTGTATTTACACTTACCGTAATGCCGCACTTTCGTGCCAACTCCTCCTTCGCCTCTTCGGATGGATACGGATTGCTTAGGTGGCTGTAGAAATACTCGTTCAAGATTTCGGAGGCCTGTTTGCTAAAGTTGCGACGCTTGCGCCTGGCGTCTAGGAACCGTGAGCGCAGAATCATGACAGCCTCGCAGGTAGACTGCTTCAGTTGCATTTGAATGGAACTGAACTTCTTGTGTATGATCTGGACCATGCGTTCGATCTCTTTTGGAGTGATTGGCCTGAGGGAGGAGTTCAATAAAAATACCGTACCCCAGGATATACATTTCCGAAACTCACCTAGTGCGACTTTGTTCCCTCAAAAGATTCATCACGTGCGTAGTGAATTCATTGCACGCCTGCTCGTATTTCTCCAATTCCTGGTGGTAGATCTGTCGGATTTGTGCGAGTTTGGCACGATAGTCTGAGTGCTCAATGGCATTGTCAGCGCCGTCGATCGAAAGCGAAGAACCTACTTCGAGAAAACAAAAAATGTATGCGATTTCAAATTTTTTAAAGGTTCATTTACTACCTTGACTAGCTGCTGCTGCTGATGCGGCTGCAGCTCCGCCACCACCTTTCTCGGGACCGGCAACGCCCTCGGCAATCAGCATGTTGTCCAGGCGCATCAATTGTGGATCTGGTGGTTCCTCCTCTTGGGTGTTGCGAATTGAAAGAACTGCAACGACAGATGAGAGTGATTTGAAATGTGTTTCAAAGTATGTCCTCGAGAAATAAGCGAACTTAACAGTATGATAAAGTGCGTCAAAATCTACAAGGGACCAATTTCCAAGGCCCGAATCGCCGCATCCATAAACGAAAAAAAAACGCACATTTCTAGTGCACGGATAACGCCTTTCGGTCCTTGGACGACTGAACCGCTGAGTTTGTTGAAAAGCTGTCAATTCATCTGTAAAATTTAGTCAGATGGCATATGCACGATGAACAGAACCTCGGCTTCGTTTAGCCGGTCCCAAAGGGAAAGCTCCCTTGACGCAAACTTCAAAGCAACCTCAACCAACCATAGCTCACCCAACATTAGGTGCGCAACTGAAAGCAACAATGGATCGAGCTAGGTAGGGCGAGTTCCAAGTTGTCCTCGTTGTTTGCCAAATGAACAAAACAAACAAAAACCCAAAAGTAAAGTTCCAATTTCCTCTTAAACGTTCAATTTGTTTTCCAGAAACGAATCCTTGAGTGGATTATTTGCAAATGCCAGCAATTCCTTCAATTCATGCAGCAACTTCAACACTGCTTCATGATCTACCGTAGAAACAAACAACGCAGTCTTAACGAAAGCCCAAGCCGCTATAGAGGACACGAGCTGGGAAGGAGGCACTCCGCCGCTATAGGCCTGGACGTATGAAATGAGCTTAGTTCTCCGAATAAGAAAGGTCTCAGTGATGTCCTCCTCTACATATGTAAGAAGTAAGCTACAACATCACGTAGATGACTAGGTAGAGCGGTCTTGCTGCAACTTACAAATGTCAAAAGGGAAGCAGTGTTACGAGTAGGAAATTTCTAGAAACCCCAACGTTCAACAGTGGATGCGACATTAGTTGCGTTTGCTTTCGCAATCGTTTATTTAGTATGTTCCTTTGACCGAATATTGACCAGCATTTAAGCTTCAAATAAGCTTTGGAGAATGCCTCCAGGAAGTCGTAAAAATCTGTTATTTATCTCAATTTCAAAGTTCTTCTTCGAAGAGCTGCCAGTTCTATAGAGATAGTCAAGAAAATTAAAGTCAGCCTTGGCGCATTAAGAGCCTGTGCAATGCTAGCTCGTCATATAGTCAATTTACTTGGTAAAGAAATGAAACATCTTAAAACCAGGCGACGCAGTCTAGTCCTACCGTCGAAGAACGCGCACAAGTCCAGCGTCTCATCAATTGGCTACTCATCATGACCCCAGGTAATATTTCACAGGTGACACACATGCACAATGTGCATCCATAGTAACAAGGAAAGTCGCCATAAACGAAGTCTGCGAGTCTGCACTCTGCAGCCGGTGTGAACTTGCGCCTGCAGAGTGCACGCGTCACTGCCGATGCACAAACAAATTTAAATATGCTCACGGAACGGATAAATCCTCAAACGAGCATAAATTTGATTTATTACATGTAATATTGTTACGGTAGTTGGAAATAAATGCAAACTGTTATACGGAAGGGGCTAAATAGTGCTGGAAAAATCCACCCTGCCTTAAGCTGTCGTTTCGGTAGTAATAAAATTCTACCTAATGCCCGCAGAGTGGTGCAAGCAGACTACGACCGTAGGAGGGTGGTTTGGGGTTGGGGCCAGTCCCCCCCCCGGACCAACACTACGCTGAATCAAATTACGTTATGCCATCTGTCGCCAGCTTCACCGCAAATAAAGAAAAGAACATAACCCAAAGAGGCCACGTATCTTATTTTGTCCTCCATGCAATATCAAGAGAGATGACTATAGACGAGAGAAAAAAAGAAGAAGAAAAAAAACCTAAGTACTTTCTCGCATTCGGCATAAGGATGACATGGCTGCGAGGAGGAATGCCCCTCCCTGCTCCGTGTCGTCCTTGCAAGGAGGTGTTTAATCAAATCGATTTTTTCTGTTTTTGTTGTTTGCCTTTGTTTTAGGAATTCGCTAGAAATAATTTAGTTTTATAATCATTTATTCTAGAGATAGAGAAATAATAAAGAGAGCAAAGTTGGAAAATTACAGGCGCAACTCCTGGGGGATTTGGCGGCGGTCATCCCCAGAGAAGCCATACAAAACAGGGAAAAACTGAAAAGTCGACTGCGTTGTTCGCCGTTCTCTTATCCTCTGCTAATACCTCACCTTGTGTGTCTTATCTGCCGCCCAAGTAACTTTATCCCATTGAATCCAACCCCCTTATCCCATATCGCGCCACCGGAACATTGCTGGGAATGCTCGTACAGCAATTTACGACACCGATGTGATCCGATTTAACTTTTCATATTGTTCTTCTTGTCTTCTTGTTATTCTGCGTCGTCTTTTGGGTTCTTTTTCTTCCTTCTCATCTCAACGTGCAACTTCCATTCGTTCCCCTTGTATCATTGTGCGCGACCGAGGACCCACCCCAAAATATATAGTAAGAAGAAGAACACGAGGAGGACTTTGGGCCGGAGAAAGTTTTGCACATTTCAACAGTTCGCCGCACAGCAATTGTTGGATGACTTTGGCTTTTCGTAAATTATACATTCCATGGATTGGAGGTGTAGTTACTCTTTTGAATAATAAAAAAGGATTACAAATTCAGCAGATACAGCCAACAATAACCAGCAACGAGTGCGGAAAACAAATGTAACTTGAAGCCCCATGCCGATTGATGTTGAACGAATCTATGGGTTTCTTTAAATTTGATGAAAAACGGAAAGTACCTTTGCCTCCTCATTGACCAAGGTAAATTCAAAGGGATCAACAGCGGCAAGCTCACGGGGAATTTCAATATTTAATTAAAACGGAATTCGGATTTTAAATTGTCTCATTATGTTAGAAGAGTTCTGGGAGTAGAGAAATACCTGCGACACCCTTCGCACGATGTTTATTATTCGAGTAAGTAGAGAGAATCGAACTTTCTTGCTGTGGCAGATCTCGAATCTACCCTCAGCTTTTACCTCGAGTTTGGGAGGTGCGAGTACCTCTTTGGATATGAATTCTAAAGCTACGATTACACATGCCACTTTTCATTGCAAATGTTGACATGTCAACGTCATTATGACGCAGGCATTTGTCCTAAATTTGTCACTACGTGTGATCGCCTGTCAAGCGTCTGGTCACGCACGCTCACGAAAGTCACACGAATGACCACCGATTGGCCGAATTTTTGTGACGTCGCGTCAGCGTGTCAAAATTTGCCACGAAAATGACACATCTAACTATATAGCTTAAGTCGACAAAGATAGATAGACACGTCCCCAATTGAATTCAATTGAATTGAAATCAGTTCAAAAATATACAGAAAGCCGCACTTAAGGGCAAGAACTGATGGAGGAAAAGCGCCACCTATCGGATTTACTTCAAACCACTCTCTTAGCACTGCCAGCATTAATAGGAGCAACATTTTGGATTCCCAGAGAAAAGTTGTGGACCAAGCCACACGCAAACGAACAGCGTCATAATACGCTTATGGGTCAGCAGAGCTAAGGCTGAGCACTAGGCTAGGAGAGATTGGACTTTGAGGGAGGATGTGGTCCTAAGATCAGAAAATTAGTCAAACAATCAAAAGTTGTGGAGAATAATGTGTGGACTAAGTTCGTTCAAGCAACTAATTCTGTACTTTGAGCGAGTTGGAGGCTATACCTCACTTAGACCGTTTCCTTGAACATCTGCATGCATTAAGTGACGATCAAGGAGAAGGCTTTCACACCTCAACGATAAGAAACACTATCAAGATCTGCAAAAGCAAAGCAATCGGTACAAAGTATCGCCGCCCTCTATGCAATCGTCGCAGACTACGTTTCCACTTAAGCTTCGCACACAAAGATGGTTGGCAAAAGGAAAGTGTTCAGCCAATAAATAGTGAACTGTCTTTTCTGCTAAGATCAGGAATGCCGTTCATTACAAACGTTCAAGAGCACGCGTTTTATCTGCCCAATTAATGGAGAGCTGAGCCGTACACAATTCTGTTCGTTAGAAATCCAATCCACAATGGAAGCGCAAGAAGGTCCAAGGCAAGTTCGAATCACAACGAATTAAACAATAGAATAAAGAAAAAAAGAGTCGTAAAAAGGCCCTTACGGCAAAGCAGTGAAACCAACCCTCCTCATGCCCTGTGCAGGACGATTCATAACCGACCCTATAATAGCCAGTCGTACTGGTTTATTGAAATCAACAAGTTGATAAATTGAACAGCTCTCCCTCTCTCTGTACAACGAGGTAACGAGCCGTAACGACCGACGCTGAGACATAACAAATCATAAATTCACAAAACGTGTTGTGACCCTAGCGCAGTCGTATAACTGACCTATTAGTGCGGGAATCACAAAATAAGGACGTCTACTACTGACTGAATGACTGCAACTATTACGCGTTGACAATGTTCGCTCAGTATGTGAAGAACAAAACACCTTGCTGTTCATATTTTGTATTGGAAAAGTGTGGAGTGGTTTCTTTATTAGGCGTCCGTTTAATCAAAAAGGAGCAACAAGTTAGGCAATCGTAAAACGTTAGCCGCACCACCCCAGGCGACTGTGGAAATGTAAATAAATTAATGTTTAATTTTAACGCATAACAAAGTGTTGGTTGATTCAACAAGATTGTGTTTATATACGAAGAAAGTCTTATACGAAGGGGCGCCTTGTTTGAAGCGTTGGAGTTCTAATTAATTAAGGGCAGTTAAGCGATTGTCTAAATGTAGTCAATTACGAAATTTAATCAAGAGTTTGCTTTTCTTTGATGGGATAATATCAGGACGATCCGGATGGCTGTGTTTTTATTTTACCAAGAAGTGGCTGATGGGTATTTCCGTACGACGTCTTCGAGTTTGACGCATGAACCGTAAAAATGAGAGAGAGAGAGAGGTCGATGCATAGAAAAGACTACGCATTCAAAGTTGCTTTGTTGTTAATTTTATTGAATTAAATTTAATCAATTTCGGTTAAAAGATGTGAACAGTATAAAAACGTTCAGCAATGTGAATCAAATTTTCACCTGAACGCTGTCATTTGTGGAATGAGTGTGGAACGAAACCACTGAACTATCAAATGGCTATACACTTTGTAGTTGACCAGGCACAAGAAAAAAGAAAAAAAGGGTAGAGAAGAAATAAACTTGCGCCGTAAATCTTAAAAACCATCGGCAATAAACGTATCAGTAAAACGTTGTGCAAGTTTCTGTTACAAACTCTTAAAACGCAAGGCAACGTTAGTGAACGGAACAACAACCAAGCAACCATAGTGTTACTTACAGAAAATGTCAAACTGTCAAACTGTCGCACTTTGCATGGTATAAGCAAATTATTATAAAAATTGCACCTTTGCTCTTACTTGGTAGGACAAATTGCATTCACAGACTTATAGGTTATATTTTGCGAAGTCAAAATGGCGAAAGTGTCCATACTCAATCAATTATCTACTGGCACTTGCAATATGTTTAAGGGAAATGTTGAAAATAAACTAAAGTGTTAAATTGCAGTTTACAGATAGTATTCAATGGAAAATTGGATTTCTTACTCATAGGATGGGGTTTTAATATTGCCGTCGTGCCAGAGTGTGAAACTATCTCGTTTTTGTGCTATTTCGAACTGGAATGAAGCGAAAAAGCGACAGGATACGGAAGTTGGGAACAAAAACAGGCGGGATACATATACCACTAGGCCCGTTTGCTGATACTACTCATAGCGCTTTGAGTTCCACTTAAAATCTTATGTGACAGTTTGACATAGAAAAGGTAGCCCATAAGGTATTAAAGTAGAACTTAAATCGCTATGAGTAGTATCAGCAAACTGGCCTAAGTCGGGCGAAATGAGCGATAGCGACGTCGTCGTTAGCAATCACACAACGCACACGCAATACAGTGAAGCTTGAACTCGTCTCCGTACAATAGATTCTGGCATTTATTTCATGTGAAAACTTTTCTTGATCTAGATTTTCGTGAATTCAAACCATCAGTTTCTACTTGCAATTCCTATTTCGAGGTTAAGTTCGAACGATTCTTTGAATGCGTATTGTAATTGTGAATAAAGTCTGAAAGTTGACGGGAAGAACTTTGATATCATAAATTTTGTTTCCATTTCCCCACAAGTACTGAAACGACGATCCACTTTTGTAGCTCTTCGAAACTTTATTCAGACGGTTGTCAGATCTTATGATACCGTCAGGTCTACCAATGTAAATGGTGTGCCTGATGTATTAAACTAAACACGGATAGTTGCCGAATTCGGCAATGAGCTGACAAAACCACTAATAATTCCAAAATGTCGTTCATACGGTTGGCAGATTTTGTCCCCAAGTCTAACAATTTCATTGTCGCATGGTTGGACGGACTTTGACTTTTCTGACAACTTTATCGGGTTGGCAGGTATTTGTTTATAAAGAATTAGTCGACCAGTTGTCGGCTTTCTACTTCCAACGTGTAAAACTACAGCGGGGAGGATAAATTCTTACAAAAACGACATATTGTTTGGATTGGCTTGGGTGGCCCCTTTTTAGCAGGTGCGATTTTACTCAAAATTGGAAAATGTAAGGAAAGGCATTACAGACCGCCGGCCGTCTGACAAATTGTCAGGCATCGACCTGTCGTGCGAATACTCTTTTGTGTATTTGTCAGACATTTCGGACATGAGACTCTCATTTGAGATTGGAAAGCATGCAAAGTTTTTGACACCTGACAGTAGAATCAGTGTCACTGTTTTTTTGAAGTCTAAACGTAGTTTCGATGCTGTTTTTTTTAGTGACATCAATAAAAGTAAATGAAAAGCAATGAATAGTTCAAATAAATCAACATGCACTGCCAAGACGTCTGACAATAAAATGGTAAGAAATTGGGAAAAAATATTTCAATCCCTTAAATTGGCAATTAAGTCACGGTGCACGTTTGCGTGTTAGAATTCCCTTAATTAGATTAAATTGAGCAGACAAAAAATCTCCCTCTGTCTCTGCGGGACCATATGTTAAGAAAACGCAAGTGCTGCTCATCGGCAGATTATTCTCAGCGCATTGGTAGACCTGGCAAAAATGTAAGATCTGACAGCTGTATAAAAATACATTTACTCGTGGAGACCATTCGTAAAAGACCAGCCCGGAAAACAAGTGCAAAATATTCGGCAGATTAATGAAAAGAACTCAATCTAACAACGCAGTCCCCAACTTGACAGATCACTACTTTTGACAATTGGGCATGATTTGCACAGTTGCTTTGACAAATGCAAAGTAAAATGGATGCGCAACCAATCTATTTAAGACTTTAACAAGTAATCAATTCATTTGTTTGCGCTCTGTACAACCCGTTATACAGTAAACTGGTTGCAATGACTCGTTTAAGTGTATTGCAATCAAATCAACATAACGTCATCATTTTTAGGAAAGAAGAAAATATTGTCCCCTTATATAAATATATATAACCATGCACATCAATTTGTTTAAAGAAAACCCAGGAAAGAAAAATGCAAATCGACACCGAACCAACTATACAGAAACTCCATAAACAGAAAGAACGACTGCAGAGAGTCACAGAATCACGATAATTTATTTGATCGCCAATAATTTGCATGTTTTATTTGCAATTCTCGTTGTCAGTTTGTGTCGTCTGGCTCAATCTGAAACCACAGCAGCGAATGCATACTGGCCACGTCCTCCCGTACAAAGCTGCAACAATAATTGGCGATTCGCAATCGAATGTGCCTTTTCTTATAATTCAAACGAATTCGTTGTTCGAAATGAAGTGGCGAAAATATTCTCACCAAAAACATTAAACAAATGCGAATTTTGCATTATTTTTATCGATGCCCTGCCATTTGCGTACATAGCCACCTTGTACGAAATAGAAATCAACAAGCTAGAAGCGAACATCGAAATGAATCGATGATGTTCGGTTTTGTTCGGCGGAGTGTTGTGGTGCAAAGTGGAACTGCAGGTACGCTTTGTTGTTGATCTGCAAAGTTTTGTTTCTCTTCTTTATTCCTGTTCTAAATATACACACGCAGAGTGGCTGGATACTCCTTTGAATACCTGAAATATCTCTGTTGGGCTGACCAAGTTCACAACAACATGATCGACACAAGTCCACCTCACAGTGCATGGCATTGAGTTCATTCCACTGACTTGAAAGGTTACCATTGTCTCGTGTTGTCGACGACTGAAAGTGGAGTGTTGCCATGTGGGATGGATTTTTTTTTTTGCCAGTCGAGGGCAGCATTTTTACATTTCGGGACAAGATCGACCGTAGACGGTTATTGTTGAGAATGGCCAACGATCTTGAGGAAATGATGGGGAAGTTTTTGTTGAGGATCTCATTAGAGTGGTCCTAGCCCTTTAACAAATATAATACTTATTCCAATCGAGCTACATCCATACAGATAAATTGAGCAGAAATCCCCATCTTCCTTGGAGAAACGGGTTAGTCACAGTTTTGGTTCCATGCAATTATGGTTAGTTAATAGGGTAGAGGTGAAGGAGACTGATACAGTTCGCACCAGGGGGTGACGGTTTGTCTTCGCGAAGAAGAGGATGACTGAAACAGTCTACTCCTTGCCTCCGACATCTGAAGAAAGGAGACTGACGGTGAATATAATGGAACGAATTCGCTGTAGATGACGGCCTGTCTTCTGAAAAGACGGACGGAGCCTGAAACATTATAGAGCCCCGCCTATATAGCCTCTGACATCCCGCCGGAAGTATGGAGATCTGCAACCCTACTGCTTACACCAAAAATTGATGAGCTGCGCGAAGTAGTCGTTCCTGAGGAGGTTCAGAGTTGGTGTTCGATCAAGCCTCTGTAACGAATTTGCTGACAGGTCGCTCAAGTCAAAACAAAAAATAAACGCAGTATCAAGAGTTGGAGCAGTGCAAACGAGGTAAAAAGTGTTTCTTCTTCCGTCGGGTGCTCCCATCAACCTATCTATCACACAGAGTTCTGTTTGTACCCACAACGAGGCTGATCTGGTTCCTATTCATAAAAACAAGTCTAGTTTGCCCAAATACGTCTGCATGTTACGCAGGTAAAACAGAAGCGACCTTAAGCGAGTAACCAGAAACTTTACCGACCTAATGCGCTTCGCTTGAACTAGCCAATGTGGCCATGTGTACAGAATTCCTTTCTTCACGTCAATTGTTCCAAATGGGACAAAAACCACGAAAGACTCTTCCACTGACTTTAAATTTCCTCAAAACTCAAACAGCTGAGACGCTATACCTTCAAGGCGGCACCTCACAATATTCACAAGCATTCCATTCTTGTCTTCCAACTTTTGCTCTTACTCCGCTCATGCGCATGTTTACATCCTACTAGGACTAATTTCGATTTATTCGACCTGCTGGCTATGCATATTTTTCAATTTCCGCTCTTTTCCCAAGTAAATTCAAACGTTCGCATTACGTAACAAACAACAAGAACAGAAAACCACCACGCAGCTACAACAAACAGGGAAAAAAAAAAACAAACGAAAACAGTCATTTGCATACAAACTGCTCAGGAAGCAACCCCTTTCCCCAATTTCACCCTTTTCCCGTCTTCCGCGAATTTATCTACTTTGCATTTTATTTAAAGGCATCCTTATGGATTTCATGACAGCAGCATGTGTTCCTAAATGCGCCAGCAAGCAGTTTCCATCAAAATTAACTTTGTGGTCGGGCCCAACTACCGGGAAGTTTGTTTTGGCAATCGTTTTTCCCGAGTTAAATCAATTTTCGAAGCGGAAAATTTCACCTTCCAATCGAAGGTTTGTTAATTCTTTTCAAACTGGCAAAAAGAAAGAGAATGACTCAAAAATGCAGAAGTTATTTTTTGTTTGCTACAAAGGTGTGCCATAGAAAATGTTATCTTTTCGAAAGAACTCATTCCGTGGAACACACGCAACAAGTAGGCACGCCGATAAAGGGGATTTAATTTGTAATCTTCTTTTTAACAGCACATTGACTTCGCCACCGCCACCGCCTACGCACTATCTTAAATCAGAGCAAATACTGCTTTTTATTGGCTGCCGTCTACCGAAATCGAAGTAGGTACACAGTTTTATTTGATGTCGTTGCCGCGCAGCACAACAAAATAAGACTTCCAACGCTAATTGCAGGCATTTTATTTACCCATCGTTATCGAAAAGAAAACATGCTACAGTGCTGGAAAGCACCGTGGGTAAACCTTGGATGTGTTAAACAATTAACTATATACAAGTTAAATAGACACCTACCCTCGTGTAGTTAATAAGTAATCTGCTGGATAAACAGCAGTTGTGTTCAAGTTGAATCTACGCTTACTGACATCTGCTGAATATCTTCTGCATATTTATTTAATAACAAGGGGCTGTTAAAGATCGCATTGAGAAACCGCCCTTTTATAAAAAAAAAAGCGAGATCAAACAAGAAATTGCTGTCATGGGTGCGCCAGAAAGAAAGCGGGCTTCATAAAGTTTGGTATATGACAAACTGTCAAAAACGTTCAACACTCATCAATGAATCAAATTCTACAAGATTAGGACGAGCCCGGAGCGGCAATCTTCTAAAAGGAAGTATGAGGATCGTCGATGCGTACTCACGTTGTTAAAACAACTTCCCACTAGCTTAAATTTATTTTGTTTGACAGGCAAACTTCCGGCGATAGCTTAAGGTAGTTGCGCAATTTTATCGCGGTTGATTATCGGGAGGAAAGTTCAGCTCATCGTCAGCACCGCCATAAATTAATTTCGTCGAGTATTGACAGGTTTCTTTATTTTTGTTGTAAAATTGGACAGCTTGACAGCTGTATGGGATCGAATATTGTTCGGATACCGATAGTTCAAGTAAAACGTCAACTAGACTTTTCTGAGCTAGGTATACGAACAGGTTGACTAAACAACTTAAATTGCTTTTGTAATCTCGCGGTTTATTGTGAGTTTTGACACTTCGAAATGTCAACTGAGTGTATACGCATATGACAGTTTTTTTAACTAGATTGTCGGCTATCCCTGAACTGAAAAAACTATTCACGTGACCAATCTAGGCCAATTTAAACTGAAATACAACAAGTCAGTCAGCTGTCAGACTTACATAACTAGAAAGCCGAACGTGCCCATTGTGACAGAGAAATAACACGGTCTAGCCCATTGAACAAGAGAATCAGACGAAGTAATGAAAGGGTGCCCCAAAAGAGCTACCAACAAATAAAAAAAAGGACAAAGTGACAGCTGACAGTTTAGAATGATTAAAAATGGAGCGTCATACAAAAAATTAACCCGTTTTCATTGTGGGGTGGCTTCAGCGACTTGGGTGGCATTTTTCATTTTGGTGGCTTTATTTACTGTCAAAATCAAAATAGTAGAATTTGTGGTTCAGTAAAATGCAAGATAGACTGCTGACAAATGTATCCACAACGCATCAAAGTTTAGCGGGGATTTGAAGTGGAAGGCTTCATCGGAACTGGTCAGCAAAAACAGGTAGCTGTGCTCGCTATTGCGACATGATACTCGAGTTATTTGACTTAGTTGCATGAATGCGAACGACATATGGATTCAACGAGACGGTTTGTCATGAGTCATACAGCCCGATAAGCAACTGAAAACTGCATGAGTCATTTCTGAACGTGTGATTTTCCTTTTTTTCTGATTAGAGTTGGCTATCCAAAACATGCGATTTAACGCTGTTGGACTTTCTTCTTCGGGTATTTTGAAGTCTAAGATTTGTGGCGACAATCCCACGACCATCTGCGAACCAAATACAGCGCTTTTTCACAAAAGTGACGGATAATTCCGACGAAAGAATGCGTTTGAGCCAGCAAACCTGTAAAGGCCGTTCCCGAATGAAATTTCGTACATAACCCTTTACTGTATAGTGTACATTATGAACCTTAAGACCAGCTTCCTTCGTGAATATAGCGACAGCCTTTAGTTCGTCAGTTCGTGGGAAGCGACCTACCTCTTGAAAGAAAAAAAGGTTGAACCGATTCAAAGGAGATGAACAATGGTTTCCTGAGTTGTGCTGACTTTATTCCTCTCTTAACAAAGCTGTTCATTTATCACGCATTTTCCGCTTATTGTCTGGACGTTGAAGAAGTACTTATACTGTTTAACATTCCCGATCCCGGAAGACGTTAAATACAATTCACATTTCACTACATCATGTATGAAAGCTGACGTGAAAGTAATAAAAGTTGACGCACGACTTCTTAGCGCAAGTTAGAGTAAGTCGTCTTCGACAAACACACGTCGAGACTCCTGCAAGACATTTCACAGTTTTGTTGAGCCCTTTGGCGTCGCATTAATATGATTAACACGCTTGAACTACAACCAGTGTTACCAAATATGAAAAACATTAAAGCAGTGGGAACCGTCAGAAAACCTGTTGAATTTGTCTAAACACAGAGTTTTTATGACTCGAGCAACAAATACGGTTTGGAATGGTAAATTTTCCTCAAAGAGAAAGGAAGGCAGTTCCAGACTGATGTTGGTCCGACGGCTCTAAATCGATATCGGTAAAGGCGAGTGTTTCTCTAGCGAAACTGTGGTTCCACGAGTATCATTCAGAATCAAAAACGATTGCAGAATATTTCACGCAGAGATAGCTTTTATAACTCAAGGTGGAAAAGGATTTAAAGAGACGCTCCTATGTCAATAGAAACAGCCACATATTTGCTGACAGCCAAGCGACAGTAAAAGCAAAAATTATTTGGACGATATATCATTTGGCAAGGCGGTGACGTATCCAGATATTGGAATATTCAGTGTGATAATAAGGCGGATGGACCTGCAAGAAATTTGTCAAAAATTGACCCATTTTTGGTCCGCAAAACTGTAAGAACTCCGCTGAGTACGATCGCAAGGAAGATTGACATTAAATTCGTATCTTCAGTAGAGCAGACCTTCGTTGGGCCAATCTGAACACATGCAGGCTGCATCGACCTGGTTAGATAAGTTCAAATAAGTCGTCTTTGACTCTTACCCAGAGAACGCAGTAGAGGTAGACCCGCGGAAAGTGGAGCCCCCAAGGAACAGCAAACTTCAAAGACTAAGACTAAGACTAAGACTAAGCTTATTGGGTGAGGCTCGAATCCACAAGAGTGAAAAAATAAGTCTTCTATGACGCCAAGGACATGTAAAGCAAATATCATCTAACTCAACAACCTGAAGAGTTTCCGCAGCAACCCGGATAGGCAGCATAGATAGGTAAGAAAGACCCCGCCTTAGGTGCTGCAAATTGGAACACGCAACTGGACACAGTTAGACAAAATCGTACGAATTAGAGAGGCGTATTGGTTGAAGCCAAAGTCACAGGACAAAGTAAGAAAATAAGTCGTCTATGATGATTAGGACAGCTGAAGACACTAACTCAACAACCCGGAGTGACAACACAGTAGAAAAAGAAAAAGATCCCGACTTAGGTGGATACAACTTAAATTGACCAGAAGCATACCCATAAGTTCAAACGATAACTCTAGCGTCGAATGAGAAAACTGTTTCCAAACGTCACACTCCAATGTGCACAACCATGTCCTTGGACAGAAGGACCCAACAACAGCCAACAGAAAGTATTTAAATATTTGCTCCAGTAGGTAACCAACTCAAAATACGTGTGTACATATTTTTTCCCTTTTTTTTTTGTCAGTCCAATTACGATATTTCGTTCCATTGAGGCATGTATCAATGTTGCCATTACCTTCCTTTTAGGTGGTGTTCGCCTTTATATTAACATAATTTCCCCTCGAGCTCTGCTCTTCACCCCATAATAATAAAGGAATAAAAATAAAACACGGGATGCCAAACACGTCTGTCCCGACACAAAACCAAATCACATTGTTGTCCTTTAATCTGTGTTTTTGTGTTTTTTTTTTGTCTCTTCTCTCTGGCTATTGTTTTGTGAATGTGCCCCCAACAGTTTGCAGAAAGAACAAAAAAATAATAAATAAATAAATTGTGTGAACTGAACACATATAGAACAGATGCCACCTCAACCATGGCTCATAGTCGTAGGTACCCAAACCAAACCAAATTATCTATGTATACGACAAATCTTATTTTCTTGTGTATACTACAAACAGAAAAGTGTTTCTAAAAAAAAGGACGACGTTCCTGTATCAAAATGCGTTTTGTCACCACTATCAAAGGAGGAGGACGGCACATGAAAAAAAAGCAGCACACAGAAAGCAAATCAAGAGGTTAAGGAGGTGGAGCACTATTTGCTCGTTTTATTTGCGAGAAAAATCCATGCGCTGGAAATATATCATCGTGGTCATCGATTTTTTCTATCCTGACAGTTTTGTGGTGTTTGCAACTATTTACTGGTGTTGGATGGGATGATCTTTGTGTCTTTGGGCAACAATGTTCTTCCCTTTTTAAATTAAGGCTCAACCTGGGACAACTAACTTAACTAACCACTTAAGGACGGAGGTTACTAAACAATGGACGGTTTATTGACGGTAGGTGATGCAAATCAAGAAAATAAGTAAAGGGGCTTAGGTGCTGAAAAAATTAACTCACCAGTCTTCTCTTTGATCTCGCAAAGCACGGAAAACAAGGCCGGTTTCATTCGGTGGCAATTCAATGTGTGTTTCCTCGCCTGTGCCTCGTCCAGCGATTGTTCCGAAATGCTCATAATTTGCTGTAGGATCTCGCCTATATCCTTTTGTTTACGGACCTCGTTCTCGTTGCCACCAGCGTTTGTGCCGTCGTCCTGTCCGGGCATTCCGTAGCCTTGTGGTGCCATCATACCTCCTGTATGGGCCATCATACGATTGGGATCTTCCATAATGTGAAAGCTCGAATTGGACGAGGAATCAATCTTGCAGCCGCTTCAGTGTATCCTTCAGATTGATGCCAACGATTCTATGCACGCAAAATAGACAAACTTTCAGTAAATATCTTTAAACAGACGTTACAAATCAAAAGCAACAAAAACAATTCGTAAAACAAAAGTGACAAACAAAAAAATAAGCCCGCACAGTACCAGGGTGTCTACTTGAAGAAAACCGCGACGAGCCGTCAACCCTGAGAGCAGCAAACACAACAAACAACTCGAATCTATTTCCCGAAGTGGACTGAATGTATACGAGCATCTCAAAGATAGTTTTCCCATCAGGCATTCCATTCACTCAACCAGCCAGCCAGTCAGCCAACCAGCTATGCCAAGTGCAGCAGCCATCCAGCATCAGCGCGCGCGAGAGAGCAGCAAACTCGTCACTTGTCATGTCGATATGCCTGCTTGCCGTTCGTGTATCGGATTGTGGCCAGAAGAGGATGAAGCATACCCCTCCATCAACACGGAGGGGTAACAAGGGTATTTTCAAATAACAAAACAAAAGGAGATTAAGTGGTATTCGGCTCTTTTATGCTGTGTGTATAGAGTGTTCGTCGTCTCCTCACCCGTCACCCGCACATTTATGTTGTGGAACAGAGGGCACAGAGGTGAAAGTAGAAAGAGCCAAGAGTTAAGCGCGAAGAAAAATCAATGGATACTACCATTCTATGCTTTATATCGCTACAATCGCGGTGCTATGCTGCTGCCTGGGCTCACGCTCACTGTACGTACGTTTATGTTGGACAGCGCCTTGCGTGGTGCACTTGTTGTTCGCCTCGTGGCGACGGATAACGACAGCGCGCGCTAATAAATAAAAAGGATTGAAGGTCGAATGATCGTTTTGGCAGACACGTGACTGTCATTAAAGACACTTTGTTGGTTTTATTATCCTGCTGTGGGGAGTGCTTCTCAGTTCTGTGGCTACTTTCGTGCGCAACAATGTTTTATTGAAACAAAAAATTTACCTTCTTTGAGATTAAGAGGCGACAAGGCATGGACAGCTATCAATCGGAAACTCGTTCGCATTGGAAGTTTATCAGTGACGGAAAACGCATGCCCGCGCCTTAACTTAGTCTGGGCATAAAGCTTATAATGTTATGTTCAATAATCTGTGAACACTTGAAGCCGTTCGTTGCGCTTTTAGAACGCCGATCTGGACTCTGCGCTATAAAAACGAGATCACAATAACGCTTGCCAATCGCCTAAGTACATGGAAAGTGTAAAGAAACACCAAGGAGATTCTATGTAAGACACTGATCATTAGTTCTCCTTGTTAATTTTGAAGGCACAATTTTATTGATTTGTTTAGATTGACGGCATTTGAAGAATGGAATTTAATGGGAAACTCGACATCCACTTAGTGAGAAAAGTGCGATGGCGAGGACGAGATGTAAGATCTTCACTTCAGTTTGGAACGAGGGAGTCTGAAGGAATACCTATATTAAACTACTAGAGGCGTTACAAAGTACAGAATTATCTTTATAGGGCTGTTTTATTGAACACCTTCCCGAAGTAAAGTTCAATAATAAACAAAGCTCAATAAAACAATTCAGAGCGACATTTGTAGTAAAGTGTTCTAAGCTGGTATACATTTTTGAATGTCTCGACTTCGCTTTTAACGTTCTATTGATACTTGCGAGTTGGAACTAAAGCTATATGTTTATTAGCAATGTCATTAATACATCACAGTCACTGAAAAGTTGTCAATATGAATACGGTTGTCAAATAACTTCTTCTTGTGATGAATATTTAGTGTGGGCCTCACAAGTGTCAAGCAGAGTGTGGTGTCTTGAATAGCGTGATGAAAAGACCGTACTTTACTTTCTTTCACTTTCGAAGTGCATTATTAATCCACCATAAATGACCTCTTTGTTATTTCAACAGCTGAATTCAGACAGTCAGTTAACCGTATACATATTAATTATTTACCAATAACCATTTTCAGTTTCAGTCACTTTCCCATACAAATTTTGCAATTGTGAGCTACCGTATATTTAAAGTCGAGACTAAAATTTCTTATTTGCGACACAAAAGGCACATTGTTTTTTAAATGAAAGACAGTTGACAGATGATTAAAAATATGGAATCAGCAAGCAGAAAGATGAATATTATTTTTATTTATTAGTTTTACTTTGAGATCTACAACACAAGGATAAAATTGCGCTGAAATCCAGGAAGAAGACTCGGAGCAGATCAAGATCTTAGTAGTTTTATAAACATTTGAAATCAAACTGATCAACTAAAACAAATATGGACTACGAAAATCGTAGAACCACACTCCCGTATAAATAAAACACGTCAGGGAGTAGCTTCCACTGAATCGTGAAAAGCCAAAATGAATGACAAAACGAGGGAAAAATGGCAAATTCATTGACTTGTGCATACAATTTTCTGTCTCCCACTGAAAACAACATTTCAACTTCTTAAATTTTACTTCAAAAACTTTGAGTCTGGCACTGCCTCTCGATGAATTGGCTTTCGCCCACTCAGTTCAGATGAGCTACTTTTTATAACACTTTGCTGTGTTTCCACCCAAAGGTGTACTTTGACACATTTTTTTTTTAATATAAACACTACGTACATGGAAAATATTTTATGAACAAAAAAAGAAAACACAAATACTCACATTCCAAGATATTCAGTAAATCACAAATTCTACAGCACGTCGTTTTGGAACAGCCAATCACGAATCAAATTTAAGAACACAAATTCAATCAACAAATAAAAATTGTACAACATTCAAAGTTGGTATACATATATGTATTTTCGACACGCACGGCGATCTAGAAAGGAACAATAAGTTCAGATTGAGGGGGAAGAAAAAAATTTGTTAGCCGAGATTTTGTCGTGTTTTGTAAACAAAAATTAACATTGTTAACTCGAGACTAAGTGTTCATTTTTTAAAGCAAAAGAAAGATTTTGATTGGCACTAAACGTCTGCACTATTGATGGGTATTAAAATTATCAATTTACCACAGAAATTTATATTTTTTCTAGAGGAGTGTCAGTCGCTTCTCCTCTGTGCTATGAATTTAATGGCCGACGCGATTATGTTCTCTTTCACACAGTTTCTCCTCGTCTTTTTTCCCATCCACCACAATTCCAAGTTGGTTTTGGTTGGATTTTGGATGTGGTGAGAAAGTGAAATAAAAGGAGATATTCACCACGAATGGGAGAAATGAGCTGTGCGTTTGCCCAATGGGTGTGATCAGCGAAAATTGTAAAAAACTAAAGGTTGAATTTCTTATAAAATAATAGGAAGCAGTAATAAATTAACATTTTTTTTGATTTCCGGATGAATTTGAAAAGGAGGGGATTCAATGGATGGGAGAGCTCCTTTTCCAAAAATAAACTTATTTCCGATGAGAGAACACAAGTAAAGGGTTAAATGTCAATTTGTGTTTGCTCGAATAGCGATTTTAAATCGAATGACATTTTTCGTTGAAAGTGACATCCAATGTTCTGAGATGCTCCTTTCGAGAATATTCAATAAAGGACACCTGAGTGAAGGCGCCCAAGTCGGGAAGGAACTTCAATGAGCATGACGTATGCAAATGGACCCAGCTGGCTGGATGTAAATTGTCAAGCATGTGTCTCAAATTTGTGGAAACCATCATTTGCTTCAAGCGGTTATCATTAACTGTTCCTACTTGTTCATTTTCTCGGAAGAAAATCTGCGATAATTTCTACTTTCGTATTTAATTTCGTAGCCATCGACGCTCAAAATTTGGCGATTTTACTTAAAATATTCTGAGTACAGCACTAAACAGAAATGTTCCTTGAAAAATAATCAACTTGGTACAATTTGATTTGGAGATATTATGTAAAAACAGATAAAGATCAAAATATTTGACAGATTACGCACAATGACTTGTTTTTGTTCCCAAAATAAAAACCAAAACTTATGCTTTGTGAAAAAGTAAGCCTACCTATATGGAAAGTACTCATTTAAATATTTTACGCTTGCCGTGACAATGAACTGACTTAATAGATTCAAACGATGTTCAACTTTATTTCTTTTATGGGCCTTTTTGCTTGAAAAGCATAAATACCGAAAATAAATGAATTGAAACTCACACTTATAATATAATATAGATGTATTTTAATGAAGGTGAAATCTTTGAACCAAATCGTTCTCATCTTCCGTCTGCATCGTGTACGGAAACGGCGTTTGAAGAAATTCGAGTAAAACGTTTGAATTGGTTTCCTACCACAAGGGAACATACCTATTTTTAAGACTTCCGGTTGCGCCCTGTAAGTATCTGTCACTGACGGTTTAATAATATATAATAATAAGTTGGCACAACAGGTCCGAGGGGGGGATGCAAGGCCTAGCTTCTCACAACCTTTCGTTCTGTGTGAGTTTCATTTTTGGAACGATTGGAAGGGATCTACAATTTTATCCTGTTTCCAAACGGCTAATTGAGAAGCTCTTTCAAGACAGTTATACTCTCGGAGGTTTGTCAGACGTTCGCGAGAGGTGGCGCAGTGGAAAAAACCCTAAGTTGGAATTTGGGTTTTTGCGGGATTCGAACCTGGGACCCCTCGCTTAGTAGTCCACCACACTAACCCCTGAGGCACTGCGCCTACACTGACGGTTACATTTTTGTACTCCCCAACTCGCAAGATTGTGATAAATGTAGTCAAGCTAGTTCAACCGTCGTATCTGTGTAATAGATTTTTAATGCAACACGTGCTGCATTGCGACCGACTGCTAAGGTTTAGCAAATATCCACAAAAACCGGTTTATCATAATTTTGCTTTTCACAAGTCGATGATTATGCATTCGAGTTCGAGCTCCGTATTATGGACTTCGACTTAAACAACAATTCAATTTTTCCTACTTATGCAAAGCAAGATTCGTTCAAATAATAATCATTCTTAGAACTGAGATATAGAACCCGATTTTAGAAAAAGACTGTCAGTTTCATTAGAGCGACGTGAATATTAATGATTTCCTAGAACACCAAGTACGAACAACCCTACTTCTGTCAATAATTAGCTGGAGTGAGTAATAAAACCAACTGATTACGTATGAACAACTATTATATTAAGCGACTGTAAACCTGAGCCATCAGATGTGCAAACTCGTTTTGCTTACTTAAGAAGGTTGGTACTTGGTAGGTATGGCCTACAGTAGTTGATGGTAAAATTCGGACGCAATCAATCTTCCCTTCAGTAGAAGAAAGAGTGGTGGAATGCTCAGTTTTCCGGGTGCCTATATAAAAAGGAAGTCGTAAGAAAAAGACGGCGCGAAACAGGAAAGAAGAATTGGCTGGATAGAAATAAATTTAAATAGAAATATTGCCAGATTGTCAGAAATATAAATTCAGAGGTTAGGTGGAAATCTGGAAAGAAGAAGACTAGAGAAGCAAGCCTATTCCACTAGGTACACAGACGAGCCGAGCGATCAGATTTTAAAGCTGCTTATGATTGAAACTTAGGGAACTTTTCTTTCCAGCCTTCACATATTTTATTTAACATTTATCGATCGATGTGGACAATAAGAAATCGGGTAGTTTACAAAAACCGTTTCATACGTGTACGAATTCGATCTCTACACTGTCACTTGATGAACCATCTGCGTCATATGTTTCAATGACAACGACATTACACATTTGAAAAATTAAAACGCCTCAATTAAACAGTATAAATAGAAGTTGATCAGAACACGTTGCACAGCAGTCCAGTGAATACCTTGATCATAAACGTATCTAAGTGCTTAACCGAGGCTTAACCACACAATGTCAGCTACTCATCTGGCACTGACCTTCATCGTGTTTTCTATCTCACTGCGATGCTCGGAGTCGTTTGAGTTTCGTAAGTTGATCTGAGGCGGCACAATACGATGTAATATACGAGCATCCATTTAATTTCCGGGCCAGCCAGCGGTTTCGAACTATGCCATCGATCGGATAATGAGTGCATTGTGAAAAGGGCCAACCAAGTCATCCGTGACCACCCTCATGGATATCCCGAGATTGTGTTACCCGACTTCGAACCCTTCCGACTGAATAAACTGGAAATAGGCGGCAACCCCAACAGCCCCATCAACTTCAACTTGGAAATGACCGACCTAGCAATGTACGGATATTCAAACATGACCTTCACAAAGTTCAGGTAAAGTGGCAGGCGGATGAAAAATTTGTGCGTCTTATGCTTTCGGTGTTTTTTAGTGGCTTCACGAAGGATCCGAGTAAAATAAAAATCGAAACCGAGTCCTACAACCCGCGAGTGACAATGAGAGGAAAGTACAAGATATCTGGAAAACTGTTGGTTATTCCCATCACTGGCGAGGGCAACGCCGACATTGTGATTGATGGTTTGAAGATAAAAACCCGCACAAGGCCGACATTAAACGTTATAGACGGAAAGACGCATCTCAAGATGTCCAACTACAAGTTGCATGTGACCGCCGACAAGTAAATGCATTTTTGAACAGCTGTAAGTTCGCATGAACAGTTCTGTGTCTCTTTTCAGTTTAAAGATCCAAATGACAAATTTATTTAACGGCGACAAAGTCCTCGGAGAGAATATGTTGAAGATAATGAACGAAAATTGGAAACTCCTCTGGGATGAGATGTCTCCCTATTTTACCCAAGAAATCGCAGAGGTCAATAAGAAGGTGTTTGATAAAATGTACGAGAAGATTCCATATGAAGATTTGTTTTTACCCGATTAGATTTTGAATATAAGGAAAGTCACTTGAAGAACAGGGTTTGATTTGGATTCTGGGGTTAGGTGACTTGGAACGGCCTATATACAGCTGCAGGTGATTTGAAGTTGTGTTTTATTTGGCTGCCTTTTTAGAAATCAAATTTTCATATCGTATCCCTAAAAAAGTAACACCCTGGGTCAAATTACCGCATAGAACGAGTACTCATCAAGATTAGTTTTTTTTCTAGAGCCGATAGAGGTAAGTATTGAGTCTTAAAAGGCGATGTTTCAGCAGTGATCTACCGTGAGGCACCGAATTGCGGAGTAATGAAACCTTTTCATACATATTTGATGTAACGTAAAGGTATTTTCGGAATAAGTTGGGCCTTAAAACGTACAGGATCGTGCCCGACAATCAAATACTGGAGTTACGTGCCGTGTCCGTGCGAACAGCACCAGCCTTTTCAAAATTTAGGTTCGAGGTGTCAAATGGAAGATAATTTTCTGCTTTAACAGGGGAAAGAGGGCTACCATATTCTAGTCAACTCATATTCATTGAGCATGTCGTAATTGAAACTGGAAAACTAATAAATAAACAACAAACCAAGAAATAAATGTTGTTTACTTGCTGGATGACTTCTAATTGTTTTACATTAACCTGTTTCCCTGTTTAATTTACTTGTAATTTAAAGAATAACTACAGCTAATTGGCATCAGTTTTGCTAAAGACCTTTTTACTTAAATGATTGAGTAACCTCGTCAAACGGCATACCGAGTTCCTGATGCAGAGGCATTCAGCTTTCAGCACAGCACTGACTCACTGTAAACGTTAAGTTCCAAATCAAATTACACTTTCAGGGTTTTCATCGGTCAATGAACTTTGTTGATTTGACAGAACTCATGTTTTTTACCTGACAATGCAAAACGGGAATAGAGAACGAGAACAGCAAACTAGTGGGACAAAGTGTTTAACTTCACGAAAAACATACTCGATCTCGTACTGTTTATGTGGTTTTCCACTGGGCAGCAAAAAGAAGCTTCCGCGAGAGTAGAAAAACCTTCTTATTGGCGAAAAATACTACTTTCATACTCTTTCTAATTTAAGCAAGGATTAACTCAAAGAGCACGTTCACAAGTGTAGGTACTTTATGTATTTTATACAGCCATAGATCAATTTTTGACATTTCACCAAACCCATGAGTGGAGGCGACCAAGGGAAGTTCTTTTTAGATTCATTGAAGAATGAATAGATCTCAGTGAAACCAAGGGAAAACGGCATAAATGAACTACAGACAAAACTAAGGTTGTTTTCGCTATCAACTACTGCTGTCAATACCAGACCGATACACAGTCAGTACGCTTTGTCTATGTACAGAACCTTGCTTCCCTTCACAAGTTACTGCTGTTAAACCAACAAATGCACACTGTAAGTAACAAAAACTGTTCTAAGTTTCAAAGTTACCAAACAAACGATCGTTGCATAAATAGTTGGGCTTTGAATGCACTCCGAGTGCCCAAAAATGTTCAACATTTGCCATTGAATTCCAACTGTTTTGGTAACGATTGCTTTCTTGATCTGCCAGTGTTATTGGTGTTTGGGTATATTCAAGAAACCTCTTTACACAATCCCTCAATCTAACAAGTTTGGTAACTTTATTCCCCAGAGGAGTAGGCAAAATCGGCCTGACAAATAATGAACCTAGTTTCGTCCGACATCAGGAATTTTCCATTCATAGAATTCACTATTGGAAACTGTGGCGAGTTGTTTGTTTCCTTAACACCTAGATTGCCAATTGCGGTGTTTTCTTTATCAAATTTGTTGCTTCAATTTTGTACGAATTGTAAATTTAGAAAGTAACGAAAGTAACACCTCAAGTCACTTCTACTTGGGATAAGTGCGTGGTATGAATGCGAATATCGGAAGTTGCAAGTTTTCAAAAGACACGACTTTAGATGATCAAAGACTTACCGACACACAGTTCACTTGTTGTCCCATCGTTTCTATGATTGAAGGCAGGCGAAACACTACTGCTATCATTTTATCACTGAATTTCACAAATCACAACACTTTATTTTGCTAAAACAATTTCACTTTGAACCACTATGAAGATGATCTCTCAAATTGCACTTCGACCCGATATGGGCTGTCAAAATGCACGTCTGCCAACACAACGAGCAAAGGCCCAAGAAACAACACACACACTCTTAACAAAGACATTTTTTGTTTGCGTTTTATTTCTCTTTCATTCTTTAAACTGTTTATCTAACCCAAAAGAAAATAAAAAAAAAAAAAATAAAATAAAATATATATTAATAAAAAATCAACGTCGACAAAGGAACGAATAATTCAACTTAGTTCAATTCACTTTGTTATTGTGTTCGCTTCCAAGATAACTGCTTATTTGTTTTTGTTTTTTCTTTCTCTCTAATTATTCCTAATTTATTAGTGTACAATTGTTTGTTTTTGTTTTTCTGTAAAATTATTTTGTTTTAAGTTAAAAAATAAAGTACTATGTATGTAATATGTATAGTTAAATCTATGTTTGTTTATTTAATTAAGTAAACATCATTTATTTATATTGTTGTTTCATCTTTCTTCGTAATAAAATTTCTCATTTGTCTAATACTAAAAAAACATGGTTTGATTATTTCTTTTTCTTCTTTAATATATTTATATATAGACTTCTTGAAAGTAAACCTAAAATATTCCGCTCCTCTTTTATTTTTCTCTCTAAGAATATAATAATAATAAAAAAAAAAAAAAAAAACAAAGCGAAGACGCATTTGGATTATTTTGTTTAAAATATACGCTAAGATCCGTTTGAAGGAGACTAATTTTTGTTTTAAACTAATCCGACAGGGCTAGGATAAAATAAACTTACTTAAACATAGTTGTATTGTATGCTGCGTTTTATCTTTATAAATAATAAACTAGGGCGCTCTATATATGCACGTATATATGTGTGTTCCTTTTATAAAGGCGAATTCTCATTAAACCTAACACTTATATCATTTTGAATATAATTTCGTACGTTTTCTTGTTTCTTTTGAAGCTCTGAAAGCAGACATATTTTTTTTTTTTTGTTTTTTTTTTTTGTTATTTCTCATTTATAACCGAAATTTACATATATTTTTTTGTTTGTTTCTTTTTAAGTCAGACTTGTTTCATTGCTTATGTTTTGTGGTAAACTTTGTATTCTATTTTTGTTGATATTTTTTGTTATAGCGATTCTGATATATTTATATTTATAAATGTTTTTGACACTGGAAACGAAACCGAAACTATAACCAAGCGAAAAAGTCATTTTGTCGATTGTAACGAGTGTAGTTGTTAGTTATTGAAAGTTGTATCGTCCTAAATTTTGTTTGTCGAACTCATCCCACTTCTGTTTGAATTTGATTATTGTTTAAGTTTGGGGGGTGGGGAACGGTTCAAGACAAGGTTTTCTGTTTACAGTCTAGGGGCTTTTGTTTCCTAGTAATTTACTAACATATAATATTGAATATGTATATATATATATAGATTTGTGTATTTATAATAGCGTAATTGTCTAGTAAAAACCGAATAAAATTATTTAAAAAGAAAACAATACACGTTTGTATAACAGGTAGCTATCCAAAATCCAAATGACGTCGGATTCACTTAGAAACAGTTCATCTTGTGGACCTTGTGTGACTGGTAAATAACAAAATTTATACATATATTGTTTCCATTGCAGGTATTGCACAAATATATCTCTAGGGATATCGTTTTTACATTAATAATAAGTTTTAACAATCAGTCATCAAATTAAAGGAAAGGCAAAAATTAATTTCGAAAATTTTCTAAAAGTTTTTGTAGGCACTTTATGTTTGTTTTATCTTTTTTTTTTTTCTTCTTCTTTTCCTTTTTTTTTTTAAGAGAATATCTTTGGAAAAAGAAGAAGATACTTTTGTTTGTGTGGATATTTGTTTATAGTTCTGTGTGCCGATGGGAACAACAAGAGGGCTGCGCCATCAGCAACAAAGATATATTATATTTATCATAAAGTTAAGGTACAATAGTTGGGTTCAATTCGTGTTATTTTTGTTTATATGTATTATTATTTTTTTTTATTCCAATCATCCTTCTTCTCGCTCGCTCGCATTAATTATTATATTTTGCCAAGCAAAATCCAATTGTTCAAACAACAAATATTCTAAAGCACTTGCATTTAACGATAACTATTCAAACGGAATAGAGACAACAACACAACTTGTAATAACACAAACATTTTACGACAACGTAAAAGGAAAACGGAAATCGGAGATGATTCTTTAAGATACTTGAGGCACAATATGTACGTGGTGTGTACATATAAAAGAAGAACCTATTTAACCATTTTTAGAAACCTTACTATTAGCCTACTACCGCGCGAAGACAGTTAGATGAGAGCAGTCTGCTAGTTGACAGCTCACCGGATTAGCGTGGTCTTGCGCTTGATTTTCGCTCGAAGATTGCGCAGGGGTTTTTGCTTCTTTGGGGGCGATGGCGAAGTCATGTGACTGTAGTAACTTTGGGTGTTGTAGCCTTCGTCGAGAATGCCAATGTTGCCGGAGGTGGAGGTAGATAGAAGTCCCTTGCCGTTGAGGTGTGGAATATTCTCCATGTACGAGGATATGTGCTCTTCTTCGACGGTTGTTGATGGTGGACGTTTCATTGTTGCCACCTCAACATGGGACGACAGAGAGAGGAGGGCGTAGACGCCGTCACGATGCCGCTGCTGGTCTTCGAGCTCTTCGGGGGATATATTATGACTAGAGAAGGTTGTGTGTAAATTAATTGATTTGAAACAAAAACAGCGTTGCGAGCTTCGATTATACCTTTCTTCGCTGCTTTCGTAGGCGGCATCCGATGAGGCACAATTACTTTGATTATCTGCAGAGAAACCGTTGGCAGGGATGGCGGGCTTGTTGCCATCGCCATTTGTTACCGTGTTGCTGCCGTTGGGGGTGGTAGCGTTACTGCTACTGCTACTACCACCACCAGCTGAGTATGTATGGTCCTCACTGGGCGACGACGTAATCACTGGAGAACTTCAACAAAGCAGAGACACAGTTACAAATTGCCCACCTAAACGAAGGTGCTATGCTTACCCATTTTGAAATGTTTCATTGAAGACCTTTGGTCCATGCTTTAACGCCAGCATGGCTGTCGCAGCGTTAACATCGTCTATGCTATCTGCCCCGCAGTCTCTGGCCAGACGTTCTATGTTCTCATAACTGCCGATCGGCGTCGATGTACCATTTGCATAGTAACAGTTGCCATACTTTATCGCACTGTAATCGGACGGACTGTCGTCATCCTGATCGTTGGTCTCCATGCGCTTAATTGCTTTGGATAGATTTGGAAAGAGCCGTGCGTCCAAGTTGGATTTACCCGGTGTCAGCGGAGGACTGCCATCTGATTCAGTTGATACTGGACTGTTGTTGCAGCTGTTGGGCGTAACAAGACCATTGCCACTGCCCGTGGGACTCTTCAGAGAGATCTTATCGACAGCTGAATTTGGGAAGAATGGTGACCGTGATAGAGCCTGAATCAGATTTTGCCGCTGTTGCTGTTCCACACGCCATAGAGAACCTTTGCCCATGTTCTGAAAACGATTCACAATTATGAGTTTCACGTCTCTAAATCGAGTGCGTGCAATACTAACCGGTGCTTTTTCCACTTTGACGAAACTTTTGTTCAGCGAGAGGTTGTGCCGCACACTGTTCTTCCAGCCCGTTGGTGCTGTCTTAAAGTACGGAAAATGCTCGACAATCCATGCGTAGATTTCCTTCACAGGCAATGCCTTCTCGGTTGAGCCTTCAATTGCCATGAAGATTAAGGAACTGCAAAAGAAAGAATCAAGTTAAAGATACAGCACGCAGCAGAATGCAAAGGCACATCTACCTAAAACTATATGGCGGTTTGTTGTGTGTATGCACCAGTGGATCATATGGCACATTTGTCGGGTGCTTTTGCTTTGGTGGAGTAGGTGACGCTTTCTGCAGTGGTAGCGGCGGATGCTGTTGCGGATTTTGTTGTTGTTGTAGTTGTTGTTGCTGTTGCTGCTGTTGTTGTTGTTGTTGTTGCTGCTGCTGCTGTTGCTGTTGTGAATGTTGTTGTGCATTTACTGACGAAGATATCCGACCATTTGCGACAGGTACTGTGGTGAGTTCGAAATCTTTCAGCGAATCGTTCTCATAGCTATTTGTAGAGTATGAGGCTGGACTCTTCATAACACTGTGCAGGTGCAGGTTCTGTGGTTGATATTCCCTTGCTGGTTCCGCCGAGAACGTCGAACTACAAAAAGAAGAGAATAATCAAATTTGCCAAAAGGTTTCACTTTGAAAAATTAACTTACATTCCTAGTGGCGTGTGATTGACCGTAGTAATGGAATAGTTCGTGGCCGATGAGGCTGGTGACGACGCAGTCGAACTAGTACTCGAACCGGAACTGAAGGGAGACGCGATACCAACGTTCTTAATGATACTTCCTCCGCCGCTATTGTTTGTTCCTCCACCACCGCTTTGATCGAAACCGTTCATCTTCTCGCGCAGGTACTTCTTGTGCGGATGGTGTGTAGTGGACAGAGTGCTATTGTTGGAACTGTTAAATTGCTGCTGTTGTGGACTTGCCATATTGGTAAGGACAACATTTCTTTGGGGTGAAGAAGGCACATAATTGTTGGCGGCTGGGATTATTGTGGTTCCACCTGCACCACCGGTATTAACCCCATTAGCACCGCCCAACCGCGATGGGACAAAATTTGAGTTTGTTTTGTATTCGACCACAGTAGTTGTTCCACTCGGGCCTACATGGACCGTTGTCGTTGCACCGATCGTTGCCAAACTGCCATTTACTTGATCGTGAACTGAGGACTGAGAGGCGCCAATGTAACTGCCTCCGCTATGAGTGGGTGACAACATCTGATGGTTGTTGCGATTTTTCATCAAGTTGTGATTGTTGTTGGTACTGCTGTAATGTATGTGGTGGTGGTGGTGCTGCTGCTGCTGCTGCTGTGGGGAATAGTCATGGATGCTGTGCTCCGAATTGGCGGCAGCATTTTCCTCAGAGATTCCCGACGATTCTTCGACATACTCAGTTGCAGGCGAGACATGGGCCGCCCGCACCGACAACACCGACTGTTGTTCCGCCATTGGCGTTTTGAGCTGCTTGCAAGCGCTGTTCAATAACCTTCCTGCTGGTTTTCGAGCACGTCACGATCCCTTTGAGCAGGTTCTTATCGTGCAGCCATGATAACGAGGTGAGCTCTTCATCGCAAACAGCCGTCGTTCCCGCTCATTTACCGCAATCACCTGATCGCCATTGCCCATGTCCATTGGTTCTGTTGCGACGAGGACAACCTCATTTGTAGTATACTGACCGTTTCCGTTCTGTTGCAAGAAAACATATTTCGACTGAGTTGGAATGGCACTGCCGTTGGAAGCTCCACTGCTGCTGATGTACGTATTCTTAGTGCTACTGCTTGTGTTTATTATTGCCGAGGCGGGACTGTGGCGATTCATTTGAGCTGAAGTTGTTGTCGTGTAGCCATTGGTTCCGTTCGAATTC